>BSBM01000001.1:81325000-81925000 GCA_027924585.1 Larix kaempferi
GCTCCAGATTTATTTTATTCGTAAAAATTAGTTAGAAACTATTTTTAGAAATACAATTAGTTAGGCTTTGCTCATAAGGCAAATTTTTGTATAAAATGTGCATTTTTCAATGTAAAAGGAGAGATTTCCAGGGACGAAAGGACCCGTTTTGGGTGTTTGAAGTGTTTTCTAGGAATTAATAAAGATTTCAGAGCTGAGCATATTTTTATCAAAGATTCATGTGTTGTTTCAAAATTACAGTCCGTATTTCTCTTTTTCTTTACATGTGCATGTCAAATTTTCTTTGTCATTCTTTCCATTATGTCATTTTCTTCTATGCTTGAATGAAAGTCTGAAATAAATTGGGATTCATACTTGCTATGCCTCGGTTTATCACATTTGAGTATCCACTTGCTTCTCCAAAGTTAACAAAGGATTCATCCTAGTTTGATGCCCATTGTTGATGGACTGTCATTAATTCTTTCCTTTCACCTGCAAAAAAAAGCTTTGACTGTAATAAAATGACTATCTTGCCTTTGTACTAAAGTTTGTTTGGCTGCTGATCTATATTTTTTTGTTTCTTGACTCCATTTGCCCAATGGTTTCCTATTCTTGTTTATCTAACCACGTTATTAAAAATCCATAAGTTTTTATTGTTATTTTACAATTTGGCCATTGAGTTTATTTTCAAGCTGCTGTCGTGGTGACATTGGATAGCAGATTTGCTGAGAGAGCCCTCTCTGGCTGAAGGAGGCCAACTTTCAGTCTAAAGAATGGTTTGAGGTTACCTCGGGGTTTCCTTGATACAGCCCAAGGAAAATCTCAGTGATAACATTTTGGTGCCGTTGTCAGGGAGCGAAGGTCTCATTTTCCCTGGGTATGAACGACAAATTTTCCATCTCTGATGGTTGATGGTGAACAACGGTCAGATATCAAGTAGGATGTGCATCTTTCACCTAGCGACTCCATCTTCAAAGAATCCAGTTTTCAGAAATTTCATGGCAACTCCACATTAAAGAAATCCAGTGTTGCATTGGTTCACAGGCTAGTCTCCTCAATTTTCAAATCAGAATTTGTAGCTCTAGTATTTCAAGATGACTTCATTGTCAAGGTATGCTCCTTTAAGAAGGTCTCATATTCCTGGTTTTCCAAATAAAATTCCTAAAGTAGATTGGCAATTTTACTTGCCTAAGTTCAGAGATGAGGAAAACGATGATGCTACACTTCATTTGATGATATTTCACATACATGTGCACAAGCTGATAATTAGGTTTCATGAGGATTTCCTTATGAATATGTTCATGGCTTCTTTAGAAGGAAAAGTGAGGGAATGGTATGAAGGTTTGAAACCTAGCAGCTTGTTTTCTTTAAAGGATTTTCACATAACATTTTATGAATATTATAAAGTGTATGACCCATCTTTGTCTTTAATGGAAGATTGTTGTGATCAATTTGAGGGTTTCATACAGTACCTCGAAAGTATTGATGAAGATATGGAAGGTATGAATGATGAAGACATGTCTGAAACATTTTATCATTTTTCTTCGCAAGTCCATGGTCATGATGATCAAGAGAAGCTAGTTGTAGATAAAATCAATGAAGAAATGATAGTAGATTCCCATGAGCTCTATTCAGAAACAAATGATGATTCATCTTCTCCTTTGTATACAAATGAAGAATACATTTAGCATCATGATCAATCAGTAGAAGAGAAAGGAAGCAATAGTTGTTTGATTCATAAAAAGCACAGACCACCTCCTCTTTTAACTGAAGAAGAAATAGATTAGCTCCTGCAGAGTCATGTTACAGCCCCTACTTATACAGATTTGCAGTGTTCACATAATCCGGGATATGTAAGTGAAACTTATTCCATTTTTTGGCATGTAAATCTAAATTTAAATGATGACAATCATGATGATCTTTTGAAGGAATCCATTTGTGATGACGATCCTCCGCAAGGAAATCAGCTATTAGATACCATGTTCTTTCATCAAGAAGATAGAGCTGTCATGTTTAATGATATTGCAGAGTGTTTGTTGTTTGAGGATGCTTTATATTATGAGGTTAATCATTCATTTCTGGAAAAGAATGTTAAGGAAGAAAGAACATTTCATCTCTCCCGTCAAATTGCAGAAAATCTGAAGGTACTTCAAATAAAATCTATCTTTTTTGATCCTATAGCTGAGTATATGGAGAGATTTCTCATTTTAAATTTGCAGCAAAATTTTTACTATGAGAATAAAGAATATCATTGGTTGTCGGTGCTATCATATTTTCTGTCGATAACTTATTTCAACAGTGAAAGAGTCAGATTCCTTGAACATTTAATGGATTGGCTTCATTGGTGTTTCCGAATTACTTGATTTGGTAAATTCTTTGACATTCTAGAGTAGGTAGGAGGAATAAGTTTGCTCGGGAAGCATTTTTTCAGTATGTACAGTGTTGTTTTCAATACAGTTTGCAGCATTTCAGTAATGGTTTTTCATATTTTCAGTTTGGAATTGTGTATAGATTGGTTTATCAGTGGACACAGGTTACAGGTTGCAATTTTTCAGGATTGTGATCAGCCCATGGATCAGGCACATGGTCTACGTTCTTTGCTTCCTCACTGGGAGGACAACATCCCCAGTAGGAGCCAGTTGTTATCAATTGATAAATTCTCAAAGTTTTCATTAGTGAGGGACAGTTTTGCCAAAAAATCAAAATGGTGGTCCCTTAGACCAAAAGCTTTTCCAGGTTTCGCAAGTGAAAAAGTTTAAATATTTTTAGCTGAAAAAATGAGGAATTTTCATTAAATGGGATAAGATTTGATTTCTCAAATCAAATCTTAGTTTATATATTTTGAAATTATGCTCTCGAAGTAGAAAGCAAAGTTTATTTTATTTTGGATTAAAGTTTATTTTGTAAAAAATAAAATAAAAAATTTTGGGGCCAAGCTTCGAGCTCTTCATGACTTATCACTATGACAAACAAGCTAAGCTACAAACACATAGGTTAGCTCCAAAGCACTAACCGCCAATTCATATGAAAAAAGGTCCCCACAAGGGGTATGATAGCGCCCATTTCATCAATATATAATCAAATTGGTGATGAATATAAATAATTGTGATATTCAACATTGAAATATATGGTCATCGTAATGAACCAGCAGAACCGGCCATTGGAAACCATCGAGGGCATAAGGATATTTAGACACTATTGCTCCACGCACGCACAGGAATCTATTGATAATGTGTTCGTGGATCTCTTTAATAAATGTGGAAGATTTGATGAACATAAACTCCTCATAATTCAACAAAGAAAAAAAACGTCTTCTGGGATTGGTTACCTCTGTGCAAATTCTTTGGATATCCGCGTGGACATTTTACAGATTGTTTATCATAATGCATATCATGAATATCCTTATGTAAAGAAATTTGGTGCCAAATGTTTTAGTAGGATTGGTTATGGTGAGAAATTGTCGACAGATGAACCTTTAGAAGCTGTCAGCGATGGCGATTTTGTTTTTAAAATGCTTAAAGACACTACAGCAAATTATTGTTCCAGGGTTCCAAAGTGATAAAAGATATACGGGGAGCAAAATGCCACCAGTGATTATTGTTCTACAATGTTCAATCCAATTGATTCTGCTGTGTTTGAGAATGTATTTGAAAATTGGTGTCAACACCGTGACCTTTCACTCAGTCGAACTAGTTTCCTTTTAGCAATGGCGAATAAAAAGACGGGAGGTTAATGGATTTTTACCATTCCGCAAGACCAATGTACGAATATAATTTATAAAGCAAGTGGTTGTGGAATACAAACCACCATCACACGTGTCCATTCTTGATACGTCCGCATGTGGAAAAATGGTATTGCAAACCGCTCAAAGGGCAATGCGGAACCACCCATTGCACGTGCGAAAAGACCATTTCCAAAAGTTATTTATTAGGTTAAATAATGCATTGTTTTTTTTATTTGCTCGATGGTTACAAATAATAAGGAACGCAATGGGAAAATAAAAAGCTTTGCATAAATTGATATTACATTCAGAAAATGGTCAAAGATTGAAATAGACGGGAGCAAAGGGATGAAACAAAAATAAATAACAGCGCCCAGATATTTTCTCACACGGTTGGCACATAACCAACAGGCAGTTAAAGAATAGGAGCACAGATGGCAGGATGAATCGAATTTCCAGGTACTAAAATGGTAATCAAAAGCTCAGCTTGTCACCATAATACTCGACAGGTGGAAAAGAAAGATATTTGAAGTCCTGGAATCAACAAGTTAAAGAAAATTACAAAAAATTCTCTATATTTTTTCATTCGAAATATTTTGTAACCGCTCCAGATTTATTTTATTCGTAAAAATTAGTTAGAAACTATTTTTAGAAATACAATTAGTTAGGGTTTTCTCATAAGGCAAATTTTTGTATAAAATGTGCATTTTGCAATGTAAAAGGAGAGATTCCCAAGGACGAAAGGACCCATTCTGGGTGTTTGAAGTGTTTTCTAGGAATTAATAAAGATTTTAGAGCTGAGCATATTTTTATCAAAGATTCATGTGTTGTTTCAAAATTACAGTCCGTATTTCTCTTTTTCTTTACATGTGCATGTCAAATTTTCTTTGTCATTCTTTCCATTATGTCATTTTCTTCTATGCTTGAATGAAAGTCTGAAATAAATTGGGATTCATACTTGCTATGCCTTAGTTTATCGCATTCGAGTATCCACTTGCTTCTCCAAAGTTAACAAAGGATTCATCCTAGTTTGATGCCCATTGTTGATGGACTATCATTAATTCTTTCCTTTCACCTGCAAAAAAAAGCTTTGACTGTAATAAAATGACTATCTTGCCTTTGTACAAAAGTTTGTTTGGCTGCTGATCTATATTTTTTTGTTTCTCGACTCCATTTGCCCAATGGTATCCTATTCCTGTTTATCTAACCACATTATTAAAAATCCATAAGTTTTTATTGTTATTTTACAATTTGGCCATTGAGTTTATTGTCAAACTGCTGTCGTGGTGACATTGGATAGCATATTTGCTGAGAGAGCCCTCTCTGGCTGAAGGAGGCCAACTTTCATTCAAAGAATGGTTTGAGGTTACCTCAGGGTTTCCTTGATACAACCCAAGGAAAATCTGAGTGATAACAATGGTGATGATGATGATGATGATGATGATGATGATGATGATGATGATGAAGAGGGTGATGATGATAAATATGATGAAGATGATGGTGATGATGATGTTGATGATGAAGATGATGATGAGGAAGAGGGTGATGATGATGATGAAAATCAGGATGAGGAATAGGGTGATGACGACGACAACGATGATGATGATGATGATGACGAAGATGGTGATGATGATGCTGATGTTGATGATGAAGATCATGATGAAGATGTTGTTGATGATGATGAGGAGGAGGAGGAAGAGGGTGATGACGATGACAATGATGATAATGAAGATGACGAAGATGATGAGAATGAGGATGAGGATGAGGATGAGGATGAGGATGATGATGATGATGATGATGATGATGATGACTAATATGATGATGATGACGATGATGAAGATGATGATGATGAAGATGATGATTATGAAGATGATGATGGTGATGATGAAGACCATGATCATCATTTTCGTCATCATCGCCATCATCTTCATCATCATCATCATCATCGGCATCATCATCATCATCATCATCATCGTCGTCGTCGTCGTCATCGTCGTCATCATCATCCTCATCTTCATCATCATCGTCCTTATCTTCATCATCATTCTCATCTCCCTCTTCCTTATCAACATCTCCATCATCATCATCTTCTTCATCATCATCTTCATCATCTTCATCATCATCGTTGTTGTCGTCATCACCATAATATTCATCGTCTTCATCATCATCGTCATCATCATCATTATCATCATCTTCGTCATCTTCATCATCATCATCATCATCATCGTCATCATCACCATCTTATCATCATACATCATCTTCATTATCATCATCATCATCATCTTCATCATCATCATCGTCATCACCCTCTTCCTCCTCATCATCATCATCATCTTCATCATCATCATCATCATCACCCTCTTCCTCATCATCATCATCGTCATCTTCCTCATCATCATCTTCTTCCTCATCATCATCTTCCTCATCACCCTCTTACTAAATAGCGCGTACGCACTAAGAGTGCGTACCCACTGTTTAGTGTGTGCGCGCTATTTATGCATACATGCTCCTAGTGCGTAGACCTGTATTTAAAATAACTCACATGAGCCATTTAAATTTCTAAATTTTGGTGGGCAATTGCTTTCCCACCAACGTGGTGCATGACTTGGCCGCTTTGGTTTTAGGTCCAGGTTGTCAAACCAAGTGGCTTGGACTATGTTAGAACAAAATACATCTTATTCTATAAATGTTTCTATTTTGAGCATGATTCTGTGTATGCTACACTTGTCCACTTCTAATGAAATTGCACACACTTGTAGAACTATGTGTGCAGATTCCGAATATGTAATTTTTCATTGAATCTATTATTTGTTTCTATTTTTTAATTAATTTTAATTGCACTAACATCAATCTTACACAAAAAGTATGTTATTTCTTTCGTCTATAACTTTTGATTGGCTCACCTATTTTGAAAACGGAAAAGAATCCGCACAAGTACACACAAAGAACTACATCCTAAAAAAAAACAAAGTTCATTGATTATGTTAATACCATGATGTCGGGGCCCAACTCTCTACCTAGTCATTTTAGGGCTTGGTTGACTTCCTTAATTAAAAAAAAATTAAAATTAACATAAATAAATATCGAAAAATAGCGTTGCACTAGAACGGCCTGTTCTCTACGACTATATATAATGTTTTTCACAAAATTCCGCCGTTTTCATACCAAACCCGAGGCCCAACACAAACATATTCATTATGTTTTCTTAAAGAAATAGCATACCAACCTTAGGAGAACCCCATTTTTGGGGATTTATACTTAATTTCCATAAATAATAGTTATATATTTCGGAAGGTAATCCGATTGTCTACGTTTCATCTTCCTACGCCATATTCCAAAAAGTTGTGTAGGTATCTCTAATATTGATTTTTGACGTTCATATTTATGTTTTTCCATAAGTCCCTTGCGACTAACGCATCATGAGTGGCCAACATTAGCTTGCACTAGCCCACAAACTAAATGGTCATGCTGATACAACATTGATGACCAGTACCATGAGCCCTTTTGATGTATGGCATAGAAGACTAGATCATGTACACTACAAAGCCTTACCAATAGTAAGTAAGGTGGTGACTAGACTACCAGAAATCCAGGTTGATCATGAAGGAATATGCAAAGGATGTGCTCAAGGAAAGAGTACGAAGAATCCATTCCCAAGCAGCGAAAACAAAGCGAAAGGTATTCTGTATATTATTCACTCAGATATTTGTGGACCTATGTCTACCACTTAACTAAGCGGGTATGTTTATTATGCTTCTTTTATTGATGATTACTCCCGCAAAACATGGATTTATTTTCTGAAGAATAAGAATGAATTCTTTGAAAAGTTTAAAGACTTCAAAACCTCTCTATGGAAGATAAACCTCTTTGAGAAGAAGATAAAGATTCTAAGATCAGATAATGGAGGGGAATACACTTCAGGCGATTTCAAATATATCTGTAAACAAACATGGATTAAGAGGGAGCTTACTATTCCCTATAATCCACAACAGAATGGTGTAGCTGAAATTAAGAACATAACTATCATAGAAGTAGTGAAGGACATGATCCATGATCAATACTTACCCATGCATCTATGGGCAGAAACAACTAGAACCACAGTATATGTACATAACATAATCTCTCATAGTGCTCTTGGAAACAAGACCCCAGAAGAGATGTTTACCAGTATGAAGCCTGAATTTAGTCATCTAAAGATATTTGGATGTCCTGTATTTATCCACGTTGCAAAAGAGAAGAGATCAAAGTTGGAACCTTCAAGAAAGAAGGGAGTATTTGTGGATTATAGCGAGCAATAAAAGGCTTACCGTATCTACATCCCAGGATTCCACTAGATTGAACTCAACCGAAATGTTACATTTGATGAAGACACATCCTTAAACAAATCCAAGAAGACTCATGGGGATGAAGAGGAGCATGAAGCTCCTAGAATTACAGAAACAAGTAGAGTACCAAAAAGAAATGTTGAAGAAGAACCTATTCCATAGGATCATGACATGGAATAAACTTAGAGACTTGAGGAGACACCTCACGAGGATATTTCTCGGAAGAGAATACCATCTTGGGAACGAGAATTAATACAAGATGTAGGAAGGTATGGTGCCCAAGAAGGAACCAGTAGAGAGATCAAGAGACCAAGGCCATACTCCAATTATGTAGGCTTGGTGTGTAACCTTGTTGAAGAGGAATCAACATGTTTTGAAGATGTAGTAAAGAAGAAGGAATGGTTGGATACTATGAATGAAGAATACTAGTCCATCATCAAGAATGATGTTTGGGATGTGGTACCAAGACCAAAGGATAAGATAGTTGTTTCATCAAAGTGGATCTTCAAAACAAAACACTCAGCAGATGGAAGCATTGAAAAGTACAAGCCAAGATTTATAGCCCGAGGGTTCTCTCACAAGGAAAGAATTGATTATGAGGATACCTTTGCTCCTGTGGCTAGATATACTTCAATTAGGACCATCCTTGTCTTGGCAGCCAAGATAAAATGGAAGTTACATCAGATGGATGTAAGGACAACGTTCCTTAATGGGAAGATAGAAGAAGAAGTATATATCGAGCAACCAGAAGGATTTGAAATAGAATATAGAAAGTCACATGTATGTAAACTGAAGAAAGCATTGTATGGGTTGATGCAAGCACCAAAAGCATGGTATGGAAGAATTGATAGATTCCTGATGAGTTTGGGATTTACCAAGAGTAAAGCATATTCTAAACTTTATTATAAGATTATGGATGATGAACCTATGATACTACTATTGTATGTAGATGATTTGTTCCTGACAGGAGAAGACAAGCCCATCACTGAATGTAAGAGAAGGCTTGCAGTAAAATTTGAGATGAAATACCTTGGTATGATGCATTACTTTATAGGTCTTGAAGTATGGCAGTTTCCATATGTGATTTTCCCAAGTCAAGGAAAATACACAGTTGAGATCTTGAAGATATTTGGGATGATGGATTGTAAGGCCATGACTACTCCGATGGTGACAAAATTGAAGCTCCTGAATGATGCTTCATCAAAGATAGTAAATGTCACCCTGTATAGAAAAATTATTGGGTCATTGATGTCCTTGACCAATACTCGACCAAATATATGTTTTGTTGTGAACACATTCAACCAGTATATGGTGGAGCCCATGAATGTTCACTTGATTGCAACAAAACATGTGATGAGGTACCTAAAGGGTACATTGGATTATGGACTCAGATATGCTTTAGATATGAGTTCAGGATGTATGGATACACAGACTCAGATTGGGATGCAAGTGTCGAAGATAGGAAAAGCACTTCAGGATGTTGCTTTAGTTTAGGATCAGGTATGATCTCATGTCTCAGTAGAAAGCATCCATGTGTTGCACTCAGTATAGAAGAAGCTGAAGTAGAATATTTTTTAGCTTGTAGCGAAGCAGTGTGGCTTCACAAGATGTTGGAAGGATTGTTAGATGCAGAGATTGATGCTATGGATATACTCTATGACAACCATATTTGCATCAAGATGAAAGAGAATCCTGTGTTCCATGATAGATTGAAGCACATCAAGACAAAGTTCCACTATATCCGGGATATGGTGTAGAAGGGAGTTGTAAAGCTCAAGTATGTTCATACAAAGGAACAAGTTGATAATGTGTTGAATAAGCCTCTGTCTCACATAAAGTTTGAATACTTTCGAGACAAGCTTGGTGTAGTCCATAGGTTCCTATCTTGAAAGAGAGAATGACAGTTCTAGTTATTAGGGAACCAATGCCTGTCAAAGGATGACAGATTCCTGTTAAAGGATGACGGATGCCTGTCAAAGGATGGCGAATGCCCACCAAAGGATGATGGATTCCTGTCAAAGGATGACATATGCCTATCAAAGGATGAGGAATGCCTGTCAAGGGATGGCGTATTCCTATCAAAGGATGACGGATGTTGGTCCATGGGTGACTGAAGATCGATATTTTCTGACTGATAGAGTTTTTGTCCTTAGGTGATGGATGTCTATCCAGTGGTGACTAAATAATAGTACTTGCCGACTGATAGAGTTCATGTCCTTAGGTGAAGGATGCCGATCCAGGGGTGACTGAAGATAAATACTTGCTGACTGATAGAGTTCCTGTCCTTAGGTGATGGATGTCAGTCTAGGGGTGACTGAAGATCATTACTTTCCGACTAATAGAGTTTTTGTCTTTAGGTAACGAATTCCCATCCATGGGTGACTGAGGATCAGTACTTGTTGGCTGATAGTATTCCAGTAGAAAATGTTGCTGACGATGATGGTGATCCAGTCGAGGGTGTTCCAACAGAATATGTTGCTGACGATGTTGTTGATCCAACATAGGATGTTTGAGTTGATGATGATCCAATAGAGGATGTTCCAGCTGATGATGTTGTTGATGGTGATCCAACAAAGGATGTTCCAGCAGAAGACGTTGTTGAGGATGTTGTTGATCCAGTAGAGGATAATCCAGCTGATGATGATCCAGCAGAGGATGTTCCAGTTGATGACGTTGCTAATGGTGATCCAGCAGAGGATGTTGTTGATGATGATATAGAGGATGTTGTTGATGGTGATATTCCAGCAGATGAGGATGATGTTGATGAGGATTTTCCAACAAATGATACCCCGTACATATGATTATCCAAAAATTCCGACAACATATAGAGATTCACAAGTCAATTGTGCAACTATTGATGTTACCCACATAATACCTTCCTAGTTAAGAGGGAGTGTTAAAGAAATGTAATTGCGGAAGATATTATATTTGTACTTATCTATTTTATTATTGTATTCCTCCTTGGGGAGATTTCATTGATGTAATTAATAATGTAAGAGTCATTGAAAGAGTCAATGTAAAACCTAGGTCTTGTGTTGTCCTAGAAGAACCCAGAAAATATTATTATATTATATATTTGAGAGGTCGGCCCAATCAGTTAGGAGAAGTCGTCCCAGTTGGGGAAAATTCACCCCAACGGAAGAATATAAATAAAGGAGGAGTCTCTCATTTGTATTCATTGATCTCACTCACACAAGTTCGCATAGGAGAAAAAGAAGTTCGCATAAGTGGAGGAGAAGCTGATTTTTTCTTGGGGTTTATCTTTGTACTTTGTGAATTCTATATTGAGGAATATTTTGTTGGGTTTTCTGCCTTGTGGTTTCCCCAAGAGAAATATTGTGTCCATTGTGTTCTTTCTGTGCTTGTATATCTTTCAGTGATAGATTGTTTAATGTTATATGATAAACAAGTAAAAACTAACAAGGTATGGTTTCAAGATATATGGCTATGTCTTTTTGAATAATAGGCCTCTTAGCTTCAATAGAACTGCTTGCAGTAAGCCTAGTTTTTTTAGAATTTTGGATATCTACCTCTACTCAAGTAGTATTATGGAGCTTATTCCTTCCTTTTCTAGTTGGTTTCTCAATGACAAACAGTAATCCTAGATGGAAGACTATGACAAAGCTTTGGCTATGTGGTTGGTTTGGTTTCCCTAGTGGCAAGCCAACCACTATAGAATATGTATCTTTTTGTTAATTTTGAATTTTAATGGAAGTTGAGTTTACGAAAAAACCTCTGAAAACAATTTTGAAGAAATTATTTAACATCAAGATGTAAAAAATTAATCATTGTACTAAATAAAACTCTTCCAATTATTGCCTTTTTTATTTCCATATTATTTTTTGTGTGATGCATTGACAAGAACAACATTCGTTAACAAAAGACAAGAAAATATATTAGCTTTGAATCTTTCACATATGCATATATAATTACCAAAAGTAAGTATCTACTTAAATAGCATGTTCTATTAATAACAAGAATGCATTAACTATGAAATCGTTTTCCAAGTTGATATCTTTAGAATTAAGTATCTAAAATGAATAACCAGGAATAGTTTTCGTAAGATTTTTCAAGTATCCCTTCATGCCTTTTTTTGGCGTATGACTTAGAAAATTTCAAATATTGAACCATATAAATCCATCTCTTTTCAAAGAACCATCATATTCTCAACTTGGATAAATTTTAAAACAATACGGACTATGATGCATTGCTTCATCTATAAACATGATGTTTGACTTATCATATCTTTCCTAATAAATATCAAACACTTTAGATAGATTCTTCTAGCCTAGTTATGTAGCTTTGGTCTATACTCGACCGGATATTTCCCATGCCATGGGAATATTGAGAAGGTACATGTCGACACCTGGAAAATAGCATTGGACTGCGATCAAGAGAGTATTCAAGTATCTGCATGGCACAATAGATTATGCAATATTCTATCAGGAGGAACCTAAGAACAATAAGGAAACAAATATATGGCATGGTTGGAGATATCAACCACAAACGGTTGACCAATGGATATGTTTTCAAGTTATTCAATGGAGCAGTCAATTGGATGAGTAGGAGATAGTCGATCGTTGCATTGTCGACTACTAAGGATGAATACATGGAAGCTACTCATGCAGGTAAGCAATTTGTTTGGTTGCACAAATTGTGTTCATCAGTTGTGTTTGGTATGTGAAATTCTAAATAACAGCAGATCATGGAGATGAGTATACCTCATAGAGAAAGAATGAGCAGAAAAGATGAATTACAGTGAAAATTGCAGTAAAAATGAGTAGACAATTAATCATGCATGAGAGCTCAGATAGAAATAGAATAATGTCACATAATCCAATAATCATTATTGTCAATAATGATGTTACAATGGAGAGAATTGGAATCAACTAGGATAATTCGAGTCTAATTCTTCCTAGCATAGGAATTGTCACCACTGGAGTGCTCCAGAAGACCCGAAATCAGCTCAACTAAACCAAAACTCAGTTAAATGAAGACACATTAATTTAACTGACCAAGGAGGGCGCAATTGTGATTTTTCCATGAAAATCACTCAGAAAAGGGCACATGAGGCCACAAACAGTGGCAATCGGAGCATAAACCCCCCCACAAGAGTCAACTAACTTAGGTGGACTAAACTAGAACACTGAGTTGGCTCCTAAAATGTAGGGAACTAACTCAATTGGTCCTAAAATTATGCATGCAGGGGGAATTAGGTGGTTGATGGATCCTAGATGACATTTTCACACCACTAGGGGGAAATGACATCATCAACTACTAGGAAAAAATAAATAATGCTAAGTAGATCAAGGATGGAGTATTAATTATCCTAACATCCCCCCTTAATCCAAACTTGGACATCCTGGGCCTTGGTTACTAAGACCGAAGGTCACCCATACAATCAAATAAATGATGAAAATAAATTAATTGTCCATGAAACAAGGAAATGGGGAAAAACCTCATGGGAAAAATACCCCCCCTAAAAAATGAACAGTAGGAAACTCAAGCACCCTTCACATGTGCAAAAACTTTGTGAGTGAAATACTTTGTAAAAATGTTGGAAATCTGCTCCTATGTAGGATAGTAATGCAGGTGTTGGATCTGGATCTTCTCCTCTAATGTACCTCCCACTGTGTCGAAGTTGTATTTTCCAAAACAAGTCTTTCAGAAAGCATCTTTTCTACTGGAATGAATGGCTCATTGTAGTGCAAATCATCAAACGTTGAGTACCCTTTTTCAACCATCTGATCTTTGTACTTGGTTTTAGATCCATCATGGAAAGTCTCTTCGAAGGATTGTGGATCAAACCCCACCATCATGTAGCACCTATCTGAGAGAAGTGGATCTGTATGACATTGTGCAAGGTTTTCATGATACTGAGATTTTTTTGTTCTATAGTTAGATGGATCCCCAACTATGTTCCCATCAGCTTCAAGGAATTTTGTAATGTCCCCATTCAAATAATTGCATAGTAAGACAATCCCATCAATCCTACTAGTTTCCTAGGTTGGATGGGCACATGTGGAATTGTAATAAGGAAGCTAATAAATGATGTTTAGACATTATAAGGGTTCAAGTATTTAATAAATAGGTTTAATAAATAAATTCAAGAGAAATTCTATATGGAAAGTGGTTTTGAAGACATATGGAGGATGTGGGACCCACACTAGCTTGATTTTTCAAGGACACGTGGTATCTTTCTCTTGCCAATTCGAATTCATGAGAAGGTGAACATTATTGGATGATTTGGTAAGTAATACACATGGCATTGAGAATATTAGGTAGAATTGGTATGGATTGGTAACCTCCAAGGAAGAAGAAGAGTCAAATTGGAAGCTTGTGGACACTTGGGCTAGATTCCCTAGCCCCTATGACAACAATGATGGAGCATCTATGACATATATGACAAATTTCAGATCTGACCTTTGAAATCTGACCATTATGACATGTCAGCCCCAAAAATAGGCTCCAATAGGGTGCTCATGGGAGTTGGAGAAGCCAAAGATACCCCCACTCGAATTGGTGGAAGGTGGAAAGCTAGGAAAGGTATGACACATGGCAAATCTTGAGTCCTTACCCTAATTCGAATTGGATTGAGTCTATGGATGGATTGGGAACCTTAGAAGGCTAAGGATTTTTATAAAAACTAGGTATAAACCAAGAGAAGGGCTTTTGATCATTTGAAAAAAATTGCATTTGTGAAGAGAGAGCTATTGGATGACTAGTTTCTTGCCTTAGCCAATTTCGAGGGTGAAAGATTCCCATCCAAGTTGGTGTTTGGAGAGGCCACTCAGGTCTTTCATGGATATTTAATGGAGTTTTTATTTGCAGGTTTAAGCTACAGGGTAGCTCATGGTTTCTTCTAGTGCAACACTTTCCTTCGACCATTTCCAGTTTTGATGGCATATTCTTGCTCCTTGAGGGAGGGCGTTTTTGGTGAGATCTTGTACTATTTGGGAGAGATTCTCATTATCCATTTCTGATTGTAATAAGATTAATATAATTGTTTCTTCATCTTCAGAAAGTATCTGGTCGAATTACCAATTGGTTGTATGTAAAAATGATGATTAATGAGCAAACCATGACCATTCCCCCACTACATTGATGTATGCCATTGTAATGTTGATGATTTCGAATGAAAGAATGTTTCTCTGATACATTTATGATGAATGGACATCCATTTATTATTTTTACAAGTTTCATGTTCAGCACTTAAGTATTTGAAGTCATTTTGCTCAGTTTATTTGCATTTGGAAGAGATTTGGTGTCATTTCCCCAAGGGTCAAATTAGGGATTTTTGTTGTTGTTTGGGAGAAGGTTAGAACAGATTTAATAACTTATTAATTGTGCATATGAGACCTTATTAATGTCACTCATAAATACCCTACCTCTATTGTTAATTTCGAATTGGTTTGGAGGCATTTGGAGAGCCATTTTCAGTACTTACCCTAGGGGGATTTGATTCCCAAATTGCTAGTTAAATTCCATACTTTGTCCAGAATCTTAAAAAAGTTTGAAAAAGTATTTGGAGGGTCATAAATAATCCCTAAACCTCATATTCAAGTATTAATATCAGTCATACACCCTCACAGAATATTTGGGAGCATTTGGAGACCTAGACATCAAAACTAGTCAAAGGTTGAAATTGGGGAAAAAGTGAAAAATTGGGCATTTTAATAAAAAATTAAAAAAGGGACATTGCAAGTGGTATCATAGCATGGTATTGGAACCTTATGGTCTTAACAAGAATTCAAAAAAATATACCACCACCCTTAGAACCAGAAGTTGAAAGTGTTGTTGTTGAAGAAGAAACAATAGGAGAAGAAGAGTATTTTGTAAAAACCATGGGTAGAGAGGAGGATGAAAACTTCAGACATAAGGAGGAATTTGTTGCAGCCTTAAAACCATATTTTTAGGAACTTTCCATGGGTATGAAAGACATGAGTAAACAGATGATGAAAGGATTCGAATTGATGGTTAGCAAACTTGGAAGCAAAGGGATAGTAGGAGGCAACAATAGTTCTCATGGTGAGGAAAAGAATCCTATGGGAGAGCATATTTTCTCAAGCACAGGACCCCATAATAGAGAAAATTAATTTCAGAGCACAACAAGGTCTAATGCACCTAAATCTCTTATCCCCAAAGAAGAGCCTGACATTCAAGTGGATCTTACTACAATAGCAAACGAATGGAATAATTTGAGTGAAGATTGTAAGAGAATTCTACCATTCAGTACATACCTTGATGCTGCACAGAAACTAAAAAAGAAGGAGGACAATAGGGATCTATTCCAAAACAAAGAATTAAATTGTGATATTGGTAAAATGTGACTTCCTACTTTTGATGGTTCCTCTCAAAATTCTGCTAACACTTGGGTGCAAAATTAGATGTGTATTTTCAGTTGAATCCTATGGTTGAAGTGGATGCACTAAAAATGGCCATTTTGCACTTGGAAGGAGATGCCAATGAATGGTGGTTTAATGGCCTAAAAACCTTGGGTCATTATCAGGTTAAAAAATACGTAGAATTTGTTGACAGGGTACTAGAGAGATTTGAACACAAAGATCCATAATTGCCTTTCAAGGAACTAGCTCAATTAAAGCAAACTGGGACCCCTACTAAGTATATGTTGGACTTTCAAAAATTATCATTCAAGGTGGCTGATGTATCTATGGGAAGGTTGGTATTTTTTTTCACTGAATTTTTGGTTGAACCCTTAAAAGGTTTGGTCAAAGCCCACAAGCCAACTACATTAAAAGATGCAATGAGCTTGACTAGGGATCTCCAAAATGTGCTTCCTAGAACGAGATTTCCTCCCAAGACTAACTTCAAATTTGAAAAGAAACCTTGGAAAAGGGATGCATATCATAAGAAACCTTAGCAAAGAGATTAATTTGAAAATAAGAAAAAAGAAGGACTAAATAGGGATGAACTTCGAAAAAAGAAAGTGTGCTTCACATGCTTTCAACCATGGACACTGGGGCACAAATGCACTAAAGGAAAGGCTCAATAAATAGAAGTATTTTCTGATAATGAGGGGTATGATGGGGGCATGGATGAATATGGACATATTTCAGATCAAGAGGAGGCATATGAGACAACAGTAGAAGAGGAAAGACAAGAAGAAAATCATCCTTCACCGAACAAGGAAATAAGGGTAGTACTTTCAGCAGTACCTCGATATCATACTATATGATGCAAGGTTGTGGTACTAGGACAAAGAACTTCAGTTTTGGTATATGGAGGATCCACCCATAAATTTATTGATGCAGAGATGGTGGAGAAAAGAAATATACCTATTGAGACATTCGATGGCTTCACAGTTGTCATTACTGGTCACAACACAATGTAGTGCAAAACATGGGTTCCAAAGCTGCAAGTCACCGTAGGTAACTATACTTTTGTTGATAGTTTTTATATGGTTGATGTTTCTGATACTAATGTGGTTTTGGGAGTGCAATGGTTGTATTCAATAGGAGAGCATACAGTAAATTATCAAATTCCTAAAATGAAATTCCAAGATTCAAAAGGAGTACTAAGGGTTGTGAGAGGGCAACACACTTTCCAAATCATCATCATAATCATCTTCATCATATTCATCATCATCATCATCATCATAATCATCGTCATCATCACCGTCATCACCATCATCTTCATATTCATCATCATCACCCTCTTCATCATCATCCATCATCTTCATTATCATCATCAGCACCGGCATCATCATCTTCATCATCATCATCATCATCACCCTCTTCCTCATCATGATCTTCATCATCATCATCACCCTCTTCCTTGTCATCATCTTCATCATCATCAGTGTCATCACCATCATCTTCATCGTATTCATCATCATCATCATATTCATCATCATCATCATCATCATCATCATCATCACCATCATCGTCATCGTATTCATCATTATCATCATCATCGTCGTCGTCATCACCCTCTTCCTCATCATCATCATTATCATGATCATCATTGTATTCATCATCATCATCATCATCATCTCACACTAGTAATGATTCAAAAAAATTCGAGAAGCTCCTTATATCCAAAATTAGAGAAGCTCCTTATGATGATGAACATGATTTAGATGATGATGATGATGATGATAAAGATGAAGATGAAGATGATTTAGATGATGATGATGATGATAAAGATGAAGATGAAGATGAATATGATGATGATGATGAAGATGACGATGGTGATGATAATGATGATGAGTATGATGATGATGGTGATGATGATGAATACGATGAAGATGATGGTGATGATGATGTTGATGATGAAGATGATTATGAGGAAGAGGGTGATGATGATGATGAAAATCACGATGAGGAAGAGGGTGATGATGACGATGACGACAATGATGATGATGATGATGATGATGATGATGATGATGATGGTGATGATGGTGATGATGATGCTGATGTTGATGATGAAGATCATGATGAAGATGTTGGTGATGATGATGATGAGGAGGAGGAGGAGGAGGAGGAAGAGGGTGATGACGATGACGATGATGATAATGAAGATGACGAAGATGATAATGATGATGATGATGATGATGACGAATATGATGAAGATGATGATTATGATGATGATGATGATGATGAAGACCATGATCATCATTTTCAACGTCATCACCATCATCTTCATGGTATTCATCATCATCATTATCATCATATTGGTCATTGTCATCATCATCATCATCATCATCGTCGTCGTCATCATCATCATCATCATCATCATTGTCCTCATCTTCATCATCATCATCACCATCATCGTTGTCGTCGTCATCATCATCATCACCATCCTCATATTCATCATCATTGTCATCTCCCTCTTCTCATCAACATCTCCATCATCATCATCTTCTTCATCATCATCACCATCTTCATCATCATCATTGTCTTCGTCATCACCATAATCTTCATCATCTTCATCACCATCATCATCATCATCATCATCATCATCACCATCTTATCATCATCCATCATCTTCATTATCATCATCATCATCATCTTCATCATCATCTTCATCATCATCATCGTCGTCATCACCCTCTTCCTCATCATCATCATCATCATCTTCCTCATCACCCTCTTCCTCATCATCATCTTCCTTGTCACCCTCTTACTAAATAGCGTGTACGCACTAAGAGTGCGTACCCACTGTTTAGTGTGTACGCGCTATTTTTGCATACACGCTCTTAGTGCGTACACATGTATTTAAAATAACTCGCACGCGCCATTTAAATTTCTAAATTTTGGTGGGCAATTCCTTTCCCACCAACGTGGTGCAATACTTGGCCGCTTTGGTTTTAGGTCCAGGTTGTCAAACCAAGTGGCTTTCGGACTGTGTTATAACAAAATACATCTTATTCTAGAAATTCTTCTATTTCGAGCATGATTCTGCATATGCTACACTTGTCCACTGCTAATGAAATTGCACACACTTGTAGAACTATGTGTGCAGATTCTGAATATGTAATTTTTTATTAAATCTATTATTTGTTTCTATTTTTTAATTAATTTTAATTGCACTAACGTCAATCTTACACAAAAAGTATGTTATTTCTTTCGTAAGCCCTTTTGATCTATGGCATAGAAGACTAGCTCATCTACACTATAAAGCCTTAACAATAGTAAGTAAAAGGTGGTGACTGGACTACCAGAAATCTAGGTTGATCATGAAGGAGTATGCAAAGGATGTGCTCAAGGAAAGAGTACGAAGAATCCATTTCCAAGCAGCGAAAACAAAGCGAAAGGTATTTTGTATATTATTGACTCAGATATTTGTGGACCTATGTCCAACACTTCACTAAGTGGGTATGTTTATTATGCTTCTTTTATTGATGATTACTCCCGCAAAACATGGATTTATTTTCTGAAGAATAAGAATGAAGTCTTCGAAAAGTTTAAAGAGTTCAAGGCTTTTGTAGAAAACCTCTCTGAGAAGAGGATAAAGATTCTAAGATCAGATAATGGAGGGGAATACACTTCAGGTGATTTCAAATATTTCTGTAAACAAACATGGATTAAGAGGGAGATTACTATTCCCTATAATCCACAATAGAATGGTGTAGCTGAAAGGAAGAACATAACTATCATATAAGTAGTGAAGGCCATGATCCATGATCAATACTTAACCATGCAACTAAGGGAATAAACAGATAGAACCACAGTATATGTACATAACATAATCTCTCGCAGTGCTCTTGGAAACAAGACCCCAGAAGAGATGTTTACCTGTATGAAGCCTGAATTTAATCATCTAAAGATATTTGGATGTCCTGTATTTATCCACATTTCAAACGAGAAGAGATCGAAGTTGGAACCTTCAGGAAAGAATGGAATATTTGTGGATTATAGTGAGAAATCAAAGGCTTACCATATCTACATCCCAGGATTCCGCTAGATTGAACTCAACCGAGATGTTACATTTGATGAAGACACATCCTTCAACAAATCCAAGAAGACTCATGGGGATGAAGAGGAGCATGAAGATCCTAGAATTACAGAAACAAGCAGGGTACCAGAAAGAAATGTTGAAGAAGAACCTATTCCATAGGATCATGACATGTAAGAACCTTAGAGACCTGAGGAGACACCTCACGAGGAGATTTCTCGTAAGAGAATACCATCTTGGGAAGGAGAATTAATACAAGATGTAGGAAGGTATGGTGCCCCAGAAGGAACCAGTAGAGAGAGCAAGAGACCAAGGCCATACTCAAATTATGTAGCCTTGGTGTGTAACCTTGTTGAAAAGGAATCGACATGTTTTGAAGATGCAGTAAAGAAGAAGGAATAGTTGGATAGTATGAATGAAGAATACCAATCCATCATCAAGAATGATGTTTGGGATGTGGTACCAAGAACAAAGGATAAGATGGTTGTTTCATCAAAGTAGATCTTCAAAACAAAACACTCAGCAGATGGAAGCATTGAAAAATAAAAGCCAATATTTCTAGCCCGATGGTTCTCTCAGAAGGAAGGAATTGATTATGAGGATACCTTTGCTCCTCTGGATAGATATACTTCAATTAGAACCATCCTTGTCTTGGCAGCCAAGATGGATGTAAGGACAACATTCCTGAATGGGAAGATAGAAGAAGAAGTATATATCGAGCAACCAGAAGGATTTGAAACAGAAGATAGAAAGTCACATGTATGTAAACTGAAGAAAGCATTGTACGGGTTGAATCAAGCACCCAAAGCATGGTATGGAAGAATTGATAGATTCCTGATGAGTTTGGGCTTTACCAAGAGTAAAGCATATTCTAAACTTTATTATAAGATTATGGATGATGAACCTATGATACTACTATTGTATGTAGATGATTTGTTCCTGATAGGAGAAGACAAGCCCATCATTGAATGTAAGAGAAGGCTTGCAGTAGAATTTGAGATGAAAGACCTTGGTATGATGCATTACTTTATAGGTCTTGAAGTATGGTAGTTTCCATAGGTGATTTTCCCAAGTCAAGGAAAATACATAGTTGAGACCTTGAAGATATTTTGGATGATGGATTGTAAGTCCATGACTACTCCGATGGTGACAAAATTGAAGCTCATGAATGATGCTTCATCAAAGATAGTATATGTCACCATGTATAGACAGATTATTGGGTCATTGATGTCCTTGACCAATACTAGACCAGATATATGTTTTGTTGTGAACACATTGAGCTAGTATATGGTGGAGCCCATGAGTGTTCACTTGATTGCAACAAAACATGTGATGAGGTACCTAAAGGGTACATTGGATTATGGAATCAGATATGCTTCAGATATGAGTTCAGGTTTTAGGGATACATAGATTCAAATTGGGATGGAAGTGTTGAAGATAGGAAAAGCACTTCAAGATGTTGCTTTAGTTTGGGATCAGGTATGATCTCATGGCTCAGAAGAAAGCAGCACTGTGTTGCACTCAGTATAGAAGAAGCTGAAGTAGAAGCTTTTTCAGCTTGTAGCGAAGCAGTGTGGCTTCACAAGATGTTGGAAGGATTGTTCGATGCAGAGATTGATGCTATGGATATACTCTGTGACAACCATATTTGCATCAAGATGAAAGAGAATCATGTGTTCCATGATAGATCGAAGCACATCAAGATCAAGTTCGACTATATCTGGGATATGGTGCAGAAGGAAGTTTTAAAGCTCAAGTATGTTCCTGCAAAGGAACAAGTTGATAATGTGTTGAATAAGCCTCTGTCTCGCATAAAGTTTGAATACTTTTGAGACAAAATTGGTGTGGTCCAGAGGGACCTATCTCGAAAGAGAGAATGACAGTTCCAATTCTTACAGACTTGATGCCTGTCAAACGATGATAGATGCCTGTTAAAGGATGAAGGATGCTTGTCAAAGGATGGTGAATGCATGTCAAAGGATGATGGATTCATGTCAAAGGATGACATATGCTTGTCAAAGGATGATGAATTCCTGTCGAGGGATGGCAGATTCCTGTTGAAGGATGATGGATGTCGGTCCATGGGTGACTGAAGATCGATACTTTTCGACTAATAGAGTTATTCTCCTTAGGTGATGGATGTCGGTCTAGGGGTGACTGAATATCAGTACTTGCCGACTGATAGAGTTCATGTCCTTAAGTGAAGGATGTCGATCCAGGGGTGACTGAAGATCAATACTTTTCGAGTGATAAAGTTCTTTTCCTTAGGTGACGGATATCGGTCCAGGGGTGACTAAAGATCATTACTTTCCGATAGATAGAGTTTTTGTCTTTAGGTGATGGATGCCAATCCAGGGGTGACTGAGGATCAGTACTTGCTGACTGATAGTGTTCCAACAAAAGATGTTGCTGACGATGATGGTGATCCAGCCGAGGGTGTTCCAATAGAATATGTTGTTGATGATGTTGTTGATCTGACATATGATGTTCCAGTTGATGATGTTGTTGATGATGATCCAACAGAGGATGTTCCAACTAATGATGTTGTTGATGGTGATCCAACAGGGGATGTTCCAGTAGAATATGTTGCTGAGGTTGTTGCTAATCTAGTAGAGGATGTTCCAGCTGATAATGTTGTTGATGATGATCCAACAAGGGATGTTCCAGCTGATGATGTTGCTGATGGTGATCTAGGAGAGGATGTCACAGCAGAGGATGTTTCTAACGATGATATAAAGGATGTTGTTGATGGTGATATTCCAGCATATGATGATGATTTTGATGAGGATGTTCCAACAAATGATACCCCATACCTATGATTATCCAAAAATTCCTACGACATATAGAGATTCATAAGTCAGTTGTGAAACTGTTGATGTTACCCACATAATACCTTCCTCGTTAAGAGGGAGTGTTAAAGAAATGTAATTGCGGAAGATATTATATTTGTACTTATCTATTTTATTATTGTATTCCTCCTTCGGGAGATGTCATTGATGTAATTAATAATCTAACAGTCATTGAAGGAGTCAATGTAAACCCTAGGTCTAGTGTCATCCTAGAAGAACCCATAAAATATTATTATATTATATATTTGAGAGGTTGGCCCAATCAGTTAGGAGAAATCGTCCCAGTTGGGGAAAAGTCACCCCAACGGAAGAATATAAATAAAGGAGGAGTCTCTCATTTGTATTCACTCATCTCACTCACACAAGTTCGCATAGGAGAGAGATAAGTTCACACAAGTGGAGGAGAAGCTGATTTTTTCTTAGGGTTTATCTTTGTACTTTGTGAATTCTATATTGAGGAATATTTTGCTGGGGTTTTCTCCCTTGTGGTTTCCCTGAGAGAAATATTGTGTTCATTGTGTTCTTTCTATTCTTGTATTTCTTTTAGTGATAGATTGTTTAATGTTATATGATAAACAAGTAAAAACTAACAAGGTATGGTTTCAATATATATGGTTATGTATTTTTAAATAATAGGCCTCTTAGCTTCAATTGAACTACTTGAAGTAAGCCTAGTTTTTTTAGAATTTTGGATATCTACCTCTACTCAAGTAGTATTATGGAGATTATTCCTTCCTTTTCTAGTTGGTTTCTAAATGACATAAACAATAATCCTAGATGGAAGACTATGACAAAGCTTTGGCTATGTGGTTGGTTTGGTTTCCCTAGTGGCAGGCCAACCACTATAGCATATGTATCGTTTTGTTAATTTTGAATTTTAATGGAAGTTGAGTTTACAAAAAAACCTCTGAAAACAATTTTGAAGAAATTATTTAACATCAAGATGTAAAAAATAAATCATTGTACTAAACAAAACTCTTCCAATTCTTGGTTTTTTTATTTTCATAAATTTTTTGTGTGATGCATTGACAAGAACAACATTTGTTAACAAAATACAAGAAAATAAATTAGCTTTGAATCTTTCACATATGCATATATAATTACCAAAAATAAGTATCTACTTAAATAGCATGTTCTATTAATAACAAGAATGCATTAACTATGAAATCGTTTTCCAAGTTGATATCATTGGAATTAAGTATCTAAAATGAATAACCACGAATAGTTTTCGTAAGCTTTTTCAAGTATCTCTTCATGCCTTTTTTTGGCGTATGACTTAGAAAATTACAAAGATTGGACCATATAAGTCCATCTCTTTTTAAAGAACCATCATATTCTCAACTTGGATAAATTTTAAAACAATACGGACTATGATGCATTGCTTCATCTACAAACACAATGTTTGACTTATCATATCTTTCCTAATAAATATCAAACACTTTAGATATATTCTTCTAGCCTAGTTATGTAGCTATGGTCTATACTTGATCGGATATTTCCCATGCCATGGAAATATTGAGAAGGTACATGTCGACACCTAGAAAAGAGCATTGGACTGCGATCAAGACAGTATTCCAGTATCTGCATGGAACAATGGATTATGCAATATTCTATCAGGGGGGAACATAAGAACAATAAGGAAACAAATATATGGAATGGTTGGAGATATCAACCGCAAACAGTTGACCAATGGATATGTTTTCATGTTATTCAATGGAGCAGTCAATTGGATGAGTAGGAGATAGTCGATCGTTGCATTGTCAACTACTAAGGTTGAATACATGGAAGCTACTCATGCAGGTAAGCAATTTGTTTGGTTGCACAAATTGTGTTCATCAGTTGTGTTTGGTATGTGAAATTCTAAATAACAGCAGATCATGGAGCTGAGTATACCTCATAGAGAAAGAATGAGCAGAAAAGATGAATTACAGTGAAAATTGTAGTAAAAATGAGTAGACAATTAATCATGCATGAGAGCTCAGATAGAAATAGAATAATGTCACATAATCCAATAATCATTATTGTCAATAATGATGTTACAATGGAGAGAATTCGAATCACCTAGGATAATTCGAGTCTCATTCTATCTAGCATAGGAATTGTCACCAATAGAGTGCTCCAGAAGACCCAAAATTAGCTCAACTAAACCAAAACGCAGTTAAATGAAGACACATTAAGTTAACTAACCAAGAAGGGCGCAATTGTGATTTTTCCATGAAAATCACTCAGAAAAGGGCACATGAGGCCACAAATAGTGGCAATCGGAGTATAAACCCCCCACAAGAGTCAACTAACTTAGGTGGACTAAACTAGAACACTGAGTTGGCTCCTAAAATGTAGGGAACTAACTCAAGTGGTCCTAAAATGATGTATGCATGGGGAATTAGGTGGTTGATGGATCCTAGATGACGTTTAAACACCACTAGGGGGGGGAATGACATCATCAACTACTAGGAAAAAATAAATAATGCTAAGTAGGCCAAGGATGGAGTATTAATTATCCTAACATCCCCCCTTAATCCAAACTTGGACATCCTGGGCCTTGGTTACTAAGACCAAAGGTCACCCATACAATCAAATAAATGATGAAAATAAATTAATTGTCCATGAAACAAGGAAATGGGGAAAAATCTCATGGGAAAAATACCCCCTCTAAAAAATGAACAGTAGGAAACTTAAGCAGCCTTCACATGTGAAAAAACTTTGTGAGTGAATTACTTTGTAAAAATGTTGGAAATTTGCTCCTATGTAGGATAGTAATGCATGTGTTGGATCTAGATCTTCTCCTCTAATGTACCTCCCAATGTGTCAAAGATGTATTTTCCAAAACAAGTCTTTCAGAAAGCATCTTTGCTACTGGAATGAATGGCTCATTGTAGTGCAAATCATCAAACCTTGAGTACCCTTTGTCAACCATATGAGATTTGTACTTTGTTGTAGATCCATCATGGAAAGCCTCTTTGAAGGATTGTGGATCAAACCCCACCATCATGTAGCACCTCTCTGAGAGAAGTGGACCTGTATGACATAGTGCAAGGTTTCCATGATACTGAGATTTGTTTTTTCTATAGTCAGATGGATACCCAACTATGTTCCCATCAGCTTCAAGGAATTTGTGAGCCCATATTGGCCTTGGCCATGGATTGGTAGCAGGGAATGGATCTGGATATGGATTTTTTTTAAATTCATACTCAACATCAAGATCTTAGTCCTCATCTTCATTAGAAGAGACATCATCCTGATTTTCATCAGATGTCAATGGAGTAGGAAGGGAGTATGGAAAAAAGTGAGAGAATTCATATGCCTTTAAGGAATGGTTTGCAAACCCTTTCTCTATAGTTTTCCCAGAAGAGATCTCTGTAATATCAATTGTGTCAGGACCAAAGATAACTTTCTTCGATGAACCTGTATGAGTCATATGATAAACATACAACAAATTTGTTGACAAAGAAGGCACAAGTAGAACATTTTTGGACTCCCCATGCTCCAGATGTACCATGCCCTTCCCTTCACCGGAGATGTAAGAATTATCTCCCATGTGAATAATTGGACCATCATTGAGATCTAGAGAAGAAAATGATTCTTTGGAGTCAACCATGTGGTTGGAGGCTCTAAAATCTATGAGGAAGGCTTGTGATTGTGTGAATCCAGCCTTCAATGCATGGAATCTCTCATGATCATCTATCTCACTTCCATAATTAGTCTCCCTTGCGCCTTCTGGGAGGGGAATGTTGTGTTGTTCAAGAATTTTGGTCATTTGATCTATATTCGTCTTCATGCATGAGCTCTCTGGATAGTTTCGTTTCTTGCAATGGGAACACTTGATCTTCTCAAATATCTGTTGCTTATCCTTGTTGGAGATAGAGGCTCCTTCCGATGGATTAGAATTTGCATTCTGCTTGGATTCAAATCGCCTCTTATCTTTACCCTTGTTCTTCCCTTTTGAATTCACACTTTTTGACTCCCCAGCCATAAGAGCCTAATTTTTGGAGGCTTGCAAAGCGCCCATATGAATCAGTTTATCGTGTTCTTGGATGAGAGATTTGGTGAATGCATATAAGGAGGGAATTTTCCATCCAGGGATTGACAGTATCCCTGAATGGAAGGTAGAAACAAAAATGGAAAACTGCGGACCAAGCTTGCTTAGAATGGATAGCACTAGCTACTCATCTTTCTTCTCAATGTGACATTGTTTGCATTGCATGACCAAAGATTTGAATTTAGAAAAGAATTACTGTATAGTTTTTGTTATAGGTCAAATCTGCACTTCTCCGTCCGTGATCACATTGCTCTATCGATCACAAAAAAGGACACTATGGATGGAAGAGCTAGGTTGACCCTGTATGAGTTATTGCTGAGATCACATTCTTCAGCTAAAAAACATATTTGTTCTACAGTTTTCACCATGTGTGCGCTACTATTGCCACAGTGATCTAGCATTCTGAACGTTGGTCTTATTGAAGACAACCTGCGCACATACTCCAAAATGTTGCAAATGTTGGTTGTCAAATGCAAAAGTTGCATACTGTGTGCTAGTCTACTTGTATGAAACCTGCGCACATCTTAAGATGAAATGAAAAAATATATTAAGATTACGAATTGGGATTAGTTGAAGTTGGTTCTGCCATGAGAGGAGGGACCAGAATGAAGGATAAGTTGTTGTTACACTGGAGGAATTCTTAATTCATTATGAGGAGCAGGATCCCAGGACTCGGCTGCAGAAGTGTTTGGACAGATCAGGTATATCTGTACTTATCTACATTACTTTGACAATAAAAGGTGGAAATACCCTTCCCGTCCCAATCGAATGTCTTTTTGATGGAATTTTTATTTGATTGAATGTTTGATTGTAGTTGATGTTAAGTTATTTCCAATTTCATCATATTAATTACAGTCAAGATACGCTGAGGAAGGTTAACTTTGTTTTGCAGGTTCATCATTGCAGAAGAGCAGGCGAAAGCTAGGACTAGCCATCGTTAAAAAGGTACAACTTTCAAAATCCTAACCTCTTTCCATTTGTAATAATGAATGCAAAAAATGAATGTATTTACCTGTCACCCCATGTAAGTTGGTAGTGTCGTATCCCTCACTATAAGATATTTTCCTGCACAACAGAACTGGCGACTCCACTAGGGAGTAACCGGTTGTTTTCTGCTCTAGGGGACCTTACTAGGTTTTCTTCCAGTTTATTCAGTCTTTTGTTCTCTGAGAGGTCTTTATAGGTTATTTTCCTGTTCCTTTTATCTTGATTCATTTCAGTCTGCTTCAGCAAATCTTTTTTTATTTCTTTAAGTCCCTGTGTGTTGGTATGATGTACATACAGTAGCGCATTTATGTCTTGTGTGTTGGTTTCTCTGAAACACAGTGGCGCATTTTTTGTGGCAGGCGTGGTTCTTATACCACATATTAGCGCACTTTTCCTGTAGGTTCAAGCCTTTTATTAGGGTTTGGTTTCCAAGTGATTGGGTCTACTTCTAGCATGTTGCTTTGCTTCTTTGACTGATTACTGAGACATCTTGGTATGTTTATGAGTCTTGTTTGCCTCTCTGGAGTCCTGTAGATTGCCTTTACTTGCTTAAGCACTTGTTTAAGGTGTATTTTCTTCTTTTTTGACCTTTTGATGTTGTGCGCGACTCTCTGCTAGGCACAGTAGCATACTTTTTTCCCTAGACACTTTTTGTAGTTATACAGACCTGCGCACTCAACACTTGTTGTCTGTAGCAATAGCTACACACTTTTACTGAGTCTTGTCCTTTTTTAGGGTTTTGATCCCAGTTTGAGTTTTTAGGGTGTCTTTGAAGGGTTGTTTGGTCTAGATACCTTCTGAACATCTGTTCAGATCAGTCTAAGTGAGTTGAAGCTTTCTAGTTAGATTTTCGTTTGAGTCTGTGTGTTGGTAGGGCTACTTTTGGTTTGCTTACCTACTCTTTTGTTTGGAGGGTGTTTTCTTAGGTTTATTGGTGCTTAGGAGCAGCCTCTTGGTTTGTTTTCCGTTTCATGCATCAAATTTACCTTATTTTCTTTTAAATCTTGTTCCAAAACTTGAGTTCGTTCATCGAAACAACTCGGTAAGTGGAGTCTTTCTCAAGTCTTGTTGATTTGATTGTTTTAAGCAATTAGGTTGTTTTTCCTTACTCACACTTTTTGTTAGGTCTTACTTGTTCCTTTTTCAAGTTCATTTTCTTTTGAAAATATTAGAAAAGACAAAAATTAAAATTGGTAGCTTAGTAGTGAGATTTATCATCATTTTCGAAGTAGCATAGTTTATCTTACTTTGAGAATTTAAAAGAAATTTGAAAAAAAAATTATTTAGGATTGCCTAGTTTCAGTTTTGGAAAATATAAACAAAAAAGAAAAGAGTCTTTTGTGAAGTTTCATGCATACGCACTTTGCTTTCTGTCGAAACCATTCCACACACTTCACTACCCTTATTGAGTAAAACGTAGCCCTTAAAAAGAAATCTTAATAAAATAAACTAGCAACTTTTTCTTTTTAGGTATACACATCATCAACTAGCTTAGGCTAGGGTTTTGGGGTAAATCACCTTAAAATACCCGAAATAGGCTTCATTACTCAACAATCGTAGTAAGACAATCTATTAGGTAAACCCACCTCTATCAAAGTATCCTGGGAACGCTCTACTCAAACCAGAGTTAAGCACGAGGCCGTGGGTGATTGGAATTGTTGAGGATACCCCCTCACTTTCCTCTCAACCATAAACCAGAGCTGATTCGCATATGGGGGTCAACTAGTACTTTTAAGTGCTTTTGTATTTCGGGCTTTGCTACCCTGCCCATGCGTCTTGGCTAGGATGACGACTATTCCCCCAAGTTTTTTCGTATTGGTGGTATCCTTAGCATCATAACCGTAGGGCTCTACACAGGTAGAGTGGAAGGATATTTCCACTTCATCTCGGACAGATGCGGAAGGTAACCCTTTGGCAGTAATCCTGGGAGGGCGGTTTGGTGATTCAAACGCTTGCATCCAGAGGACCTCCATTGGATGCCGCGTAACTGACTGTCGATACTCTATTAGTTTGTTCTGGGCCCTCATCATCCCAGACTTGCTTCTGAGAGTATTTTCCTTGTTTGCCTAGTTTGATCACTTAGGACATTTTTAGTGGTATGTTGTTTGCTCCCTAGTCGTAGTGGCCACTAGGTTTTGTACTTGGTTTGATTTTTATATAGTTTTGGAGGAACAACATCTTCATAGGTCTCAGAGGTTGCAAAACCTTCCCCCACTCATTGTGGAGCCTCCACTACCACTACGACGCCAAAGGACGGATTCCCGTGGTTCACTCGAACTTACGGGCGAAATAGAAGTACCTGGAGAACCACAGCCTCGAGTTCAGGATCAACAGGTCTTTGATACTGTTGAGGTTGAGGACTTAACTCCTTGAGAGTTTAACCCTACGCTGACTAGACCCAATGATACACTACCGGTACCTGTAGGATTTCTAGGCCAACCTGAGTATAGTGCGTACTTGTTTACACCTTGTTACACAATGACTAACCCAGGAGATGAGCATGGAGTTCCTCAAACTCCCACAATAGCTATGGCTACAAGGATTATTAATCCTTCTTTTACAAACACTGCAGCACCAAGCTCTTCGTAGACTACTTCTGCTTCAAGCCCATCCTTTATTTTTAATGTTGGTACTGTAGGCATGCCGAGATCACAAGCTTCGACATCTGCTTCAGTTTCCACCTCTACCTTTTGGCCAACTAATGTCCCTTTGATTGGGATACCTGCAATGACCTTTACTCAACCTCCTACTACTCAACAGTTCCAGGGTATACCTCAGAATATTGCTTCCACATCTGTTGTAGGATCAATCCCCTTTGCATCTATGCTTGTTATGGGTACAATGATGGCACCGTCTGTTAATACTACACCTAGCTTTAACCCCTATGCAGGTTACAATGTAAATCCATCAAATATACCTGTAGGGAGTATCCCTTTCTCTTTGTTTGATAGAGGAGGGGGTAATATTATTAATCCACAATACGGTGGGGTTAACACCTAGCCGCAATGGACCACTGCCCCGGGAAGTAATTTACTTTCTTTTTGGTGGAGCAATTTTCATGCTTTTACCTCACAACTGATGGTTGGGGACAACCCCAACCAACAGTACACAAACCAGGTATTGGGAGGTTCCCCCTACCAGTTTCCTGTCCACCAAATTCCATCGGCATGACCGCATTTACCTTTTCTGGAAACTTTGAACTTGCCAGATCTTTCAAAACTCACTAACGACCCCGTGTGCCATAATCCTACATGGCCACCTGTTCCCACTAAGTTTCCTTCAGACATTCCAAAGTTTGAAGGTAAGACTAGTGAAGATCCTGGTGACCATGTCAAGACGTTTCATCTCGGGTGCTCCTCGAATTTGCTGAATGATGATTCCATCATATTGAGGCTCTTTCAAAGAACCTTGACAAGTGTCATATCCAAATGGTATATTGAATTTCCTGCAGTTGCTTATGGAACCTTTTGGGATCTAGCTACTATTTTTCTGAATCACTTTCAACTTCCTGTCTGGTATGATGCTAGTACAGAACTTCTGTCAACCTTTAGACAGAATCAAGCCACTCACCTATCTGAGCATATTCAAGAGTGGCGAAGGAGAAAGAGGCTCATTAAAGCTGACATCCCTCCAGCATTTTTATTAGAGTGGTATCTCAAATCACTCCTTCCTTATATTTCTAAGGAAGTTGCAACTTCAAGGGTGTCCTCCGAAGAGGAATCTATCTTAAGAACCCGGCATCTTGACTTGGTATATGCTCAGTCTGGGATCTTATATGAGATTATTCCCGACGCACCCAGGTCTAACACAGATCTAGGTAAACCTAAACCTGGACCACATGCTGATGGTATCGTGGGTTCAGTAGACTCTACAGCATTTGATTCTTTAACTAAGCAGGTTCACGCCTTGTCTGTCAAACAGTCTGCTGTAGAAGCAAATTCAGTTGCATCCTCCCCTTCAAAAACGGAATCTGTACAACAAGTGCAAACGAATCAAAAGGGCCCTCGACAGCCCAACAACAAAAGAAAGGGAAAGAAAGGGGAGGGGAACCACCAAAATCCAAAAAAAACAGAAAATGCCGAGGAGGGTAAAAAGGAAAAAAGGAAAGTGAAGTTCCCTTGCAAGCTATGCAAAGAGGACCACCTTACCCATCAATGCCCTCTGATGGAAGAAGCCCAGAATCTGCTTCGTGAGAAGAAACCAGCTGTCTTGAAAGATCCATTCCCTCACAAACAAAGTTCAGCTTCTGGAAACTCTAGCTTGGGGCATATCTCATGCCTCATCTGCTGATCAATCATTCATTAATATGGTTAATTCAGATGCTCTTCTGCAAACTCGAGCTAGAAATTATACCCTGGATCCACAGCAGAAGAATGTTCCTGAGTCATCTACCCCTCTCCACATCAAGAGACCGGTGGATTCGTTGCTGAAGATCCCAAAAGGTGTCTATAAATGGGTTGTGCACAACCCCAACGCGCGGGCTACCCCCAACTACAATGTTATGGAGGATTTATCCCAAACCCCCTGTGCCATTTCCACTTTAGAAGTACTGCAGAGTTTCCCATTGCAACGCAGCACACTTCTTGTAGCGATCGGGAGTGTATATTTATCCAATATGCTTGTTCGGTTTGATATGACCAATATCAAACCCCGATTTCCGTATCACGTCGCTCTCCAAATAGAGGTAGTTCATGGTCCCAAGACCATTGGACGAGTTGTTATAGATGAGGGCGCATCTACGTGTGTAATGTCCATTTCTTGTTGGAAGGATTTGGGAGAACCTGAATTAGCCCCCTCGAATACCGTGCTTACTGCCTTTGATGGAAGATCTTTCCGTACACATGGAGTCTTACCATCATTTGATATTGAACTTGCGGGTAAGTTAGTGTCTGTAGAGGTTGAAGTTATGGATGCTCTGCTTGACTACAACTTGTTGTTAGGTAGGAGATGGACATATGCCATGCAAGTAGTGTCGTCGGCTGTTTTCTGAGTTTTAATGTTCCCTCACAAAGGCAAGATCATCACAGTTGATCAACTTTCGTTTGCTCAGAAAAACAACCAGACTTCATCGGATTCAATGATTCCGTTGGTTGATCAGTCCCACCCAGTTACTGAGAGTTTAGGAGCAGGTCTCTATGGGTCATTAATAGGAACTTTTGACCTACCTTCTCCTGTCCATTTTATTGGTTCTGAAGAATGTTCTTCGTTTGATATTTTCACGGTCAGTCCAACGACAGATCCATAGATTCTCCCTACCGATTCAGAACCAGTTGTGCCCTTATCTATTGCAGAGGTGGCTTACTTAGATTCACAACATGCTGCAACAAAAAATATCATGACTTCGTCGGTCTCTACTGAGTCAGATATGGACTCTACCCCTACATGGTCAGTGGACTCTATCCACTCTTGTGAGTGTCTAGACACTGTTTTTCCCTCTAATGAGGAAATTTTGGAAGCAATGATTAGCTTGGACCATCCTTGGGAACACATGCACCACAGGTCTTATTTTCTTCCTGATTTGGACAGGATTGAGAGAGGTGAGTTTTCTATGAGACCGGGTGAGAATATTGATTTGTCCGTTATCCCTTCTACTTCAAAAGCTGTTTATGCCGAAGGGAATATGGAAAATATATCGAGAACTATTCCGATCAACATTTCCATCAAACCTAGTGTCATGGAGAATATTTTCATTGGAGCAAACTGTTCTCTTGAGGAGATCATTTTGTATACCAATACTTACAAAAAAGGAATACTCTAGTCATTCGTGGCTAGAAGAGTTCTTCTCTCATCGTTTTACATGTTTTCGGGGGAGGAGACTAACTGTACGAAAAAGGAATTTCGCAGCCTTCTTTGAGGTTTTTAGGCTCTCGAAACATGAAAACACCAATCAAGCATCCGGCTACTCGGGCTCGATGTGAAATCCACAAGAGGGTATATAGAGGATTGTTTAAGTTTTTCAGACTCTATAAACAAGAAAACACCGGCGAGCATATACCAACCCGAGCTAGATACTAAAATCCAAGGGTAGGTGTATGGAGTTATTGTTTAAGTTTTTCAGACTCCTTAAAATTGAAAACACCGGTGAGCAAGAACAGATCTCGGCTCGATATTAAAATCCAGAGATAAGTATTATAGAGTATTATTCTATCTCTTCTTCGAACTCTGTAAACAATGAAGAAGGTCCTGAGTCTTCCTCCCATGGGCTCGTTAAACTTTTACATGGTTGGACTTATTGAGTTTTCTTTCTTAGACTCATTAAAACAACAAGAAGGACATTCTTTTACCAAAAAGAATAATGGAAGAGAAGGGTTTATCGACATATTTTTAGTTTCAAAGGCAGTTAAGTCAGTCATGTCCTTGAACACAGCACCTATTTGATTCCATCATTCAGTTGGGTTTTAGTTTTCACCTTAGGGTGAACCTGATCTCAGAGTTTGTTACTCCTTTGGCTGGTTATTCTTCCAATCATATGGAGAGTCTGCTAATGTCTCCTACATTGCAGGCTTATATCACTTCCCCTTCATGTCAAAATATGCCTAAGTCACTTTGTGTCGTGCTCACTGTTCAAGGATAGAGCCTATGTCGACCATTCTGTAGTTACCTTGACTTCATGTGTCGGTCATCCTGGTGTCCATTTGTTTCATCTTGTTACTTGTCCTACTCCAAATTAGCACAAACTTGTGAGTGTTCCTCGTGTTGGATGATGGAGGATGCATTAAGGCCTCCCTTCCAGTGTACTTCTTCCCATTGACTTCAACTCATTATGCTTTGGGAATGAAGTTCAGAGTTTCGATTAGTACCTTGGGGATTGCAGTCATCAGTGGCAGTTTCCCTCGCTATTGAATAATGGGAATACATCAATGTCTCTTATTTGACAGGTTCCTCAGGTGTTCGAATTCAAGTCCACTTATTCACACTTGTTGGAATGTACTAGGTACCTTGGGCCCCATTATCATTATCGATGGAATCCCTCGTGTTTGTTAACGGTATACATCATTGACCGGTAATCAAACGATACCCCCCATGTTTGACTCCTGCTCATTTATTCACATGGTTAGGTTTGTAACTTGGGTTGTTTGGACGAAGACCTTGGGATTCTGATAGCATCATCATATTCATGTTATCACCCAAGCTGCGCAAGACTGAGCCTCACTCATTTTGGCTCTTCATGAGAAATAGATCCAGCTTGTTGTTATGGCTATGATCTCTTATCTATGTCATGGATCCACGCTTGTATTTTAGTCGCCATGTTATATATACATATCCCAGTTATGTATTGGAGATCATGTTGTATCACACCGAACATCTATATGATGTCAATATTTTAATTGCTCATTGACCTTGATATTTGTTTTCAAGTACTTTTGTGACTTGGTTCTATGTTTTCTTGCTCCTCCTCTGACTTGGAATTATAATGTATTTTGGCCATCGTTTCCCTTTGACCTCACACATTAGGGGGCATCTATTATAGGTCAAATCTGCACTTCTCTGTCCATGATCACATTGCTCTGTCGATCACACAAAAGGACACTATGGATGGAAGAGCTAGGTTGACCCTGGATAATTTATTGTTGAGATCACAGTCTTCAGCTGAAAAACATATTTTTTCTACAGTTTTCACCATGTGTGCGCTACTATTTCCATAGTGATCTAGCGTTCTGAACACTGGTCTTATTGAAGACAACCCACGCACATACTCCAAAATGTTGCAAACACTGGTTATCAAATGAAAAATTTGCATACTGTGCGCTAGTCTACTTGTATGAAACCTACACACATCTTAAGATGAAATGAAAAAATATATTAAGATTACGAATTGGAATTAGTTGAAGTTGGTTTTGCAACTTCCCCAACCTCCCAATTAAACCACCTCTTGAATTAAACTACCTACCTTGTCCCATAAATACAAGGGGGGAAGACATGAGAGGAGGGACTAGAATGAAGGATAAGCTGTTGTTACGCTGGAGGAATTCTTAAGTCATTGTGAGGAGTAGGAGCCTAGTATTCGGTTGTAGAAGTGTCTGGCCAGATCAAGTATATATGTACTTATCTACATTTCTTTGACAATAAAGGGTGTAAATACCCTTCCCGTCCCAATCGAATGTCTTTTTGATGGAATGTTTATTTGATTGAATATCTTATTGTAGTTGATGTTGTTTTATTTCCAATTTCATCATATTTATTACAGTCAAGATACGCTGAGGAGGTTAACTTTTTTTTGTAGTTTCATCATTGTGGAAGAGTAGGAAAAAGCTAGGACCAGCCATCGTTAAAAAGGTACAAATTTTGGAATTCTAACCTCTTTCCATTTGTAATAATGAATGCAAAACATGAATGTATTTACCTGTCACCCCATGTAAGTTGGTGGTATCGTATCCCTCGCTATAAGGTATTTTCCTGCACAACAGTTTAGAAACTGTTGGGTTGAAGAGCAATTAACTCATTCTCCAGAATATGGCCCCTTACCTCATCTTGTTTTCCGAAGAGGGTCTCCAAATTCAACCAAACCTATCTTGGAGTCTTCAATCCATCGAGGTGGAAGAGTAGATCTATGGAAATATGAATACCTATGAAACTAAATTCTTCATCCAATCTATTCAAACACTTGTACTTCTCAACAGCTGCTTGAGGTTCGACCTCCTTGCCCATTGTGACTTTGTATAGTGACTTCTTGAGCAATACCATCTACATATTATCCCTCCAATCAAGATAAATGAAGGGTGTCAGGATTCTAGGAGACGCGGGAGCATTCAAATTATCCATATGAACTACTGGAGCGAATACAACTAAACTGCTTCTACTGCTACACTGAAAAACCTTCAAAATCCTGCAAAAAAACTCTCAATTTTGGAGATAAACTACTACTGAGCACTGGTTTAGGACAATAGGCACATTTTTCCGGATCCTTCACACCTGGATAGACCTAGGAGAATTCGAGTCTCAGTCTGTCTAGCATAGGATCTATCACCACTGGAGTGCTCCAGAAGATCCAAACTCATCTCAACTGAACCAAAACTCAGTTAACTGAAGACACAGTCAGTTAACTGGCCAAGGAGGGCGCAATTGTGATTTTTCCATGAAAAACACTCAGAAAAGGTTGCATGAGGCCACAAATAGTGGAAATCATAGCATAAACCCACAAGAGTTAGCTAACTCAGGTGGCCTGAAATGGAACACTGAGTTGGATCCTAAACCGTAGGGAACTGACTCAAGTGGTCCTAAAATGATGCATGCAGGGCGAATTAGGTGGTTGATGGATCCTAGATGACATTTACACACCACTAGGGGGGAAATGACATCATTGACTACTAGGAAAAAATAAATAACGCTAAGTAGGGAAAGGATGGAGTATTAATTATCCTAACATGGTCAGCATGCTATTAGGTTGGATTATGACAACCAGAGTGCAATATTCTTGGAAAAGGACCCAACATATCATTAAAAGACTACAAATATTGACGTATAGTACCATTTTGTGAGAGAAATGGTGGAGAACCATAAGGTATTGCTAGAAAAGGTAGACATTGTGAATAATGTTGTAGACTTATTGACCAAGTCGGTGAGTATTGAGAATTTTTCCCAGCGTAGGGAATCGATGGGCGTGTCATCCTTGTTTAAGTGAATTGAAGTTATGAATCTCCTATTTATGCAAAGAAAACAACAAGTGGGATAATGTTGGGATTTTTATATTCTTTGCATGAAATTGATGGTCGAATTCGATTATCAATGAATTCGAAGGTCGATGGACAGTGGAAGTCTGGTTGACTAGCCGAACAAAATAGTTTTTTGGTTGAAGACAATGACTGGTCGAACATAAGTCAACAAACATTAGAACGATTAGTGATTGGCCAAAGGTTGACTAAGTCAAGTTTACTATTACAGAATAATTGAAAGTGATTAGAAATTTTTGGGTTGACATTAATGACCAGTTGGTTGTAAGTAAATTGGGTACTAAGAGCTAGTGTATGTATTGCATCTATAAATAATAAGTAATGGATACACACTTAGTGTGAGAGATGGTGTAACGTAATGAAGTGTGATTTGTTGTCTAGTAAATCATGGTTGTAAACGTTGGTTAATATTGTTGATTAATAGATGAGTGGTAAAGCTCACTAGTTTGTTGGTTTCCTTAGTAGAGGGGTTTCCAGGGTAATATTTGGGTATTTTGTTGATGTGTTGTGTGTCGCTGCTTAATGTTTAATTGTGTTTATCTATATGAATCAATACTCATTCTCATTGTAATATTTATTAGAACCAAACAAAAATATAATGAAAGTGATTCCAAGGCCTATTTTCATAAGTGAAATTTCATCTTTGTAATTGAAGACATACTTCAAAAAAGGGTGTCAATTTTATGTAGCTCATGTGGAAGAGGCATAAAATTGTAAGGTCCCAAGCTTGGATGACTTTTCATTATTGAAGAGTTTGTATATGCATTTGAAGAAATTGTACGATTTTCACCAAAAAGAGACATTGACTTCTTTATTGATTTAATGCCTAGAGCTACCCTAGTTTCCAAAGTTCCATATAGAATTTGTACTCCTAAGTTGAAGGATTTATAGATGGAGATTGAAGATTTGTTGAAGAAATAATACATACACCCAAGTGTGTATGCTTGGGGAGCACTAGTACTTTTTGTAAAGAAAAATGATGGAACTTTGAGGTTGTGCATTGACTTCAGATAGTTGAACAAGGTCATTGTGATAAATACATATCCTCTATACACAATTGATTACTTGCTTGATTAACTGAGAGGACCAAGGATTTTCTCAAACATAGATTTGGGATCAGAATACCATTAGGTGAGGATAAAAGAGGAATACATTAGAAATATAGCTTTTAGAACTAGATATGGTCACTATGATTTTGGTTTGACAAATGCACCAACTACCTTTATGTGTTTGATGAATGTAACATTTAGGAAATATTTAGATAAGTTTGGCATTGTAATCCAGGATGAAATCCTTATTTACTCAAAATTATAGGAGGAGCATGAAGAGCAATTGAGATTAGTACTAAAAGTGTTAAAAGAGCATCAACTTTATGCTAAGCTGAGAAATTGTTAATTTTATTAGAGGCAGATTCATTATTTGGGACACAACATCTCTAAGGAAGGAATTGTAGTAGATCTAGATAATATTGAAGCTATTATGGGATGGAATACCCTCAAGAATGGCTTGGAGGTAATGTCCTTTATGGGACTATATGGATACTACAAAATATTTATATAAGGGTTGTCAAAAGTGGAACATCCAATTACATCATTGCAGAAGGAAGGATTCAAATTTGAATGGACACTACAGTGTGCAGAAAGTTTCCAACATTTAAATAGGTTGCTCATTCGGACACCCATTCTTAATATTGTTGATCCAAATGAATATTTTGTGGTGTGCGCGGATTATTGCAAATAAGGAATTGGTGGATTCCTTATGCAACTTGGGCATATGATTTGTTATGAATCTAGAAATCTTAAAGAGCGAGAGAAGAAATGTTAGAGTATTGAGAATATGAGAAAATCATACAAACAATAATACAAAACACGTGAATCATGAGCTAATCTAGTATTCTATTTAATTAAAGAACAAATAACATGAAAAAAATGGAGAGAAGAGAATAGACAAGAGAACACCAAATTACGTGGTAAAACCCCAAACGGGGAAACATCCATGGGAAGGGAAAAATATTCATATTCCTAAAAATATATCCAACATTACACTTTGAACTCCACTCCACATATGTTATCCCAAAGTATTATAAATATAATTACTACATTCAATATTCCATGTCAATATATTCCCAAAAGACATTCCATCGCCTCTATTATATACCAAGATGTAGAGAATAACATCCCAAAATACATGTGGGATAAATGATTTCCCCCCTATTTTTATAATGAATAGTAATATGAGCATTTTCATCTATTATGCATGTTTGATAACTCAATTTTATAATATTAGATTTATTTTGTCTGATTTTTCCTTCCAATGCTAGTTATGACATCGTGCGACATCATTACACATGTAATTATTAAAATTACACATTCCAACACTCCCCCTTAATGATGACCGCGAGAACAACACTTAAAACGAGGAAGATGTCATTACATCAACTATCCCCTTGATGAAAACTTCCATCGTTCCTAACAAACTACGAATATACACAAACTTTGCATCTGTCATGGATTTGGTGAAGATATTAGCTGCTTTCTTTTCTGTGGAGCAATACTCCAAGCAAATAACCCATCTGCAACAAGATCTATGATATAATGAGTATCGAGCTCAATGTGTTTGATTTTGGAGTGATACATTGAATTGTATATAACTTGAATTGCAATACGATTATCACATATTAACTCACTAGGATACTTTTGTACTAGCCCAAGATCTGTTAGAACATGCAAGATCCACACTACTTCTTTAGTTTCTTCCTTAGATACCATGTACTCTGATTCACAAGAAGAAGGAGAAAGAGTTCTCAACTTCTTACTAGACCATGAAATCATACCTAAACCAAGTTGAAAGATATATCCTACAGTAGATATTCTATCTGAATTAGCCCCTGCCAAATCAGAATATATATAACCAAGGAGTGTGACTGTAGCCTTTCTAGAATAGAACACACCATAATGCAATGTCCCCTGTAAATATATGAGAATCCTCTTTGTTTTTTTCCAATGAATTCCATGATGCTTTTGCATAAACCTCGAAACCGTGCTGACTGCAAAAGAGATATTTGGTCTATTGTGTGTCAAATATATCAAACTCCCCGCAAGCTGACGATACAATGTGGCATAAACAAGAGGAGTGTCACAATCAACAATTAACTTTACACATGACTAAAATGGTGTAGGCGATGGCTTACAATCACTCATACAAACCCAAGAAAGAAAATATGTCGCATACTTAGGTTGAGAGAGTAAAATACCATATGGAATATGCCAAATCTATTGACCCAAAAAATAATTTAATAGGCCTAAATCGGTCATTTGAAATTCATGCTTAAGATTATCCTTCATTTATTGTATTAATGTAAGTTGGCTACCAGTAATAATAATCTCATCCACATAAAGTACAATTATGAGAACATAATCATCAAAGTTCTTCACATATAGCTTTGGATTAGATACACACTGCATAAGACCATTCTTCAAGAAATAAGCATCAATATTTTGATATGAAGCTCTAGGTGTTTGCTTAAGACCATATAAAGACTAGTTCAATTTGTATACCAAACTTGAAGTTTTAGCATTAATAAAGACAGGTGGTCATTGCATATAAATGTATTCACTAAGATCACCATTCAAAAATGCACTCTCGACATCCATTTGGTATATTCTCATTGATATGATGTAGCAAGAGAAAGAATAATTCTTATTGTGTTCATTTTAGCAACCGGAGACAAATTTTTAGTATTATTTATACCTTTTTATTGAGAGAATCCTTTTGCTACTAACCAAGATTTATGTTTTTCAATATGTCTGTCTGTAGTCAAATCTGTTTTATATATCTACTTACATCCAACTAAATCCTTTCCAGGAGGAAGGGGAAGGGAGCAAGAAACACATATTTCATTAAAATTGGAATTAAACAGTGGATCTAGAATTCCAAAATAACTAAAAGAGTCAATTTTGGTGTTGTCCTTGGAATAAAATGTTTCCATTTTTAATGAAATATGTGTTAAGAGTCCAAGTCTTGCTATTCATTAACAAGTCATACTCAGTTTGCATGGTTTTATTCCATTCAGGCTTATATTTCGATTGAGCATAAGTAGAGGGATCATCTGTGGAGAAAAACTTAGTCATAAGAGCAAATTCATATCTAGTCCGACGAGTATTGGAAGGAAGACCAATCTCAGAACCTGCAGATTCAAGAGTTTTTTTAGCCCAAACAGGAAGAGAAGTAGTGGTAGGACCCATACTAGTATCTTCAAAACATTCAAGTGGAACACTTGAAGAGGAGTGAACTAGGATAATTAATAGGAACAAAAGGAGAGAGGAGTAACAGAGATAGAGGTAATAGAAGGTGAAGGAAAATTCAATGTAACTTAAGGTTCAACAAACTCGGGAGGAGGAGAGACTTCATCAAAGTGAACATCTTGCCTAATAATGACACCTTGGGTAGAGGGATCAAACAACCCGATATATGCTTTAGAATCCTCACAATAACCAATGAAAATACATTTGTGATACTTGTTTTCTAACTTTTTATATTTTTCATCTCATATATGAGCCCAAAATTCATTGCCAAATACCTTAAAGTTACTAATATAAGGTTTTATTCCATCCCATTATTCTTCAGGGGTAACTTGCAAAACTGCTTTAGTAGGGACTCTATTCATGATATAGTTATCACAAAAAATAACGTCATCCCAAAAGCATTTATGTAATCCTTTAGATTTAATCATACATCTAGCCATTTCAACAAAAGTTCTATTCTTTCTTTCAGCTACCATGTTTTGTTGAGGTATATAAGGAACAATCTTTTGATGTTTAATACCATGTTTACATGAATATGCATTAAATTCGTTTTTAATGAATTCCCCCCATTATTAGTTCTCAAAGTCTTAATACTTTTACCAAATTCATTCTCAACCATGGATTTCAATTTTTGAAAAATACCGAAGGTTTCACTTTTATCTTTCAAAAAATAAACCCAAGAGTTGCAACTATAATCATCCATAAAAGTAAGAAAATATACCACATGAGACAAAAAAGGAGTTTCAAGAGGACCACAAATATCATATGCATTAATTACAATTGTTCATTACCACGCCATGCTTTACCTTTATCAAACATTTCCTTATGATGTTTACCAAGAACACAACCTTCACAAACACCTTTAGTGGAAGAAATTAAGGTAAGCCATGTACCATTTTAGACATCATTTGCATTTTTTCATAATTTGAGTGACCTAATATTTCATGTCGTAATTTGCTTAGTTAAGTCATCAGCATGAGAAACATAGGAATAAAAAGGTTGATTTTTACTTGAATTAAAACCAGTAAACTTTATAATTCAGCATTATGATCAACAAGACCAGAAGAAATAATTTTAAAGTTTTGTTTGATATCTTTTAACACATACTTATCTAGGTCGAGAAAATGGTTTTTCTGATAGCGCTCTGCTAGGGTTCACATTTTTTTGAAAACTTAGCTGCCTGCATCTTGCAACCGCCACCATGGCGTCCTCTAGAGGAGGTCGCTCCAACCCTTCATTCAGCCAGATCATCGCCCGACGTACACGGACTACCATGCCCCTCTTATTGGCGGGGACGACACCTCCAGCGGGGAATACAGGAGCTCCAAAAGAAAAAGGAGGAGAGGGAAGCACGACACATTTAAACTCAGCTCCAAATACTACAGGAAAAAATCAGGAAGAACCATCCACAAACACAATGAATTGAAAGGACACAAGCAAATGCAAACCCAAATCGCTACAAATACCCAGGTATGAGGTCACTTCAAACCTTGTCAGTCAGCAAATTCAATTCATGCAGGATCACATGATAATCTGCTAATTTATAGGATTATGGCCAACAGAAAAGAACCTCACATGGTGGCTCACTAACACCTGGAATCCAAAAGGATAGTGTGAACTCAAACTGGGATCTAAGGGCTTCTTCACAATAATTTTCCAAAACCTGGAGGACAAGCACATAATATTCCAAGGAGGACCATACTTCATGCACTCAGCAGGATTGTACATAAGAAACTGGAAAGAGCACTTTAGCCCAGAGAAGGAATACTTCAAGGTAGTGCCAGTTTGGTTGCGGCTATATTCTCTACCTCAGGAATATTGGAATTTGGAAACCCTAGCAAGAATAGGTAACACCCTAGGCACCTTTGTTCAATCCTTTGATGCCACCTTAGCTTCCCGCTACACCCCCTATGCTCGCATTTGAATCTACATGGATATCTCTGCAGCTCTTCCTAAATCGTTCTGCCTCTCCTACCAAGACTCTGATTGGATCCAAACCATAGACTATGAGCATATCCCCTTCAGGTGCAGGAAATGTCATGAACATGTACATCTATTCCTGGAATGTCCCCTGAATGTCAAATATTCTCCTCCTCCAACACAAAAAAAAACCTGACGAAGAGGGCTTTACCAGAGCCACCAACCGCATAAGACAAGGGAAAAGGACCTCTACTCCACATGCCTTTGCTCCTAGCACCTCGGATCCTAACGCCACTACCAAACCTGTGCATCTTAACAGCTTCTTCGTGCTCTCCCATCACGATCCCAAAGGCTTAGGACCTCTCATCCCTACAACCATCCCTCCTCCCTCCACTTTCCAGGAGCCCATTTTCAAGGATGTCATGCACTTATCAACCCCGCTCCCCTATGAAGGAGGCACAACTGAACCTGAAGATATGGAGCTAGGAGAGATAGACCTAGAATCCATTCAAGAGGCTTGGATAAAAAATGATCTCTGCAGTATTCCACAACGACAAATGGATATTTTTAAAGAAGCATACCAGTCCCTAGCTCTGCAACAGAATTTTCCAACCCTAGCAAATGTCGCTTTAATTCCCACAACCAATAACCCATCGAGGGTGAAAAAGTTAAAACGCAAGGATATTCCCAAAGATCATAATGACATCCTGAAAAAAAAGAAGAAAAACAAACAAACAATTGATTCGAGAATTGGGTGAGCACTTAATAGACAAGGCCAAAGCGCCAAGATTGATACCCTCTTTCAATCAGTGAATTAATGGAGCTTAAATTCATCAGCTGGAACATAAGGGGAATCAGAAGTGATTCCAAAAGAAGAATACTAAAAAACAAAATTCTCACTGAAAATCCTGCTCTCTTAATGTTACAAGAAACAAAAACAATGGAGCACAAGCTCCACTCCTTCATTAAAAATTGCTGGAAAAAAGCAGAAGTAGCAGTTGTGGATGCCAGACGCACGACTAGAGGTATCACAATAATTTGGCATCCCATTGTCATCAGTATGGAAGATTTTTTCTCCAGCCCCAATAAACTTTCTGGGTGGTTCCACATCCATGGAACCACACATAGTGGGGTGATCACGAATATCTACGACCCGCATATACTAGAGCAAAAAAATCAATTTCTCAATCATCTTTCCTGGATTTACAAGCATATCCAGAATTCTCATTGGATAATTGGAGGAGATTTCAACATCATCACTTCTCTTGAGGAAAAAAAAGAGGGCATCCAAAGACTTGGCATGTACAGTTTTACCCTTTAAGCTCTCATACGGGACCTATCTCTAGATGACCTAGAGACTAGAAACAAAATCTACACCTGGAATAATAGGAGAGGAGGGGATAATCAAGTAGCCTCTCATTTATATCGGTTTCTAATATTGAATTCTCTGATGCAGAATCAGCTCAACCTATCCAGCACCATCATTCTGATGGAAGGCTCAGATCACTGACCAGTGTGCCTCCACCTATATTGGGATGCTCCTAACTCCTGAAGGCCTTTCATATTTGAGATATTTTGGTTAACACACCCAAAATTTAAAGAAAAAATCAAAGAATGGTGGCGAACCTCGGACTGTGGGGAAGGAACCACCATGTATCGTTTCCAACAAAATTAAAGTTCATCAAAAATCAGCTAAAGCAGTGGAACAAGACGAAATTTGGTCACATTCAGGAGGAGAAAAAAATATTGGAAGGAGAATTAGCCGACATTCAATCCCAGGCCATCCTCAACGGTTACACTGAATACCTTAAGCAGCAGGAAAAAGATCTAAAGAATCAAATTGACATTAGAATGCATCAAGAGAAAATTCTCTGGCGCCAAAAATCTAGAATACAATGGCTCGGGGAAGGGGAGAAAAACTCTGAATTGATCCACAATGTTATGCTTCAACACTGGCAAACGAACAGGATCACCAGAATGAAAACCAGTACTGGGGACACTTTACTCAACAAGGAAGACATAGAGCAGGAGTTGGTTCACTTTTATAAAGATCTCATGAAAGACCCTAATCTGGACAGAACTCTTTCCACACAACAGATCCTACAACACATCCCCCATCTCATCACGGAGGAGAAAAATTCCCACGTCTCCAGCCCTATTTCCATGGCCAAAGTGGAAGCAGCTGTAATGGAAATGAAGATGGGAAAATCCCCTGTCCTGGATGGCTTCACTATTGACTTCTTCCAAACCTATTGGGATATTGTAAAAGAAGACGTATGGCAAGTGTTAGAAGCCTCCAGAACCTCAGGATCCATTCTACCTACCTTCAATGCCACCTTCCTCACTCTCATTCCCAAAATTGACAAGCCTGCTGACCCAGCAAACTTCCATCCTATAGCCCTATGCAATTTCATCTACAAATCCATAACCAAATTCATAGCCAATCGTCTTAAACCCCTTTTTCCCACTCTCATCTCTCCTGAACAATCAGGATATGTCGATGGGAGAAAAATTTTGGATGGAATCATTACTACACATGAGGTGATTCATTCTCTTAAAAACTCCTCAATGTTTGGTATGCTAGTAAAACTTGATTTATCCAAATCCTTTGAAAAAACCAATTGGAAATTCCTCAGAGATACCATACTAGCCTTTGGATTCTCCCCTTCCTGGGTCAGCTGGATCATCTCCCTGGTCTCCTCTGCTTTCTACTCCATCCTTAACAATGGCTCCCCTTCTCCCACCTTCTCCCCTTCAAGAGGCATCAGAAAAGGTGATCCCTTATCCCCTTATCTCTTTGTCCTCCTCGCGTAAATCCTGGGAAGAAGTATAAAAGAAGCAATCTTGGAAAACCACATCGAGGGCATTAAAATCAGTAGTCACAACAATCCTTAGTCGCACCTACAGTTTGTGGATGATACGATGTTGATGGGGAAATCCATGGTCAAGGAACCAAGAGACTTCAGGTATGTTCTCTTCTCCTTCAACGCAGCCTCAGGTATGACCATCAACAATCTAAAGTCACAAATCTTTTTATTCAACACTCACCTTCAAATGCAAACCAAGATAACCAAAATTTTGGGTTTTCAGAAGAGCTCCCTTTCATCCAAATTCCTTGGAGCCCCTCTCATTGACTCTGCCATCAAAAAATCCTCCTGGAAATATTTGCTTGCCACCCTGGAACACAAACTCTCATCTTGGACCTTTAGAGCCCTAAACTTTCCCTGTCGCCTCATCCTCCTGAAGTCTATCCTTCAAGTTATGCCTATCTACCTCTTCTCAGTTATGGTTGAACCTAAGTACATTCTCAAATCCATCCACAATCTGCAAAGAAATTTCCTCTGGGGAGGTACCACTCAGCATAGAAAGTAGGATTTAGTGGCATCGAAAAAACTCTCCACTCCAAAACTCGATGGCGGCCTCGGCCTGAGAGACCCTATCACCCTAAATGACATACTCAGTGCTAAGATCCTTTGGCATTGCTTCATAGAAAGTTCCACGCCTTGGAAAAAAATTTGGATGCACAAGTACACTGACAATATGCAACATCATGAACTCATTCAACAAGACACTCTTTCGAATGGGTCCCTCATTTGGAATCCGTCCTGGGTTCAAAGAGAACTCATACGCAAACACAGCTTCTGGGAAGTCAAGGGAGGCAACAAGGATCTCTTTTGGGAGGATGCTTAGAATCAAATTCCCCCCATAAATCAACTCAACGACATGGAAGAGCTGCAGCGAAGCTCACATCATCAGGGAAGGAACCTCATTTCCCAGTACTGGAGGACTCAAAACATTAGTGACACCTGGCTAGAGTGGATCACAAAGGAGAATTGGAACTGGAACTTCAACAACAAAGAAGGAAAAATCTTCTGGGAAACTCTCAACTCCAGAAAGATCTTCATTTCGGATAACTCGGATAAGATAAGGTGGGGGCATCAACAAAAAGGCTATTTCACCATAAAGGAGGCTTAAAACTTAACTCACCCTGTGTCTCTCTTACCCAAAGACATTATTTGGAAAAAGATCCAGGACTCACACTTATGGCAAAAAATCAAAACTTTCCTCTGTCTAGTCACGCGGAAAAAAAAATCATCACTTGGGACTAGATTCTCAGACGAGGTTTTGAAGGGCCCTCAGTTTTTGTTTTATGCAACTAGCATGGGGAGACTCAGGAGAATCTCCTCAATAAATGCAGTTTTTCCTCCACCCTCTGGGATTGGGGTGCGGACATCTTTCACCACTCCAACCGCCATAGGGAAGATGTAAGCTCCACCATTTGTGACTAACATTTAGAACCTTTCTCCAATCCCATCTTGAACCGTATTTGGAAGCTCTTCCCGGGTTTCATCCTCTGGAACATTTGGAAAGAACTCAATAGAAGTATTTTCCATGATATCTCTCTCCCACTACAACATTTTGACCCAAAATCCGACGGCTGTATTGTCGGATTTTTGACATTTCCCTGTCGCATGTACGACAGTATGTTTTTTTTTAGGCGTCGCTGGATTTTCGTCGGTTATCCGACAGCGCTCCAAGCCGTCAGTTCAGCAACGGTTAATCATACCGTCGGTTACCCGATGCCTCGGAGAGGTGTCGGTTAACCAACGCAAATCAAGCGACGCCTAAAACAATTTAAAAAAACAAATCGACGGCTTCTTACCGTCGATCAAATGCTCCAAGGCATCGGTTAACCGATGGCCTGTAGATGTTATAGGTGTCGGTTAACCGACAGTACGTAGATGTTATAGGTGTCAGTTAACTAACAGTCCGTAGATGTTCTAAGTGTCGGTTAACCATCAGTCTGTAGATGTTCTAGGTGTCGGTTAACCTACAGTCGCTAGATGTTCTAGGGGTCGGTTAACCGACAGTCTGTAGATGTTCTAGGTGTCGGTTAACTGACAATATGCTAGGTGTCGGTTAACCGACAGACTGTAAACGTTTTTTTTTTTTAAATAGCGGAGCAGAAAATAGGATATCGTACATTTCTATACGGGTATCCATTTTCCGCTGAGATGTGACGGGTGCTACGTGGTTGTCGCTGAGTGGAAGCGGAAAATGGATACCCGTACAGAAATGTACGATATCCTATTTTCCGCTGCGGTCTAGCTTAACATGTTAACTCGCAGGTCTAGGGTATTAATTTTTTAAATAATCTGGCTGCAGGGGCTAGCTGGTTTCACAGGATCCAACGGACAAAGGAGTGCCAGGTGCTATAGCTCTTTGATATGCATGCGGGGTCCAACAATAGTACTCATCCCAATCTATCAAGGCACTAACTAAGGAGGCTCCACCGTACATGTTACCGTCAAAGACCGCTGAAAGACTGTTTCCGCCATTTCTGCTCGGAGATCAAGGTTCGATTGGTTCGGCTACTACAAATACCAGATATACTATCAACATTTCAACTGTGAGTAACTACAGTCATCCCTTACCCTCAGGTACACAATTTCTGAGTATTCCTTTGTTGAATTACCTGCTTTCACCATGTTTACCACTGTAAAAACCTTAGATTCCTCCGAAGACCTGATTTCTGACCGTTTCTGGGATGTATATGACCCAATTTCAAAACCCTTTGATATCATTACCAGTCACAATGACCTCAGTACTGCTTCCCTTGACAATTCTGAGTTCCATACCAAATTGTACAGTACTTTGATCCCTTCTACATTGTATCCTTTACCTAGTTGCCCGGAATTTGTATCCTTATGTGCTGAGCATTTTTCAACCTCAAAGGGACTAATTATGAATTACCAGGGTGACCAAATTATCTGCAAAGTAGACCCTCAAACCCTTAGGGAAACCCTGAAATATTCTTTTGATTTCGTTTCAACTTCTATCTCTTTTAATGAAGCTGAAATATCCCAGATTTACAAGAAAGTTTCTAGTGAGGATAAAGAACGAATGTATCATAAGGTTTTGTTGAAACCAGTGGAGAACCTGTCTGTTCCTTTTTCATCTAAACTTTGTTTACCAATTATTGCTGCTGCTGTAACCCTATTAAGTCAAATTTTAGGGTCAGACACTAGTTCGGAGGTAACTGAAGCAATGTTAGGAATTTTCCTATACCTAGATAGACCTGGAACAACACCCCTTAGGTTTGATGAATATTTTTCCAAAGAAATGTGTTTTCAGTTGTCCAATTTCTCCAAAATCTATCATTTCAGGTATCAGGCATACTTATATGCTTTGATAATTCATGCTAAGTTAGGAGCACTAGCCATTACAAACTCAGAAACCTTCAGGAAATGGCCTCCTTCTTCACCATTTTACCATGCCTGGTCTTATGCCAAATTCATGGATTTGATTGTACTTAATCTGTTCAGAGTGTTTAATCCAGAGATCAGCAGAATTTCAAATGACTTGAAAGAAATCCTAAACCCTGATTTGATTGGAGGTTGGTTCCTGGCAAAAAAATTCTCCCTTGTCAGAGTCTTTGGATTCACTGGATCACCATATGTGTTGCCTATATTTTTAACTACCAGTGTATTTGCTTTAGAGGTAATGAGGCAAAGGATCTTTGCAGATAAAGAAAATTTCACTGCCCCATCATTGAAAAGGAGTTCATGGATAAAATATCCTATGAATGTGGGAAATTTCATTTTAAAGAAGGAAGCAGCATTGCCCATTATTGAAGAAGTTCTCAAGCGGCTTGATTTCCCTCAAGTACCACCTGTAAAATATGACCCTAAACATGTTATTTCACAAAGGAGACAGGAGTATGGCAGAGGTATATTTCAGCACAGTCAGGCTGAAACTTGGATGGGAGAGGCCAATTCTCTTATATATGATCAGATCTGGATCAGTGAGCCTTTAAAGGAGATTATAGAGGCTAGAGATCATATAGATTTTTCACAGTCAAATACTGCACAGGGAAAAGTGGAGCAGATATCTACCAAGAAAAGGTCAGAACCAGAGGCCATAGAGATGGATACAAAGGAACTTGAGACATCTAAAAAGCAGAAAACTGCCATGGATACAGAGATCATTGATGTTGATATGATAAGGGAGATAGTTATCACCCCTACTATTATTCAAGAAGAGGTATCACAGACCAGAGTTGAAAATACTATTGCAAAACATAAAGAAAACAGTAAACTACCCCCTGTACCGGTCCTGCAATACAAGAAATATAGCTATGCTGCAGCTACTGAAGGTCAATTTCAAAACAAGCAGAGTCTCCTCAAACATTAAATTGATCAGAGAAATGAGTCTGTGATGCAAGAGCAAAAAAAATTGAATCAACTCAAAGAAAAATCTGATATGAAGACAAAATTGATGACAGTGAGGGATTCAGCAACTGGATCTTTAAGTTTGGCCATCACTGATGATGAAAAGGCTTCTGAGATTCGTTTAGAAATGGATCAATTACCAACTCCTGACAAGATTTGGTTCCACAAACAAGCCAGTGAAGTCCTTTATGCTGACTTGACTAGGGAGACCTTGGCACATAAGAATGCAGTGCAAAAAATAAAAAAATTGGAAGCTCACCTGAAGCAGGAGAAAGCTACAAACAAAGCATGGTCTACACAAGTGGCTTATTTACAAATTGAGCTGGATTCATATAAAGAGTTGCCACCTGCACAAGGGGCAGAAACCCAGCCAACAATCAAAGTCAAAACTGTTAAGACAGTTAGGAGGGCTAAAGTTGTAAATGTTAATGTTGATACTACACCTTCACCTAATTTGGTTAAGTTGCATGAAGAGATAGCTGGTTTGAATGCAAAGGTTGTGGAAGATAATGCCAAAATTCTAGTCCTTCGGGAGCAGAAAGAGGCATTGGAGAAAGAGAAAGGTAAATTGCTTCAAGAAATTGAACAATTGAAATCAAACAGGGGAACTAGTCCTTTGTCACCAATTGACCAGATCATACATGACATTGCAGATATGTTTGTACATGAAGCTAAAATTGAGAATTTCAAGGAGAAGGTTTCAGACTTACAGGACACAATTTCTGAACTTAAACTGCAGATTGAAGAGATTAAAGCTCAGGATCCTAGAGAGCAGGAAATCATCAAGCTCAAAGAAGAAAATGATAAACTGAAAGATAAGATTTATAAGTTGAAAGAGAAAACCAAGGGAGTTCTGCCACTTGAAGGTGCAAAGCATTTGCTTTGGGATGAATTGATAGCAGATATCAATGCTTTCAGGCCTCAATTGATGATTGTGGAGGAGCATGAGAAGGCATTAGGAGTGGCATCCAACAAATGTAAATTAGATGAGGAAAAGTTAATTAACAGAACTCAAGAGGTAGCTCAAAACGAAATTATTTTCCTCAGTAAAGCTCCTGCTTCTGAGTTACAGGTTTTAAAGGTGAGTAACAGAACTGTTCTGTTAGTAGATGCCAGGAGGGTGTTGCAGAAATATACTCTGTTGAATTCAGTCAGAGGAAAGATGTCCCAGATTAAAAAGCAAGTGCAGGAGTTCAAGCAAGCCTTTTTACCATTGATTGGTTATGGTTTACCATCCTTTTGGGATGATGAGAATATGCTAATAGCATGGCCTGAATATAAAGAAATGTTTATTAAATCCAGATCAGACCATAGCAAATTTAATGATATGGTAAAAGGACTTAAAGGCATGGTGGTAGTAAGCAAAATGAGGCAGGACTTTGAACTTCCATTACTTTTCAGGGAGGTTAAATCTAAATTGCCTGTCTTTACAGAAGGTCTTTTAATAGAGCTTGATGTGCTAATGGAAGAATTATCGGATGCTTCTGTTCCAAAGGATGATGCTTGGAATGAAGTATTCGGGGTGGAGCACGAGTTCTTATACCAAGTTCAGGTCCAGGAAGTGCCAATTAGATGTCTGTGAAGCATAAGTAAGTCAAGGTTGTCATATAATTGATACTGTTGCTAAGAACTATAAAGTTTAGATCCTGCAGAAGAAGTTTTAGGGAGTCCATGATGCTAGCTTGTTGTATACAGTTACTATAGTAAGCAACAGTCACACAGATACTTTATTTACAGTTGTTTTGGAAATATTCAGAGGAAGATGACAAGTTAATCAAGCGAGCCTGTTCAGACAGTATGCGCCTTTGAAGGCTAAAATTATCAGAAAACATCAATGATATCTCTTTCCATCCTGGAAATGAATAGGATATTGTTGATCCTAAAAGGATTATCGACCTCATAAATATTCATACAGCTGTCATTTCTTTTTGTAGAGTTGGTTATGTAATAAATGGTCACTATGCCATCTGTTTTAGAAGATAGGATTTAAGCTATTTTGCTGGGACATGATCCCCACGTATGTAATTGTTTCCTAGTTTTTTGCATCTCTCCTTTGAATAGATTAACTACAAATAGACCCTACTTAGATAGGGAGAGGGTTGGTCTTTGGTCGAAGAAATTTATATTGTAAAGAAGAAAAGACTCATGTATCTAGGATTTTGTGAACTTCAATGAAAGAACATACATACAGGTTTTCTCATGTTTAAGGTTCCTTCCAAGTTTTGTTGCAAAATGTCTTCTATGTGAAATTCATTCATCTGTGTTATTTCCTCTTCTTTACTGTTAATTTAAATCTTTGGAATTCATGTTTCCATGCTCCACAGTATTTATAGTAAATACCATTGAAAGATAAACTGTAATAGAATTCATCGTTGGTGTTCTGGTGCTCTATTATAATTTACTTTTCCCTATCTTTCATAAGTCTTTCCTGTTTATTTAAGGAATTCATAGTCACATGCTCCTGAAAATAAACAATCACTTCTCTACCTTCTGCTATCACCTTTAAAGTTTAATGATCTGTGCCAAATGCATGCAAAAGGCCGTAAACCTCTGTGACCTGATTTACTCTTTCATTTGATTTAAGCCTCAATCCTTGACTCCATTGCCCAATGTTCTTTACTCTTGAAATTTCCCAACACCTTGATCACCATTGAAAACACTTGTTACCTTGAGAATCTGGCCTTGTTTTTCCTATTCCTTGATACATTTATCATACAGTGACAAAGAGAGAGCCCTCTCTGGTTGGCTGAGTCAGACAATCATCCTAAAGATTGGTTGTAGGTTACCTTTGGGTTTCTTGAACACGGCCTCAAGAAATTACGGAGTGATAACAGCACCCATGAATTTGAGAAGAGGAAGGGGGGGGCATCTCATTTCAATCCCTTTAAACTTTGTGGGACAAATGAAGAATGATGTTCAAACAAACATGAAGAATAAGAAATTCTTACTTTGATCCCATTCCAATTGGATGTCCAGATGGTATAATCCCAATTGCAAACATGAGAAGATGTTGGAACTTCCCTCAAATACCTTGAAAATACACTTTTGTTACAGCTATAACTAGGAGAATATCAACAGTAGAGGTCAGGAACAACAGAGTTCTACACGCATAGCAATTGCAAGAGGAAGCATACTACACATATAGTACACATGTCATCCATTCATACCAAGCCCTTACATACATAACTACATATGACAGAATATTCAAAAGCAGGTCTCATCTATGCATAAGTCAGTGTTATGGGCAATTTCAATCAAAGCCACCACATATATTAAATTATTAATTTAAAAATAGGACAAAAATACAAGACTTTCCGTATTGTATTTCTCGATCATCACAAGTCCTCACTGGGTTTGTTGACAACATGACCTTGTGCTGGTTAACAGGATATTCTAGGGTCTTCTATACCCTGGGACAGATCAAATGGTTTAAAGAATGACAAATAACCATTATTGAGATTTGCAAGCTCCACCTTATGAACGTCTAATGACAACCCACTAATCATATTAGCAAACCAATTCCAGATTATCAATGTGAGAACTACCATGAAATTTACCTTAGGAACTTCGTTAGTTGCAACACACTAAGACTATATAAAACCTCAATACCTCTGCTACAGGCCTTTTGTTCATCCACTGGCTTTCATCTATTTCTTGGGAATGATTTACTGAACCCTTCTTTTCTACTTCACATTGAAAAATCAATAGAAAACCTAAATTAAATTGAAGGATGGGTACCTCTTCATATTTGTGGATTTGGAGCCGGATGTAGAGTTTGCAAAATATGTTGAGGTATTGATGCACAGAATGGATTCCAACGATCCTCATCCTAATACTTTGAAGATCTTCCAAACCAGAAAGCTCCAGCCCATCAAGATTCTCACTCTGTAGTATAAAGAAAATGCATGTCTATAGTTAGCTAGAAGAAAGAAACAATGTATCTGGTCATAAGAAAGAAACATTGTAATAATGCATGCATTTTACCTTATTGATCTCCTCTCTGTTTCGAGAATAGTTTAATATTCTCTACTAAACAGGGCCAACCACGTGAAGGTGGAAGCTCATATGGCCCCTCCCCCCCCTCACATCACTCTCAATTCCCCACACCCAATGCACGTGCTTGGAAATAAATGATCTTTTGTGTGAACATCGTGAGTTTCTTGTCTTAAAGGAATTACGTGCATTCGATCATTAATTAGTTTATAGCATTCATTAATTAACTCATTCATTCATTCGTACATAGAAAAAAAAAATAGTTGAAGACATTACTCCATAATATCAAAAATAATATCCGAGGACAATGCATAAAAAAATAATGTAATAGTGTACTTATTACAATCACTACTTTTTTTGACGCTTTTTTCTCTCCACAAATTCTCTAAGTGTGACATCCTCTTCTACCAATTGTTTTTTGTTTCCTATGCCCTCTGTAGTTGCCTGTGATCATGTTTGTCGATGGGTCGTGTGCTCATGACGTGTATGCGGCTGTTGTAAGGTGCCAGGATGTACTGGAAAAATGAAGAAATATTAATTTCTTGACGTGTTTTTACTATTATAATCATTGTAAGTCCTTCATTAATAAAAAAACATTAGAGCGGTGCTTTTTACCTGGCAACTCATGGGTGACATGAATTTCCTGCGTTTGATCTTCTGCTGCTGCCTCAAGTTGCACATGAAGACCCTCTTCATTAAAACATCAACACTTACAACAATATAGTATTTGCAATTTAATATTTGAGACTTTAATCCATGCTAATTTTTTTTTAACACTAGCATATTTATTACTTGGATTTCGATCAACAGGAACTTCAATATCTCTTTCTCCTCCATCCTCTGCATTTTCTCTACTTTCATTGTGCAGCTTAACACAAAGAGACTCAATATTTTATGTACTAGTTTATTAATGAATATAGAACACAATGAATCAAGCTTAAATAGAATTTGTTTATTGTAGTTACCTGTTTGCAGGATGGATCACTGGAAGAATTTGCTTGGCTACCACGGCTGCTTGTTCGATGTTCAACAACACCTGAAAACCCGCGTTGGTAGCCGATCCTCATGTCTTCCTCCGTTGGCAAATCGTGGAATCTTTGAGCCTGTAATTTTCAATTAGATCATCATTGTTGTTGTTATATCATCATGAAAACAATTTTAAATGCAATCTATAATTTCTATACAATAAAATAATTATTGATCATACTTACGATTCGTGCTTGCAGGTTGGAATATCCACCAGGGCCAAGCTTGTGTTGCCCATGTTTTTCTATTCTTGCCTGGGTGGCCTTCGACGTATCTGGTAGCCTATAAAAGTATTTTTAAATACATTATACATTGCAAAAAAATGGAAAATAAAGTGTAATAAACATATAATTGCATTGCTGAAAGTATTGCATACCTTCTAGCTGACTCGGGTACTGGCTTGCCCGTTATTTTCGCAACTTTCTCCCTTGCATCATCCAGCAAGCCTTTCCACTCCGTTGTTGGAATAATCGGAGGGCGCTCATACTTTGGATTATCTGCTAAGTTGTTCCGATATTTCTCCCGTACATAATGTAAATGTTGGCCAACTTTTTCGAGAAACTTTTTTTGGTTGAAGGTTTCGGCACCAAAAAACCCAACCAAGCGAGCAATAAGCTCATATTTCAAAACTTTACTCTACCAGTTCCACCATGTGCGGATAGTGGGCCCAAATAGCTCTAAAGACCAATCATTAAGATGTTTATAAAAGACATCATTTCCTACAAAAACGAGTATGTGTTAATTAGTGTAAAAAGAATGATGCATAATTACATTCCAATAAAATTATAATATATAGTTAAAACATTTTGTAAATAGTACCTGGAATCGTCTCCATTTTGTAGGGAATGAGATCTTCGTCCACCAAAAAAGTAGTCTCAAATGTTCCCATGCTAGTGACACGGAAAGATACAGGAAATGTTGGGACAACAGCATCAAAGTCATGCTCTTCTCCATGTACTGGCCCCTGATCCTCATCGACACTCTCATGTTCCATCTGGGGTGTCTCATTTTGTGTTTCCGACTGGCCAGACGGCAACGATACATGATCAGTGGCGAAGGGGGTGTCATGCTCAATGGTACCAGCATGCCTCTCACCGGGGAAAAAATATTCCTGTAGAAACAAATAATATTTTAGTTACTCATATACGAATAGGAAAAAAAATTGCATTTGGAATAGACTTATAATGAAAGAGTTTGCAGCTTACATCCAAGCGCTTTACTTTAAGCAACACACGATCTATCTTTGCTTGTCTCATCCTGCGTCATTTGCGTATTCGATATAAGCAGATTGACGACCTCCTGTTTGAATTTTGTTTTTGCTTTTTGAACTGCATCCCAGATATTCTTTGAATTCTTGAGGTCAACATCATCAAGAATGTGCCCCAAATCCATATCCTTTGGATCCATCTATAGATAAGTATCATCCGACATAAAAATAGAAAACATTAATATCAATTTGAAATCATTGATATAATTAGATAACATAAATATGTATAAATACAGTTTCTAAAATTCACAACGTGCTATATACCTGCTCATGACCCGATGAGCGTGGCGTGCTAACATCTGTCGACATATCATCTGTCATGGGGCTCCTACCTTGACCCTCAGCCTACAAACAAAATATTGGCCACGTTGATATCATAATTAAACAAATGTACTTTCTAAAGAAGCAGGTAGGTAAAAATGTGGTATGTATACCTGTTGCCTGTAGGGGGGTGTCGGCCTCCCAGGCTCCATTGGGGACTTGCCCTGATCAGCTGACTGCAAAAAAGTAATTAAAAACATTAATTTCGAACTGAAACCAATACACGGGGAAAATCAGGGGCGGGGGGTGTTGAGATATCTTGGCTAATATTCACTTGTGGCCATGTGCCAAACCACTAGGTGGGTAATTGAGGCCCTTAATGGGTGGACCTATGGGTTGTTGTGGATTGTAATCATCTCATTCAATTGAATTATTCATCAGCCCAAGGGAATCCTATCTATTGCACACTCTCTTGAAGTCTTTATATGTGTTTATGGTGTTAAGTCAGTAATTTGTTCCTTCAAATTTTGTTTGATTTGCATTTTATTTTAAGTTATTTATTTGCACTGTTTTGATTTCTCCCTCTTTTAGGAAATTTTCTTTAGTTTTTATATGAAATTTTGGGCTTGCTTGTGAAATTTTCTAGTTTTAAACTTTAGGTTTGTTTTTGTTAAAGGGTTTAAAAGTCACCATATCAAATAATGGGTTCATAAACCATACTCTAAGTATAGTCATGTATAATCATCACTCTGACAGCTTTAGAACTCTATGCAAAATGACAAAAAGCTGTGAAAAAACACCAAAACAGTGTTAAAATTATTATTGTAGCGCTGGAGCTCAAAATCACCAAAGGCGCGCTACAAGAATATCGCGACTCCAAAATTCCTCCGATTTTTTAGCAAATTTTGGCACGTTTGGAATGATGAATGACTAATTACATGTTTTAGAGAATTCGTTACGTGCTGATGCAGGGAACATCATGATTCCAAGTGGTTACACATTGTGAGGAAATCGTGCTCATCATGAGCCCAGACGTAATTCCTTTTGACAGGTAGTAGTATGGTTTGAGGTAAATGTGGGATGAGTTTGTCATTTACAGGCACATTCAAAGACGAAGGACTTAGTGGAGTAGCCATAACCACTAAAAAACCGGACATTGTCGCTGCTGAACAAAGGAGATGTTTTGATGGCTTCACGGGAAGTTAGGGCTTCCTAATTTCGTTACTAGCAGTTAAATTGAACGTTGGAGGACCTCTGTACATCCAAGGTGACTCATTTGACAACTCAAGTCGTGATTTTAAATAACTGCAGTTGAGCAATTTAAAGGTATTTCCTGAAAAGCCAATATAACTGCAGATTTGGGTTTTTTTTCGCTGAGGCTTACTCTGTCAAAATTGATCAAAGGAAAGGTTAAATTGTGTTTTTAAATGCAATTTCGGCCAGAGAAATAGTTATTTCTGATGCTCTGAGACGCCAGGCTGAGCGAGGGTTGAAGATAGCAGTTTTTTTATGAAATATGACCCTGTGAAAGCTAAGGTTGTAGTGATGTGAGGAACCTATACATTTGACAGTATTTTCAACCTCCTAAATTGATCTTCTGCTTGAAAATAATACAAAAGGATACCGAATATTTGAATTTGCAGGGAGAGCTAGTGTACTAGGTATTGGAGCTTACTGTTTTTGGAACCAGATAGAGGCAGCGAGGAGCTAAAGACTTGAGAATCATTTTGATACTAAGATTCCTCAGAGCTAAATTGGATTAAATTTAAGAATCCTATAAGTTATTCAGTTTTCAGTAATTGAAGAAGAATGGGCAGGAGTGGTAAGATAAACAGAGCCGAACCTACTGATGTAGGATGGATTGAAAAACTCCCTGGGTGTGTTGAGCTGTTTCAACAAGCTGGTTGGATGGACTTTTTCAAGAAGATAGATGGGTATAATGCAGAAGTGTCTTGTAAGTTTGCTCAGGGTTTTAAAAATGACATGGTGATCTTTGATACTCTTAAATTCAGGCTGACAGTAAAGATGATTTCAGAAGCTACAGGGATTAAGAATGAGGGTGAACCATGGTTTAAGAAAATGCCTTTTGACTTTGATCCACAAAGATATCTTTTACCAAATGTCACCCCTGATTGGAATAAAGGCGTCCTTATTCATAATTTCAGAAAGGAATGGGTTGAGCCAATCAGAATACTGCAGAGCTATATTACTTGCGAGGGCATATATGTTTATGTATACAAGTACCACTTCAGATTCCTTCAGCACATGGTGAGGGTGTCCAAGATGAACCTGCCATTCTTCTTTTTGAAAAGTTTGCAGAAGATGTCCAACAGGGTGAAAGGGAAGATAGACCATTCTTCTCAGTCTATCTTTCACCATGGGCTAATTAAGTTGATTATTAGCACTGTTTTGAATCATGAAGGGAAGACCTGGGACTTTTTCATCTTTTGGTCTAACTTTCAAACCAAAAAAGAAGATCAGAAACCTAAGAGGCAAGCAGACAAGGGTAAGGTTTTGATGAGAAAATTAGGTCAGAAGTCTAAACTTGAAGATAAGGAAGAGGTTAAAGTTGAGGAAGAATCAGAGCATGTGGAGGAAGATAATAAACCAAAATTGTTCTCAGCCAGTCTTAAAGGCAAGTACTCACTGTTTGTAGATGAGAAAGAGCAACCTAAACAGTATTTGGCACCTGCAGAGGATTCTCATGAAGTGAAAGCTGTTGATATAAGAGAGGTTGTTGTACCTAAGGAGGAGATTCAAACTCAACAGAGAAGCCTTATCATCATTCTATCAGATAATGAGGGATATTTATTGGAGGAAGAGCAGCCCATCTCCAAAACAGAAGTCAAGGTTGAAACAGGAAAAGAAATCCCTACTTCAGACAGCAAAACAGCAAAACCTAACAGAAAAAGGAATAAACTTGAAGTAGTAGAGTTGGTTGCTATCCAGCATCAAGGAAAGGAACTGAAAATGATGGGAGAAGCAGCATCACATTAGAGGCCTAAAACCAGGTCAAAGAACAAGCTAAGACTGAACATGAAGAAATTGCTCAATCCCAGATTAAATACAAATGAAGTTATTGTCCTAGATGAGGATTCCATGAATGATAAACCAGAATTAGACAAAAAGCAGCCACAATCAAAAGAAGAAACTCCTTTAGTTGAAGCAACAGGTGAGGAAAATCCTAGCATTGAAGACACCCCTGCAGACCTGTTAATTGAAGAGGCTGAAATCTTCAAAAAACTTGATATACCTTGGAGACCTGATGAGGAACAAGATCCTACAATAGACAAACTATTTGACTCTGACAGAGAGAATTTGCAGAAAACTGTTAAACAGTACAAACATCAGATGAGTTACATGCAAGAGGTCAATGATGGATTAATGATGGCTAACAGCAGGTTGAGAGAAGACCTACAGGATGTAAATGACCATTTTCAGGAATTGATAGCAGAAGCAAAGGAAGCACTAAAGAGAAAAAGAACTACTGACATGCATTGCACAGAATTGGAGAAGACATTCCAGAACCTGCAGCAGAGAAATGAGGAGCTCATCAAGAAGATAAATGACATGGAGCAGGAGCAGAAGAAAGCTAAGAAGAAAGATCAAGCATCAGATGGTATCGCTCTGCTGGCTGAAGCAGCAAAAGATGGATAAGTCAGTTGTTCATTTAGTTAGTGATCACTAGTTGATAAACACATGTGTTAGTGATTTATTATTTTTAGCATATTTTGTAATTTTGTAATATTGTACATTTCACTTTACCTCATCGAATAGATGGAAGGCAGTTAGGGTTAAATCCCTAACTGATTTTGTAAATATTAGTATTTAGAGAGGTTAGAAAGTCATGGAGAGGGTTCGATTTTTGGGAGCTTTCAGGAGGTCTTCAAACTCAGTTGGTTTTCAAACTTGTTCATGAGTTAAGTACAAAACTCTTGTATGCAGTTGATGATGAAATTATGAGATATATGTGACTTTTACCCTTCAATTTTCTGTGTTGGCTTCATTTTTAAGCTTGTCTAGTTGCTTAATCGATATATTCATTTACTGGTTTATGTTTATATGCTGGTAATGCTTGTCATTTATGTATGAACCTCAATACTATTTCTGTTGGATCTTGTTAGATATATTATGCATCTTTATCTTCTTTTGTTTATTATTCAGTAGTTATTTTGCTCATGAATGCATTCCCTGTGTGTTACCAAAGTTCACAACCAAAAACACATTACAGAAACCTTTAAACTTTGTTTTCTTTATTGAATTTTGTTTGAGATTGTGTTGGCTTGTTTCTCTGGCCTTGGAAACAATTTCTGGCACAAACATATGGTATGCGATACATCTATCTTGTGTTTATCTTATTGGGATAGGGTATTTATTGAATTAATCACAGATCCTCTATCTCATGATTTCTAACACAACTTTGCTGCACTAGTCACAAAGTCCTTAGAGATCATTTTGGAAGGATGTGATGGCATCGGTATAGGGTGACATAAGTGATGCAGGAGCATAGGCTCATGAAAAAGAAGTCACCCATGACTTCATCAAGGTCAAGAGAATTCAAAGAGACCTAGGGTCTCACATTTGTGTAAATTGTTATTTTTGTGAAAAATTTGAATAATGGTCAAGGATTCTAGATCCTTTCCACTTGTAAAAGATAAGATAGGGTTTGTTAATTGTTAGTGAGTCAATGATGACTCATAGGGGTTAGTTGAGTTTATTAAGGACTATGTTCCTTAATCATAGGATCTGGAAACAGAAATCCATTGTAAATAAATGCAGTCTTTAGTATTTTGAATAGGTAGCTTAGCCTAGATGAAGGTTAGCTGACAGAGCTCGAGAAGAGAGAGCAGGGTGTAGAGTGTGATTGATTACATATAGTGAAATGTAATAAAATGATGGAGAATCATTAAATTTCCTCTCTACTGTGTAAAATCGCAGTATATATGATTCATCTCATCTGTATATGTTGTGATATTTCTGTTATCATTGGTTGGATACATATGATTCATCAATTTCATCTAAAAGCATCGAGTTTAAGGAATAGTGAAATGAAGTGTGAATTATTGGAAACGTTACAGTGTATATCCTAGGGTAAAATACAGTCTATATATATATTAACATTCTATTCAGCCGTGTGGGATTTGATTAGCCTTCTATTTCGAGTATACATCTGATTCGTTAAGGGAAATAGCGATTCCATGGAATATTGTAATGGTTTGTGAGTCATCATAATTGTCACAGTGCAGAAGCCCTAGCTCACATGTACAGTCTATAAGTGGCACTCATATGTATAACATTTGGGGATCAACGATCGAGAACAGAGCGAAGATTGATGAGCTAAGTAATGGATGGTTCTGATCACATAGGAGATTAATGATCAGGATGAGAGCGGAGTTGTGAAGTCAGAAATCAACGATCACGATCACAATGGAAAGTGATGGTTCAAAGCTCGAGGCAAAGTGGAGTTTTGCGCTGAGAGATACGTGTCGTGCATTGGGTGGAAGCGGAAAATGAAAAGAAGGTACAATTGGTACGATAAGTGATTTTTCATTGGGGCTTAGGTCATGACGAATGGTCATGTGGCGTTTAACCTTTGAGTGTAAAGTAAATTCCATTGAGGGATAAGCAAAAGGTAAAGTGTCACGTCCCCTCCCATCATTCCAGCTAGATGGAGAGGATTGTGAGGTTAAACCGGGCATCTAGCCCCCATATCCATTCATTAAACTTTTTGATACAAAGACAAGTATATGTTCATGCAATGGAAACACAACGAAATTTAAGTAAATGCTGTTGATATCTATCATACATTCAAGATTCTGTGACATCCAATTAAAGGCCTTTGCAGATTTATAAAAGATCATATGGAATTGCATAAACTAGTAAAAACACAGCGGAAGTAAATTCATTTAACCCATCCACATACATTCATAATATTCATCAAATGGTAATTGCAATTTAACAGAAGAGAATACTTATCTTATGCGAAAGTAGTCCCACGCAACTGGCTATGCAACTGCAACGTTCCACCCAACCGTAGGCCAGTGTGCTCCTCAATCTCTCAGCACCACTGCCACCCCCGAGCTGGGCATGATCTCTACAAGGAACCAGGGAATAGCAGACTCACACATAGCCAATCCTACACCAAGATGAGCCAAGCCAATCTACAATTGGGTTTATCAGGCTACTAGGAGATGGAAAGGAAGAGTTGCTAAGCTAGTGAGCTCCAGCACAGAGCCAGGGATAACCTTGCAAGATCTATCTAGCTTGGCACCCACAATACCTACACACCCAACACAAGGAAGTATTCTTTTCACTGTTGTACAGTCCCTCAAGCCATACCTTCCCTATCTAGTGCTCTCAGGGTATGCATAGAAGAGTAACCAAAGCCCTCTTGATCTTCTTGAGAGGTTGTCTCCCCCACTAGGTTTATCAAGCCACTTCTGTCCACTACCACTCCATCACTTCAGCTCACAGGCTCAAACCAAAAACGAGGATGTACATAACAGCAGAACCACACTTGCTGGGCATGAGGAAAACGTTTTCCACAGTGGGATGCATGAGACGGGGTTTCAACTCACTCCGAAAAACGTGGGAACACCCAAAAATGAAATGGGAAGATGGGGAACAACCCTGGGAAGCCAATCTGTTTTTAGAAAAATGTCCTTGGACATTCGGGGGAAAAAACGACCTCCATACAGTCCCCAAAACGTGGCTCTTCTCTCCCAAGCTACTGTATATGCAAAAACGAACTCCCAGGCATGGAAAAATGCAAGATTTGGATGAAAAACGTGTAGGGAAAGACCCAGCTAGCTCCAACTGCGTGAATGAATGAATACTGACTGTTCAGAATGGCTTTGGGCACCATTTCGTGGGTGTTTTCTTTCCCAACAAGCAAAAACATGAATTTCCAGGTTGATGGCTTGCCCATACACGAAATTGGCTGCCATACTTCTTCATTTCCAAGGCATTAACTGCCTTAACCAATTTCTTGGAAGAATTAAATGATTGGGTGCATGAGACAAAATGGGTAGTTGGTGGTTTATGGGTTTCCCCATTGACACATGGATTAATACCATTGGCTCAAGGGTTTGAATAATTTCCCTCCCTATTCCTTGTAGAATCATGCCCCATCTCTTTGTTGCATTGCATAGCTAGTTGTGGGTATTTTTCATTAAAATTCATATTTACATGATGTCTCATTTACATTGTGCCCATCTAGCACAAGAGTCATAAGCATCTAGTTTAATTGCCGATACATAAACGCTAAATCAATGGTGGGGCCTTGGCCTTGAGCTCCTCACCATGATTAAATATCAGTATTTACATCATTTACAAAGGGGGGTCAAAATGGGGACGTGACATAAAGTGTTTAATTCGTTAATAGAGAAGTCTTGCTCAATTTTGATAGAATTGCCAAGTATAGTGACAGTTATCTATTTTTAGTTCTGTCACAGAGTTAATTGGAAACTAAGAAAAACTAAGAGAAGAATGGTAAAGGACTGTATTAAGTGAAGATTCTAGTACATAAAATTTGGGAATCAAGGGTCTTCTTAGGTATTGCAGGTGGTGCCTGCATCAATATGCCAAGTTTCTAGTTGGAGGACTTGGACCGACTACAGAATGAACATTTATAGATGTAATGTCCCACACAGTGTGCATATCAGGAAAATGAAGCTATGGATGAGAATGTCACTTACTGAAGACATTTGGAATGGAATGGTATCTCCAAATCAAGATGGCTGAATGGACTGAGCTTCAAATCGAAATGGATGAATCGACTGAGCTTCAAATCGAAATGGCGGACTGAGCTTCAAATCAAAATGGCGGGGCTAAATGGACTGAGCTTCAAATCGAAATGGCGGACTGAATCTTCTCCAAATCAAAATGGCGGACTGCTCCAAATCGACGAAATGGCGGACTGCTCCAAATCGAAACGGCGGACTGCTCCTGCTACCTACTTTGCTTCTTAAACCCCTACCCAAGCTTTAGCCACCTCTATTCTACCTATTAAAGCTCAACATATTGCATCGCATCTGGTACTGCTTATGCGTAAACAAGGGAGGAAAAGGAACGAATGCTGCGTGGGTTTAAAACCTATAGCTCTGCTATTGTTCGCATGGGACTGTTTAAACCCTATAGCTCTGCTACTGTTGGCGTGGGTTTAAAAACTTTTATGTTTTAAAATATGTAAAAGAGTAGAATTTTGGCGGGTAGCATATGGTTGTAACCATAATTTAAAAACAACATTTGTTATGCCAAAATGAATAAAGCGGACGAGTCGAACCCGTGACCTATCCTCCCACTAAGTCTTATCCGCATGATACTAGCCAAACTAGTAAAAGCATTACTCTACAATATTATACTTTACCTGCCTTCCAGCTCTTAGATCATGTCTAATAACAAACGACCAACCCTGTCTACCAGGAACTTCTAAGTAAAATACCTTAACGAGCTTCTCTTTGTTTCAAGAATATCTTAATATTCTCTACTCAACAGGGACAACCACATGAAGGTGGAAGCTCATCTGCCCCCCCCCCCTCACATCACTTGGAATGATGTTCAATGCACTTCATGATCATCTTCTCCATCCAAGTCTGCATCTGTATCATCTGATCCAGATTCAACATTATAAGGATTAGAGGCAGCTATATCATCATCATCGTCGCTGTAATTAGTTTCAATAAATTGATCATGATCATCAATATCATCTTCATCATGAACATTGTCTCTAACATCATCTTCTTCAACTAACTCTTCAACATCTTCCTGCGTAACATTATGATCATCAACATCCAACTCATGTTGATCCTCTACATGATCACCTTCTTCTTCAACACCCTCTTCAGCTTCCTCTACAATATTATACTTTATCGGCCTTCCTCTTGGATCATGTCTAATAACAAACGACCAACCCTGTCTACCAAGAACTTCTGAGTAAAATACCTGTTCACATTGACTTGGAAGAACATAGGGCTCTGACGTTTGTGACTCAAGCAACCTTGTATTGACCATGGTAAATCCATTAGCATGTTCAATAAAATTTCTATCGGGATCAAATCGATTCAATCGTAGCCTGTACCATTTCACAACAAAAAGAATTATTTTGAATGATTTAAAGTCACAGTCAATGATATCTTCCAAATATCCATAATATCGATTTTCTGACAATTCTGGACGTCTGTCGCTTCTAGATGAAACATTAGTGACCTCAAAGACTGCACTTATCCCAGAATCACATGTTTTCCTTGTGTCATCCAACTTTTTAATGCGATATTTACGACCGTTGCACCACATAGTCTTGTGGTGTTTTACCTGCAATTGATAATTAACTAGTAAGTATTTTATGTTCTTAAAGTATGCAAATAAAATGAAATTAATCAAGATGAACATGAATATCGACGTAATTGAAAATATTATGGCTTATATATTTATAATATCATGCTTACCTGTTTATCTTTTAAACCATATGCTAAATCGATTTCCCTTTCTGTTAGATTGACATCTCCATTGCGATGTGCTTCTTTAACCAATGAAGCCACACCTTCCCATGATAGTCCTTGACCAGATTGATTACATCGTTCAATCCATACCTTCATCCAATCAAGATTGTTTGCGACGTACAAATGTAGTGCATCCCACTCGCGACCAACTGCATGAAAATAAAATTACATAAATCAACTCAAAAATTTATAATTACTTAACGCAGTGTAACATTATAAATATTAATGATGCATATCATTAATGAATATTAAAAATGAAATAATTATGTACGATACTATTAAAATGTATTAATATTATTAATCTATAACACCATTTAATAATTACCTTTGACCTTCCTCGATTTACCTTTCCCCATCAAGTACTCTCATTCTAATTTCTTAGTGGAATTTGGATCACCAATGCATCGATCTAATTCGGTCTTAATAGACCCCAACCCTGGAAGATATTCAACAATATACACCATGGCCTAAAATACCATAGAACCCTCTGGACGTGCTCTTTGTCTAACTAAATCCTTCATAAATTTCAAGTGCCTCTCAACCATCCACATGGACCTTGCATGTATAGGTCCACACAATTCAATCTCCTCAACTTGGTGTATGAGGTAGTGTTCTTGTGCATTGAAAAATGCCGAAGGTAGAAATCTCTGCATTTGACACATTAAACGAGGAATTTCTCTCTTCCAATACTTTATATCTTCTTTGTGGATTTCTTTCGATGACAACCATCTACATGTAAAGCAATAAAATAATGATATCATTTAACGACGAAAATTTAAGATTGTAGTACGTCAAATCTACATGATTGACTAAAACAAATGTCAATTCATATAAGTTATACAACGAATTAAACAAATTACATGATGATGCGTGAAAAATATTGTTTCTAATTACCTCATGTATTTTCCAAGATCATATATGACCTGTTTGACATTATTGTCAAAGTTGTCTCGGAGAGATACAGGTAGAACATACTGTAACAATGAACACGTCTCATCAATATATTTTTCAAAATTAAGAAAATAAGTAAACAAAAAACATGCAGTATTGTAATATACCAATATATATACCAAAAATATAATTACCTTAATGAAGATATGCCAATCATGCGTTTTTACCCCACCAAAATCACCTTTCCTTGTTAAGATATTCTTTATGTTCGAACAAAATCCTGTGGGAAATTTCATTTTTTGTATCACTTCTTTTACTGCATTGCTTTGTTGCTCAGTCAATAACCATGGAAGTGACCTTATATTAATTTGGTCTCCATCGTTATTTAAATGTTCAATGATATCTTTCATTGCATGATTGGATTCATGAATGTCACTGCAAATTTTGACAATTTTTTCTTTGTCACTCCTTCCGTCTAATATTCGCCATAGTGTTTCAGTTACATTCTTTCCGATATGCATTGTATCAAACAAATGAACAACTAGTAAGTGCTCATAGTAAGGCAGCCTACTAAATTGTTTCGGATAACTTTTCATTCCTCGTGGAAGCCCATTTACACCTTCATGATGTTCATGCAGACCATTAGTAATCAATATATAAGTTAAAGAGATTAAAATGTAGTATATTACAGTAAAAAAAATTAATACAATCCAAAATAAAACATTAAAAACATATAAGAGATGATCAATACGAATATATAAGATAGACAAATTGAATCATACCTTGACGATTTCTATTATATTGCAACTTCCATATGTGAGATGTCATTCTCTGTGGTTTTAATGCGGTCTCCTCTTTCCCATTAAAAAGATGTTTTTCGGTAGTTCGATACCTATGATTCTTAGAGAGGAAGTGCCTATACTCATCAAACACTACCTTTGACAAACTCTTTGAATGACGAGATTTCATCTTGGGACCACAAACTGGACATGCAAATTTTTCCTTTGTTTGAAGACCACAAAAATGTGTTAGCCCTGGAGCATCGTGAATTGTCCAGGAAAGCATTGCATGGAATTGAAATTCCCTTTGCCCTACTGGTCTAGAGACATCATACATAGTGACACCATTCCATAGCTTAAGTAGTTCTTCAACAAGAGGCTCGATATATACATTCATATCTTTAACTTGGAACTTACCTAAAAGAAAACAACAAATACAATACATATAAGTAAATGAAAAATATATATGACATGAATATGCAACAATATTGATCTTCATGACAAATTAAATACTAATGCATTAAAAAAACACTGTTCTAAAGTACAAATTATACCTGGAACAATCATTGCAACATTATATGCTCCCTCTTTATTGACATCCATGGAGGAATGTTATTGTTGATAACAAAAACAGGCCAGACCGAGTTAGTAGATCTCATCTCTGCATGTGGATTGACACCATCCGCTGCCAAAGAAAGTCTAGCATTACGAGGTTCTTCTTTAAAGTGTGGCCATTTTTCCTCCATGTCTGTAAATGCAGAACCATCTGTAGGCATTCACAGAATATCATCTCCACTTCTATTCCGTGCGTGGTAATCCATAAATTGTGCTATGTTTTTGCACCTAAACAGTCGTTGCAAGCGTGGAATAATGGGAATATAATGAAGAACCTTACGAGACACCTTTTTGGTTACTTGATCTGTTCGGTATCTACTGCTATGACATATAGGGCATTCTGTTGCAAGCTCATACTGATTATAATATAAAATATGATCATTAGGACATGCATCAATTGCTTGATACTCCATTCCAACATATTTCATGATGGAAGTTAAATCTCGATATGTGCGAGGTAATTTATTTGATGCCGGTAACAAATATTCACCTATCAAGCTGTTACAACAAATTTAAAAAAATGGTTAGTATAAATATTTGAAGAGCATGATATTAACGACAACAAATACATCCTTATTTTTTGGAGTATATTATAAGATCAAAGTGGTTTTGATTGAAAGGTATGACATAGTTTTGGAGTATATGCACTAAAGTTGAGATCCGACGGATCACATATAATCACATGCGTACCTTAACACTAGCATGATGGATGTGTTTGAAAAACCATTCATAACCTTCAAGTTCATTATCAGCAACACGTCAGAGAGAACACTTATGCAGGAGCCTTCAAAAAGCGGTTCCGTCGCCTTCTCAAGTGTAGGTAAATCATTAATATCTTCAAAGTCATCAATTGGCGGTGCATGATGTTGATCATCGTCCATTCTAACATTAAATGCATCATTGATTAATGTATTTGCACCATCATCCTCAATTATGTTATCGTCATGATCATCGTTTAATTCCATATGATCATCATTAACTTGATCATAATCAGTATTCGAAGGACCTACATATTGTTCCTCCTGCGCTAGTTGTTCTGCAATTACCACATTCTCCATGTTCGGAACAGCCCTAGGAGGCCCTTGCTTTATAATTACAATTAAAACATCAAACAAAGAACGTTAGTCATGTCGATTAATAAGTAACAAAAATAAAAATGATACAATATACAATTACAAAAACTCTCAATATAAAGACCGTGTTAAGTCATGAACTTGTTTCCTTCGATTTTATATTTTGATTGTGATTTTGATTTTAATTTTGCTCGTTTGCTAAATTTTTCTCATTTTGCTTCCTTTAGGAAATTTTTGATTTTCAAATGAAATTTTTAATTTTTTGCTTGCTTTTAGATTTCTTATTATTTTCTTTTAGGATTTGAAGGGATAAATAGGGTTTATATTAAGTAAGGATGTCACAAACATACTCAAAGAGTGTGGTTTATCATCTAAACTGGAAAAATAGTTGAAATTGGGCCAAAATTTGAACGCAGATTATTCTTGTAGCGCAATCATGAAGAGTTAATACAGTGGCGCTACAAGAATATCGCGAGCCGAAATCATTATTTTTTAAGCTAAATTTTCACATGGTTTCATTGCTAAGTGACTAATCACATGAATGAAGGCTGTTGATACGTGTTGCTCCAGTAGTAATTATGAAAACAGGTGCTGCTGGATCGTGGAAGAGATCGTGGAGATTATTAGCTGGAACAGTGCATATCATGACAGGAGGAGGTGTTAGACGAATTTGACGTGAAAGGAGTTATTTCACAGATACATCACGAAGCTGGAAAATAGGTGGAGAGAGGATAGGTGCCTGAAAGCCAGAAGTTGCAGTTACAGAGAAATTAGGGCTTGCTCGTTCTGCCAGCTGGTAGCGAATTAAAGACCTGAAGACACTTGCATAGAGGAATTGAACAACCAGGTACCTAAAAAATTGATTTAAACATCCACAGCAAAGCGAGAATAGGGTATTCCGCATTAAACCGATAGCGGCTGCTAAATTGGGGTTTTTTCTGAGAAAAGCTTGTTTTCTTAAAATTCATTAGGGAAAACATGAATATAGGTTCTAAACAAAGCTCCTGTCAAAAATAGATCAGTTTAATAGTTCTTTGAGACGCTGTGACAAGTGGAAATTTGAAATTTAGCGATACATTAAGCCACTACTTCTTCAAAATATGAAAGCAGCCTGTTAGCTCATCAATAGAACTCCAAAAGTACATAGGTTTCAGTTGTTGAAAGCAGATGGGTAAAAGTGGCAAAACAAATAGAATCGAACCCACTGAGCTAAATTGGATTGACAAATTTCCAGATTGTGCAAAGCTTTTTCAAAATGCTGGTTGGTTGGATTTCTTCAGGAAAATCAATGGCTATAACACTGAGGTTTCTTATAAATTTGCCCAAAGCTATAAGGAGGACATGATAGTATTTGATACTTTAAATTTTAAACTGACTATGGATTTAGTTGCTGAAGCTACATGAGTCAAGAATGAAGGTGAAATGTGGTTCAAAAAAATGTCTTTCACTTTTGATGATCAAAGGTACCTTTTACCTGGTATTACTCCAGACTGGCGCAAAGGGGTGTTAATCCAAGAGGTCAGGGATGAATGGGTGCATCCCATTAAAATTCTACAAAGCTATATCACTTGTGAAGGAAGATATGCTTATGTTTTCAAATACCATTTTAGATTTCTACAGCATCTGATTGGTGAATCCAAAATGAACCTTCCTTTCTTCTTATTCAGAAGTCTGCAAAAGATGTCAAGCAGGATTAAGGGGCATCATGATCATACTACACAATCCATCTTCCATCATGGTCTGATTAAGCTTGTTATCAGCACAGTTCTACAACGATAAGGGAAGACATGGGAGCATTTCTTGTTTTGGTCTGGTTTTCAGACCAAGCAAAAAGAGCAGTAAGCTAAAAAGCGTGTAGACAAAGGTCAATCTATAGTCAGAAAACTAGGTCAGGAGAGAAAGTCTGAAGACAAAAAAGAGATTAAATTTGAAGAAGAACCAGAACCTTTGAAGGGTAACAATGAACCTCAAAGGGTTGTAGTTGACAGTAAAGGTAAATATTCATTGTTTCCACAACAAGAAGATCAGCCTGAGAAACACATGGCGCCAGCAGAAACTCTCAGTGAAGAGAAAATTGTTGTCACAGAAAAGGGTGCTCTAGAAAAAGAGGACATTAAGGTTCAACGAAGAAGCCCCATCACTGTCCTATCTGAGGATGAGGGATATTTACTAGAAGAGGATGAATTCACTCTCAAAACTGAAGCTGGGATGGAATACACAGAAAAGTACAGTCAAGAAGATAAAACAAAGAAGCCAAAGAAAGAGAAAACCAAAATTGAAGGTATAGAGCTAGCCACAATTAAGCATCAAGGAAAAACTTTGAAGATGGTAAAAGAACTTGTTTCAGAATGGAGACCAAAAACCAGATATAAAAACAACTTAAGGCTGAATATGAAAAAGTTGCTAAACCCTAGAATGAAGACAGAAGAGATAAATGTACTTGATGATGAATCTTCAGATGAAGAACTCAAGATCAAGAAGGAAGCAGTTATAAACAGTCCAGTTTCTGAGCATACAAAAGAAAAAAGGTCATTGAAGTCAGCAGAAGATTCCAGTCTCACTCAAACAAAATTATCTGCTGTGTTTCTGGAATTAAAAGATGAAATAATAAAGGAACAACAAAAGAAGGAAATTGAGGTTTCTTATTCTGAAAATCAGAACTTGATAGATGAAACTACACCCATTGAAACAACAAGTCAGGAGAACCCTATTTTTCATGGTGTATCTTCAGAGCTGTTACAGGAAGATGAGGATATTTTCAGAAGACTGAATGTCCCTTGGCTGCCCAATGAGATGCAAAATACCATAACAGGGAAGGTTTTTGACTCAGACATGGAGAACCTGCAAAGAACCATCAAACAATATAGGCATCAAATGAAATGCATGCAAGAGACTAATTATGCCCTAGTCTTAGCAAATAGAAGGCTAAGAGAAGACTTATAGGAAGTGAATGAAAATTATCAAGAGCTAATAACAGTATCTAAAGAAGCCTTGAAGAGAAAGAGAAGCACAGATTTGCATTATGCAGAATTGAAGCAGAATGTCAAAGACTTGCAGCAGAAGAATGAAAATCTTACAAGGAAGTTAGCAGAGACAGAAGCTGAGCAGAAGAGAGCTAGAAAAAAGGCTCAAATCTCGGATGGAATAGACTTACTAGTCGAAGCTGCCAAATACCTTTGAGTTGGCAGTTAGTCAGTTACTTATGGAGCTTTTAATAGATGTTTTAATTAGTTAGTTTTTTAGTTATGTTCTAGAGGAAAGACTTTATTTCACTTTAACCCATCGAGGATTTGGTTGAAAGCAGTTAGGGTTTAGACCCTAACGAATTTTGTAAAAAATAGTATTTAGAGTGAGAAGAAAGACAGAAACAGAGTTCGATTTTTGGTTGGCTTAAGGAGGTCTGTGACTTGTTTATGAGCTAAGTACTGTAACTCTCATGTGTATTTGCTGAACAGAATTATGAAATATATATGATCCTTTTTACCCTTCAGTCTGTGTTTTGGCTTCATTTTTAACTTGCTTAGTTACATAATTGATAAATTTATTGCTGGTTTATGGTTTGTATGTTGGTAGTGCTTGTCTTTTATGAATGAACTTCAAACACTATACAGTAATGTAATACTGTAAATTTAAAACTTTAGATTATACAACTTAAAAGTTATACACCCATTAGCATGCTTGCCAAACTAAAGATTCAGGTTGCTCATGTCAAAGGTTGGCCCAATATACATGGTGTTAATGAATGGACATGACTCAGAAAAACAACTACCACAACAGCTCTGTCTCATAATTTCTGCTGTTTGCATGGCTGTAATTAGAGAACATGCATTAGAACTGCCTATTAGAGTGCTTTTACCTCATTCATTTAGCTGTCTTTCAGTATAATAACTAATATGTTTACAAGTATCATCACATCACACTTTTTCCAAGGTTATGTTATGTCTAATCAGCACACCAGGCTTAGTATTGTTTCCAGGATAGCAATATTTGACAAACTGCCATCTCACTGTCATATATTCAGTCCTGCTGTAATCTAATCACTTTAACAATTTCCCCCGAGAATAAAGTTCCAAGGTCAACACAGCTTGTCAGTTATGAAATCCACTCATGGAGTAACATTGACAATTTCAGGAATCCTACCCCGCATGAAAAGGAGATCGAGTTCTAGGTTGGAATGGCCAATTTCACTTAAGGTTTCAGAATAGCAAGTTTTTTTATGACTTTAGCTTGGTCAAATCAGCATGCTTTCCAACCACAGTTAACCAACCAAGCAAGATAAACTGCAGCTTTTATTCAAGGCCTGTTTGTAGCTTTGGTAGGATTAGCATAAATACTAATTATAATAAGACAGTCTACTTGCTTTCCAGTTTGTCAAACCTAGCAACATAAAATAGGATTAACTTGGCTTTTTGACAAAATGGTAAAACGAATTAGGGTCCTTAAAAATCCAATTATCATGGATGCCACATTGCCAACTACAAATCAAGGCGAGTTTAATGTTTAGGAAAATCAACCTAAGGTTTTTAGCATGATGACCTTTTGCAACATCATACTAATAGTTAAAACACGTCTGCATGAGACATTTCAAAAGGACAAGTAGGCTTTTACAGATTTCATAAAATGGAGCGCACTAACAAAAAGGAAAAAAACATTTGAATGGAATCAAACATGGATGGGTATAAATCAAAAGGTAAACAACAACTAGTGGCCGAGTTCCTTGATATGGCTACAGACAGATTATCATAAAAGAAAATGTTCCTGCAATAATTTTAAAGTTTTTCAATTTTAAATTTTTTCGTATTAATAATTATTAATTTTAATTTAGCTTAATTTTCAGTTTTATTAATTATATTTATATTTAATTATAAATATATTAATATAATTATTAATTATAAAATTATATCTCTCTCTCTCTCTATATATATATATATGTCTACAGTACCCCGACGTACCCAAGTACCCTATTTCAAAAAGTGGCGTACCCCCGTCCCAGTACCCAAGTACCCTGGCAACTTAGCCTAAAACCTACTTTTACTTTATTGTATTTTTGAGATTGTGTTGGCTTGTTTCTTTGTGGCTTGGAAACAATTTCTTGCACAAATAGACCGCATGATATATAATGAATTATGACTTACCAATGGATGGTATTCATGCCCCCCCTCAACATGTCCATGTTCTTTACACTGTTTTTTAGCTGTTGAGATCAGTAACCTTCTCTTATTAAATCCCCTACATCGATTGCAAGGACAATAACATTTTCCATCACCCCTTCTTTCCACTCCATCCCACAACCTAGCAAGCAATTCTCGATTTTGTTCTAGATGATCTTGATGACCTGTAACATTATTGTTATTGGCATTTTATTACTCAAACCCTAAGAACAAAGTACAAGCAAACCCAAGTATATGATGAGTCTTCTTTTCCACAAGGATTAGAACCAAATCCACAATATATGAGTCAACCCTAACTCAAGACAAGACCAAGTATATAATGAGTCTTCTTTTCCACAATGGTTAAAACCAAATCCACATGAGTAAACCCTAACTCAAGACAAGACCAAGTATATGATGAGTCCTCTTTTCCACAATGGTTAAAACCAAATCCACATGAGTAAACCCTAAGTACTCAAGACAAGACCAAGTATATGATGAATCTTCTTTTCCACAAGAGTCAAAGCCAAATCCACAAGAGCAAACCCTAAGTGAGGGTAAACCCTAACTCAAAACAAAACCAATTATATGATCAATCTTCTTTTCCACAAGAGTCAAAGCCAAATCCACAAGAGAAAACCCTAACTAGTGAGGGTAAACCCTAACACAAGAGGACAAACTTTCTCCAAGAAAGATTTACCAATGATAAACCAATTAGAAATTAACCAAGAGATACTTCAAGAGAGAAGTCACCAAAGAGCAAGACCAAAATCCGAGACCAAGTGGGAAGATCTCCACAAAGGCACAAGGCCAAAAACCAAACCCTAAACCAAGAAATTAACCAAGAGATACTTCAAGAGAGAAGTCAAAAAAAGAGCAAGACCAAATTCCAAGACCAAGTGGGAAGATCCCCACAAAGGCACAAGGCCAAAAACCAAACCCTAAACCAAGAAATTAACCAAGAGATACTTCAAGAGAGAAGTCACCAAAGAGCAAGACCAAATTCCAAGACCAAGTGGGAAGATCCCCACAAAAGCACAAGGCCAAAAACCAAACCCTAATACTCCTTGAGAATTTTGCATTTCTTGTCCAAGAGATTTGTGCGAGAGTGAGTGTGTGAGATTATGAACCTAGGCCTACATCTCTATTTATATGACTGTTTGCAAATAATGGCCACAAGCGTCGAATATGCGATGGTGCATTTAGGACGCGTGGAGTTAAACGGCGTCTCTTTTAGTACACGTCGGCTATGCGACGGCTATACATATTTCATATATCTGACCGATTAAACGTGCTCTCTTAACCGTCGCTTAGCCGACGTGTACTAAACGAGACATCGCTTAACCGACGTGTACTAAATGCGTCGTCGCATAGCCGACGCTTGTTGCCACATTAAAAAAAAAATTGTACACTTGTGTTTTTTGATAAGTTTATAAAGATAAATCCACGCGTCGTCGGATTTTTCCGTCGGATTTTGGGTCAAAATGTAGTAGTGTCCCCTTGTCCATCATCCAAACTCGCATCCACTCCAACCTTCAAGAGACCTTGCTGTTAGGAGACTGTGTGAGGCACCTGCAACAATTAATTAACAAGAATGCACGAAATAGCAGAAATGACAGAACTCAGAATCACTTTTGTATTGATCACAGGCCACTTCGAGGGGGCAACCTCCTTTGAGCAAGCTCAATACAAATAACTTCACAGTGCCTTCATAGGTCTCAACACACACTTATATACTAATTCTAGGTGCCAATACTATGGGTCGAAACCATGGGCCGTTACAACTATGGATTAACAATACTACAGGCGGCTTACAAAGCATATGCGCCAACAACAATAACACAAACTATTGATTAACAAATACTACGGGACGACTTACAAAGCATATGCGTCCAACAACAACATACTAACAAAGTAAAGATATGGGTTCCTAACATCCCCTCCCCCTTAAAAAAAGCTTTGTCCTCAAAGCTTTAGATGGGGAAATTGTTGTTGAATCTGGAGGAGTGGTTCCCATGTAGCATCCTCTGGTTGCATGTCGTGCCACTGAATTAAGACCTCTGTGATAGAACGAGAGCGAAGCTGACGCGTGCGTCGATTGAGGATGGCCTCTGGCTCCAAAAGGATGGATCCTTCATTATCCAGTTCGGGTAAAATCGTTTGGCCGCTGATGTTGGTGCCAAGAACTTTCTTCAGACAAGAGACATGAAAGACTGGATGAATGCGGGAAGAAGGAGGAAGTTCCAATTTATAAGCAAGGGACCCAATCCTCTGAAGAATCCGATCTGGCCCATAGAACTTTGGAGCAAGCTTATGACACCCTTTGAGTTTCAAGGAGGATTGTTTGTACGGCTAGAAACGAAGAAAAACCATATCGCCGACTTGAAAAGTGCGCTCCAAACGGTGTTGATCAGCTTGTTGCTTCATGCGATTTCTTGCCATGTGAAGATTGTCCCGCAAAATGTGAAGAATCTGATCGCGGTTGCGAAGGACCTTGTCAACTTCCTGAACTGGTGAACTGGTGGGGGTGTATGGAAGAAGAGCTGGAGGTGCCTGACCGTATACTGCTTCATATGGGGTCATTTTAGAGGCAGTATGGTAAGAGGTATTGTACCACCATTCAGCGAGAGGGAGCCACTTTTCCCACTGATGTTGTTGTTCTGAGGTGAAGCAACGAAGATAAGTTTCCAAGCATTTATTGACAATTTCAGTCTGACCATCTGTTTGTGGGTGATACCCTGAACTCATCTTCAGTTTGGTGCCAGTGTGGCGAAATAGTTCTGTCCAAAAATGACTAGTGAAAGTCGCATCACGATCCGAGACAATGGAAGAAGGGATGCCATGAAGACGAAAGATCTGGTCCATAAAAATTTGAGCGACAGAGGAGGCTGTATAGGGATGGTTGAGAGCACAAAAATGACTATATTTGGAGAGACGATCAACCACAACGAGAATCACTGTCTTCCCGCCAGATTTAGGGATCCCTTCAATGAAATCCATAGAAATATCTGTCCAAATCCGTGTAGGTATGGGCAAGGGTTCAAGCAATCCTGGAAGGAGTGTTGTTTCACCCTTGTTGCGCTGACAGGTATCACATTCGGCCACCATCTGTTGAATTGTCCTTTTCATGCCCTGCCAAAAGAAGTTACGCCGTGCTCGTTCATATTTTTTGAGGAACCCAGAGTGCCCGGCCGATGGAGAAGCATGGAGTTCATAGAAGACAGCTTGTTGAATATCTGTGCTTTGGGGCAGCACCAGACGACCCTTGTATCGCAGAGAAGCACCATCCCAAGAGTAATGTGGGACAGCCGAAGGATTGTTGGTCAAGTGTTGGATGATCTGAGATAAGGAAGAGTCATTGACGTAACCCTGTTGAACAGATTGCAACCAATTTGGAACAGGCATAGAAATAGCTGAAAGAGAACCTTGTGCATCAAATGTGCGAGAAAGAGCATCTGCCACAATATTGTCTTTACCCTTCTTGTAAGTGATCTCATAGTCATAACCCATGAGTTTACTAACCCATTTCTGTTGTGCCGGGGAGGAGACACGCTAGTCCAAGAAATATTTCAGACTCTGGTGATCAGTCTTGATGCAGAAATGATTCCCTAATAGGTATGGACGCCACTTCTGTACTGCATGCAAAATAGCCATCATTTCCTTCTCATAGGTAGAGGTACCTAAATTCTTACCTGAAAGGGATTTGCTGGTGAACGCGATGGGGTGTTCATCTTGCAGGAGAACAGCACCAAGTCCATTGCCGCAAGCATCACTCTCAATAGTGAAGGGCTTGGAAAAATCGGGCATAGCTAGCACAGGTGTAGTACACATAGCTTGTTTTAGTTTTTCAAATGCACACTGAGCATCAGGTGTCCATGTAAAAGCATCTTTTTTTAATAGAGCAGTTAATGGAGCTGCAATATTCCCATAATCCTTGACAAACTTGCGGTAGTAGCCCGTCAACCCCAAAAAACCACGAAGGCTCTTGAGTGTCTGAGGATGTGGCCAATTGTTCATGGCCTCGATTTTGGCAGGATCCACGCAAACCCCTTGTGCTGAGATAATGTGCCCGAGATACTCAACTTCCTTCTGTCCAAAAACACATTTGGACTGCTTGGCATGGAGATGATGGTCAGAGAAAAGTTGCATGACAAGATCCAGATGTTGGAGATGTTCATCCCATGTTTTACTGTAGATGAGGATATCATCAAAGAATACCAGAATGAATTTCCGCAAGTAGGGTCGAAATATTTTATTCATTAAGGCCTGGAATGTGGAAGGAGCATTAGTGAGGCCAAAGGGCATGACCAAAAACTCATAATGGCCATCATGTGTGCGAAAAGTTTTTTTAGGAATATCATCCTCATGAACCCGAATTTGATGATACCCAGAACGAAGATCCAACTTGGAGAAAAAGTGAGCCCCATGAAGCTCATCAAGAAGCTCATCAACAACAGGAATTGGAAACTTATCCTTGATGGTGAGGTGATTAAGTGCTCGGAAGTCAATGCAGAGGCGCCATGACCCATCTTTTTTGCGGACAAGAATAACTGGAGAAGAAAAGGAACTAGTGCTTGGGCGAATAATACCTTGCTTCAATAAGTCCCGAACGAGCATTTCAATCTCCGTTTTTTGGTGAAATGGGTAGCGATAGGGCCTGATGTTGGGAGGAACGCTGCCAGGAAGGAGCTGAATACGATGGTCTTCTGGCCTAGAAGGTGGTAATCCCACTGGTTCAGCAAAGACACCTGTATATCGATCCAGAATTTGTTGTAGATCCAAAGGAGTAGTGGAGACCGCTGATGGTTGCATCTGGATGGAATGGATCTGAGCGATGACACCATGTGAACTCTTCTTGAGGAGTTTTTCCATGCGATGTGAACTGATGATGCTGAGAGAACCTGGTTGTAATCATGTCAATGTGTGTTTGTGTCCATTGAGGGAAAACTGCATCCAAAGTTTGGCAAAATCCCATAAGATAGGGTCGAGTGTGCGTAGCCATTGAGCACCCAAAACCACATCACATCCGCCTAAGGGCAAGGAAAACATGTCCGAGCGCAAGATATAATCTTCCATAGAGATATGCACATTGCGACACTTCCCTTTGCAAGGTAAGGTGCCCCCATTGGCAATTATGACTTCAAAGTTGGAGCAAGGATGGATAAAACAATCAGCTTGTTTGGCGATCCGAGGGTCAATGAAATTATGAGTGCTACCAGAATCAATGAGGATTGTAAGAGGAAGCTTCTTGAAGTAACCCCTGACCCGCATTGTTTGGGGGGTGGTGATTCCAGCTAGAGCATGGAGAGATATCTCTGGCTGGTCATCCTGAGACGGAGGGTCAATAGGCGGTTCCTGACTGTCGACTGGAGCATCCAATGTTTCTGGATCTTCGTCACCCATTTCAGAGGCAGGCGGAGACTCCACATCCAGGAGATAGATCTTTTGCTGAACACATCTATGTCCCCGAGTGAATTTCTCATCACAATTATAGCAAAGCCCCTTTTCTCTGCGTGCTTGCATCTCTGTTTCAGACAAACGCTTGATAGGAGTCGGTCGAGGAGCCTGCGGTATAGGTGGTCGCTGAGAACCCATATTTCGGAAGGGAACAAAAGTGGGCTTGGAGCGTTGTTGGGCTGCAAGCTTGTCTTCTGCCAACTTAGCCAACCCAAGTGCTTCCATCATTGTGTTGGGGCAGAACATTTTGACCTCAGAGCGAATGGCATCCTTTAAACCACTAATAAAACAACTCCGGTAAAATTCATCAGACAATCCTTCGGTGTGGTTGGCTAGATTCTCAAATTCGGTTTGATACTCTCTCACAGTGCCAGTTTGGCGAAGTTTAGTGAGGGCTCCTGTGAAGTCATCAAAAGCACTAGGACCAAATCGTTGCAAAAGGAGCTGGTAAAAGTCTGGCCAGTTGGGCTCTGGATGAGCCTTGATGTACCAGCGGTACCATTGAAGAGCTTCCTGTTCCAAATGAAAGGATGCCAGTGGAACTTTGTTGACATCAAAAGTATTATGCAGACTAAAATATTGTTCTGCACGATAGATCCATCCAGTTGGATCGGTACCATTGAAGCGAGGAAAATCAAGCTTCGGACCACGGAAATTGCTGGAAGCAGAGAACCCATTGTCTACTGAAGACTCGGACTGCCGTTTGTTGTTCATAGCTGAATGTTCAAGATGGAGACCGAGAAATTTTTCATCCAGATCCTGGAGTTTGGATTGGATGGCTGCAAGTGCTTCCTCCATGGTTTTTGCTCCTGCACGGGTAACAACCATAACCAGGATTTTTTTTTATTTTTTTTTTTTTTTTTTTTTTTTTTTTCTGACTGGGTAGGAAAACAAAAACAGGAACTACTTCAGTAAGGGAAAATTTGGATTTGGGAAAAAATCAGAAGGGTAATTGGGGTTTGACTAAATTTTGGACACTGTTGGATAGATAGGGAAGCAAAAATGAGGATTTCAGAAGCGGGGTGAAAGAATGGGAAAATTTGGCAGAGGGGAACAAAGAAGTAGAATTCAGAAAGGAACTTTGTGGTAAAATTTGAAGGTGATTGGGTGAAATCTGAGGAAGTTATGGCAAACCCTAAAAATAGACAAATGTGGGATTTCGGGCTTTGGGAAGGGGAATTGAGGATAGGGTCCTCAGGACTGAAATATGCAGAATGGGATGACAGGGGTTCCCCGAAAATTTCAAGGGAAACAGAGTAAAAATAAGGGAGATATGGATATATATATATATATATATATATATATATATATATATTTTTATCTCAGACTGGAGCGGCTACGGCTCGAAAGAAATCTGGAACAGCGCCGAATGGACTGAAAATGGATGAATCTGGAACGGCTTGCAAAATAGATCTGAAACGACGCAACAGTGATCGACAATAGTTCAACTGAAAGTAGATATGGACCCCAGGTATGTGCGGCTTCCTAACAGTTCAGGGGTTTCACTCGGCCACCAATGCTGTCTGACGGCTTGCGTATTGGGGCAATACCCCTCACTCCACGGCTCAGGTAAAACTGATAACCGCTTTGCCACAAACGACAGCTCTTGGTTTACCTCACGGGTGGGAACTAGTCAATCAGGTAGGGGTCGTTGCCCTTTTCGCTGGTAGGTCCTCTCAATGGGCCAGCTACTTCGGGGTTCCTGTGGTACTCCTCACAATGAGTTTTAGGGCTTATGCCCAAGTACTTCCCATAGTTAAGCGGATGGGGATTATTCCCAAATCCGAACCTGCAACAGATGCGAAAAAAAAATTTGGCAGAAATTTCACCTAGCGAGCCCAAGAAAGTGCTCTGATACCAGATGTGAGGCACCTGCAACAATTAATTAACAAGAATGCACGAAATAGCAGAAATGACAGAACTCAGAATCACTTTTGTATTGATCACAGGCCACTTCGAGGGGGCAACCTCCTTTGAGCAAGCTCAATACAAATAACTTCACGGTGCCTTCATATGTCTCAACACACACTTATATACTAATTCTAGGCACCAATACTATGGGTCGAAACCATGGGCCGTTACAACTATGGATTAACAATACTACGGGCGGCTTACAAAGCATATGCGCCAACAACAATAACACAACCTATTGATTAACAAATACTACGGGACGACTTACAAAGCATATGCGTCCAACAACAACATACTAACAAAGTAAAGATATGGGTTCCTAACAGACTGGTTGGACTCGGACTATGTTTGTTTGCACTAGGAAAAAATCATATTGAAAGATTGGAACTTCAATATCAACCCTCACCACACCCGAAATTCCTCCCCTCCAACTTCCATATGCATCCCCCACTACTGGTCCCCGCCAACAGACCCCCCCATCAAACTTAACTTTAATGGTGCCTCAAAAGGGAATCCGGGACCAGATGGAATTGGAGGAGTTTTCAGAAATACCACTGGAGAATCATTCACATATATATTGAGCATATTGGGAACACCACCAACAATGTCGCGGAGTTGTTTCCTCTAAATACAGGCCTAAAAATTGCCCGAAGAGAAAGATGGACAGCGTTAATTGTGGAAGGCGACTCGGAAATCATCATCAACATGGCTCGCAAAATTCAGCGCAGAACTACCCTGGCCAAGTTATCCAAGCATTGGCGACTAGATTGGCTCAAAGAGGAACTATAAGAACACATATGCCATTTTCAAGTTTTAACTACTAGCCACGTTTGTCGCACGACCAACAAACTAGCAGATCACCTGGACAATCATGGAGCGATCTCTTCCAATGAAAGTCTTGATGTGACATCCCTCTCCAATGATGAAATAAATAAAATACATTATGTTAGATTTATTTTAAATTTATCTTTATACAATAAGGAAGCCAGATGAGAAATCGGCTGACTTAAAGTCCTAGGAGGACTGTTGTAAACAAACAGTTTTATTATTATTAATAAAAGAATGAGCAGGAACAGCCAAGTTAAATGAGGAGATCATGCATGGAGAAGTGGGGGACAAGTTAGAGTTAGCCTCTGGGATATCAGAACAAGTGTCAGGAGTGTATTTAAGACACTAGACACACCCTGGAAATCAGGGATTTGGTTAGCTGCGAAAATTCCATGAGGAATTGGCTGCCAATGGAAAGACCTAGGCAAAATTATAAAAAGAGGGCATATGTGAGGAGGCAGCACGCTGCTGAGTATGCCAGAAGGAATTTCACTTGCTGTGTGAGCACTTTGTGTTAGGCAAGGGATTCAGGAAAGAATACTGAGGTTGAGGCTAGCTGTCCACATTTCTCCATGCATGTGTCTGGCTCGGGGGTGATTGCGGACAAACTTGGTGTTTGTACCTGATCTACGGTTGGGAGGAACGTGGCTGTTCCTACTGCATTTGGTTCCAAATTCCAGGTTTTGTGATTTCAGACGTCAAGTATTTTCGTTAATTATATAGCTCCATTCGTTAAAAATAGATATGTTAAGTAATTTGCTGTTTTTCGACTAATGCTGGATCTGTAGTGTGGATTACCAGACCGTGACGAATACTGTACAGCCTCATTGACTATTATAACTATTTTCTTTTTAATGTTGTTTCTTATCTATAAAAACTAATATATGTTTCTGTTACAAATTTATCATATGCTGTATCGATCTTCTGTCCCAAATTATATTGATAAAGTTCCGTGGGATTTATAAGTTTATCTTTTATATTCTTATATTTTTGTATTGAATGATTTCTGTACCATACGAATGACTCCAGAGATATATAGATCTGCACTGATGTAAAAACCTCAATACAGTAAACACATCCCTGTGTTGAATTTTAGTTAGGTTATACTTTTTTATACAACCTAGAAAAACGTAGAGATAACTCCGATCACTTAGATCGAGTGCAGATCCCGGTGGTGTGATTTCTGCGATAGGAAATCAATCTTATACCTCTGCGATTGGAAGCTGGCATCGGAGATGCCTAGTATGGTAAGATTAGAAACAGTTTTAAGAATTATGGTCGGTAAATACTTGGTTGAAATTTAAATCCCTGTGTTTATTTTGGGGTTAGGTTATCCGTCGCAGATGGAAATAGAAATACCACGACTCCTTCCTTTAGGTTAATTTTTCTCCATCGCAGATGGAAAGGACATGATGTTTAGCACCGAAACGATGAATTAAAAACAAAACTACCTGTAGATTATGATTTTCTAGAAAACCCAGAAGGTTATTGTCCTCTCGACTCGAATGCCTTTAATTCCTGTTATTTTCCCTCACGGATTTTCAACCTAAACTTCAGGTAATAATCTGTTTTAAATCATTAATTTTGTTTACAGAAATTTTTAAAGTATAGGTTAAATGGGATCGAGTGTTGCAGACGTCCCTACAATACTTAGGCATCAGATTTATTAAGTGTATGTCTTAAGGATAAAATAAAATATACATATAACAAGAGTACGAGCATGCTACACCACTATCATTGTAGTTTGGTTCTGTTAAATAACGTTTTAGACGAAGGCCCTTATAGAGATATAAGATAACAAAACGATGGTATGTTCAAAGAGAAACAATAAAATTACAACTAAGAGCACGGCTATCATAACATATCACGGATCTAGTCCACAACGTTCCAGACATTACATCTTTCGCCATATATGAAAAAGAAACCGTTTTTCCAGGTACATTAGCGAAATTCTGGAAATCAAATCTAAATTCAAATACTATAGACCCGTATCATATCAGGTTGTTAAGCTTTTATGATACCGTGTGGAGTAGCCAATCACAAAGGAAAGACAAAATCAGGCTTCATAGCCTTTAATTATAAGACCCTAAAAGAAAAGATTTGCCATACGACTGTGGAAAACAAAAAGAATTATTATTATATCATAAATTCCAGTCTCCACATAATCGTGTTAATTTTATCGAAGGATAATACTTAAGGAGGGCACCGTTCCCAACCCTGAAATTTAGCTTACAAATGTATTGATAACTTCGGCTGAGAAGAGTATCGAAATCCTTTAAAAAGTAAGAATACAGGAAAAAAAATCTGACCTTAAATTAACTAATGCCTTTGGCAAAAGAAAACTATAGCCGAAAGGGAATCTCATCAAAGATAGTTATATCTCGGGCTCATGGCAGAGAAAGACTCAGGCCACACGAATCCCGGAAACTTCAAAAATGATTTTTAAACTAACCATGTCATGGATCCACCGATTTCCTGTTGCTGTAGATGCTCTCCCCAGTTCCCTATTGTCACAGGAAAGCAGAAGGAATGGTACCACTTACCATTTGAAAGGCCCTTTCTGAACTCGGCGCCGCTTAACTTGAAATACCTACCACCATAAGAAGATACAGTATTTTGTTAGCAAAAGGGTGATAATTATTACACTACAAACTCAGCTAATTAAAAGAACTGTGGAAGTTACAGTGTTACCTCTGCGACATCACTGAAAATGAGGTTTGCGTCCTTAGAGCAGGAAGGACTTTCCCTGGAGCAACCACACCGGCATCATTTTACCTCCTCCTTGCAGATAAGAATAGGTTTAGTAAGTAGACGAAGTCACCAGGGTTGGTTAACAGACTGCAAACACGTTACAAAATAACAAAGGAATGAAACTATCCAGGGTTTTCGAAGTCTTGCTGATAGGATCACTCATTCCAATAGTCGAGGCACCAAACCCTGTACTGTCTGATGCAGGTGGCACCAATCCTCTCAAAGTTAATAAATGTGATCACATGGCAGTCTTTAAACGTAGTAATGACTCCAGTACGAGTACCGTATTAAGACGCGAGTAGGATTTCCAACCATACAGGTGGGTGTCACGTGGTTCCTTCACAGTCGAGTCTCGTGGTGAGTATGGGATACCTGCAGATATATGATAGGTGAATTTCGCAGGTCATTTACATTTGGAAAAATTTATAAAGATTATGTTTATAGTCTATGATAAGTACCTAGTTAAGTGTTATTGCGGTGATACATTAAATTCTATCATTCCATGAAGATAAGATATCTTGGAGGACATTATTGGTTGCTGGACTTTTTATTTGTTATAAATAAATTATGCTATCGGATATTTACAACCTTGATATCATAGTTGGTATTGGTACCAAGGGTTCGGTATAGAACCATTTCATTACACCTTTGATTCGAATTTAACTAACCTTGGTGGTCATTTATTATCAACAAAATAGTAGGACTAGTTTTGCTAAAGAATACATACCCTGTCACAAGCTTTATGGAAATTTCAGAAGCATAGAGACCTGTTACAGAAAAGACAAAAAGGTTTTAGCCATAGCTAAGTAAGTGGTACGTCAATGTAATAGCATTTTTGCACAATAGGAAAACAAGAGTGAGAACACCTGCAATTTTTTTAATGTTACGTATACATTAATAAATTAATACTGATAAAGGTAAAAATATTAAAGGAAACTGTCTTCTGATAGATGCAGTAAAGTGATTAAAAATTCCAAGGTTACGACTTAAAGGAAAGTAAAGAGATGGAAGAAAAATTTTTTTTTATGGAGATTTTACATATGGTATCAGAGCTAGATTCAACCCTGCTGCCTTGGAACACTTAGTTTTTGTTGCGCAGGAATATAAACTTAATATATATATTTGAATGTTGCATGCGTATGTTCCAGTTTTTGAAATTTCAGATGACTTCGCACGAAGAATATGAAGGAGAACCTGCAGAAAATGAACAGGCAAGAACAGCAGAACATTCGGAAGCAAGCCAGGTACTAGAAACCATGAGAAGTCTGATCGTTGAGATACAGAGTTTCAAAGCTGACAATGAGCAACTAAAGAAGGCCCAGGAAAAACAACAGGAAATTAATGAGATTTTGCTGCAGAACCTTCATGAAAGGAACAATGGCGAAAAACAGAAAGAAGATACTAAGAGGAAAGAGGAGACTGACGAGAACGCTGAGAAGAAGGGAGATTCCTCCAATGAGACCCAGAAATCTGAACATCAAGATAAGACTATGGGAAAAAGGAAGGTAGATCATCTCGAGGGTGAATTCAAAAAAAATAAAACCTACAAGCTTCGATGGAGAATCAAAGACTGGCGAAGAAGCAGAAGCCTAGCTGCTAGACATAAAGAAATACTTTCAGATCTATAACTATTCCAGTAATATGAAAGTCAGAATGGCTGTGTACAACCTAAAGGGGAAAGCCAGCATATGGTGGCAAGACCTGAAGATTTCCCAGGGACTGAAAGAAAAGAACCTCGAATGGTCGGAATTTAAGAAATATTTCAAGAAACAATACTTATCAGAAAGTTACTATGAAAGAAAAACCAAGGAATTTTACGAATTAAAGCTGGGCCAAATGACGATGGAAGATCTCATCAATAAATTCCTGGACTTACTACGGTTCGTTCCATATATCAAGGAAGAAAAACTGAAGGTACAGCGGTTCTTAAGCTGCCTGCCACAGTCCTATAAAGATCGAATCGAGTTCAACAATCCCAGAACTTTAGAAGAAGCACTGAGAAAGGCCAGATTGTGTTATGAGCAATACAAACAAAGAAATGACACCACTCAAGCATGGAAGGACAGGAAACAGGAAAAGTTTAACCAGCGAAAGAAAGGTTACAAACCCCCGCCCTTCAGGAACATGCCCAAAAACTTCCAGGGAAATTCATTTCCCAGAAATGAACAGTTACAGCAGAAAACTTTCAAAGCCCCTAACACGGGAATAAAAGGAAGTATCGGTACTCCTAAGGAACCCCTGAAATGCTGGGAATGTGGTGAAGCTCATTTACGCAGGAATTGTCCCCGATACAATGAAACGAACAGAATACTGCATAATATGCAAGAAGCATCCACGGTGGGAGACATTGGGAAAAGTTATCACCGAATCAATGCAGCCTTAGAGGACCGACAGGCAAATCATCAATCTGCCATCGTGGAAATTGAAGGTAAAATTTCTGACCATATTTGCTCCATTTTAATTGACCCGGGGGCAACCTTAAGCTACATCACTCCCAAGATGATGGAGCACTGCCAACTCACTAAGGTAAAGCATCCAAAACCTTGGTTAGTTCAGTTAGCTACAGGAGTAAAGAAGAAGGTTACTGAATACATATCTGATTGTGAACTTCAAATACAGGACCACAAAACAAAGATTAGTCTAAATGTGTTGCCTTTAGGATCCTACGACATGATAATAGGTATGGACTGGCTTGAAAAAAATAAAGTAGTACTGAACTGCTTTAGCAAAAACTTTACCTACGTTGCGGAAGACCAAATTCTTAGAACAGTGATTGGAAAACAGAAACGTGTCTCTGTTAGGCAGATTTCTGCTATGCAGCTAAAGAAATGCATGAGAAAAGGATGCAAGATTTACGCTGTAAGAGTATCTGATTTACTTCTCAACGAAAATCAGACTTCTATAGCAGAGCATCCTGTCTTAGGTGAATTCCTAGACATATTTCCAGAGGAAATACCGGGGTTACCTCCTCAGCGAGAAATAGATTTCTCTATTGAACTTTTACCAGGATCTACACCAGTGTCAAAAGTACCTTATAGAATGAGTATCCCAGAATTGACGGAATTAAAAATTCAGATTCAAGAGTTACTAGACAAAGGGTATATAAGACCTAGTGTTTCGCCTTGGGGTGCACCGGTTCTGTTTGTCAAGAAAAAAGATGGGACTCTAAGGCTATGTATTGACTATAGACAACTGAATAAGGTAACTGTTAAGAATAAATACCCTTTACCACGAATTAACGATTTGTTCGATCAAGTAGGGGGAGCTAGGATCTTTTCCAAACTGGATCTTCGATCTGGGTACCATCAGATTCGTATTAAAAATGAAGACATAAGTAAAACCGCCTTCCGTACCCGATACGGACACTATGAATTTGTAGTAATTCCTTTTGGGTTAACCAACGCCCCTGCCACATTCATGTGTTTAATGAATGGTATTTTCAACAAATATCTAGATCAGTTTGTGCTGATTTTTATTGATGATATCCTAATATACTCTAAGACGGAGGAAGAACATGAGCAACATATAAGAATCGTATTGCAAACCTTGAGGGATCACCAGTTATATGCAAAGTTGGAAAAATGTGAGTTCTTCAAAAAGGAAATCCAGTACTTAGGCCATATTATTTCTGCTGAAGGAATTTCAGTCGACCCACAGAAAATTAAAGCCATAGCGGATTGGCCAGTACCGAGAGATGTAGCTGATATTAGATCTTTCATGGGACTCACAGGTTACTACCGGAGGTTCATTGAGGGATTCTCGAAGATCGCCTATCCCATTACCTCACTACAGAAAAAGGGGATAAAATTTGTATGGTCCTGCAAGTGTCAAGAAAGTTTTGAACGACTCAAAGAATTGCTGACCAAGGCACCTATTCTAAAGGTAGCACACCCATGTAAAGAATACACGGTCTGTACAGATGCAAGTAAAGAGGGAGTAGGAGGAGTACTATCTCAAGACGGACATGTAGTATGTTACGAATCACGAAAGTTAAAGGAGCATGAACGCAACTACGTGGTTCATGACTTGGAATTAACAGCCGTAGTACACGCACTGAAAATGTGGCGTCACTACCTGCTGGGAAAGAAATTCTTGTTATTAACCGATAACACTTGTGTCAAGAATCTATTTAACCAACCAGGACTCAATGCCAGACAGGCAAGGTGCATGGCTTTCTTAAGTGAATTCGACTTTGAAGTAAAACACATAAAGGGTAAGGAAAATACGGTGGCAGATGCACTTAGTCGAAGGACCCACGAGGTGTACGAGATAATAATGAGCCAACCAGAAAGTAATCTCATGGAGAAGGTATTAGTGGCAAGCAAACAGGATGTAGATTACGTAAATCTGCAAAGTAAATTACAACAAAATGAGGAAAACATGAATGGGACAGATTTCAAAGTGGATCAGAAAGGTCTGATTTGGTTCAAGGATAGGCTGTACATGCCTAATGTTACAGAATTTAAATTGTTTATTCTAAATGAGATGCACAAACCCCCTTTTGCAGGTCATCCCGGTTATCAAAAAATGATAACAGCCCTTAGAAAACAGTTCTTTTGGCCTAAATTAAAAACTGATCTTGCTGATTATTTATCTAAATGCTTGGAATGTCAACAGGTGAAGGCTGACCATAGACATCCTGCTGGTTTATTACAACCATTACCAATTCCTGAATGGAAATGGGAAGTGATTTCACTAGATTTTATCACAAGCTTGCCAAGAACCCAGCGGCAACATGACTCTATAATGGTGGTGGTTGACAAATTTAGCAAATCTGCGCATTTCATTCCGGTAAAAACCACCTACAAGGCAGCGGATATTGCAGGAATTTTTCTAAAAGAAATATTCAGATTACACGGAGTACCAAAGATGGTAATTTCAGATAGGGATGTAAAATTTACCTCCAAATTCTGGAAAACTTTATTTGTAGGTTTGGAAACAAGAATTAATTTCAGCACGAGTTATCATCCTGAAACGGATGGACAGACTGAACGTACAAATCAGATCATTGAAGATATGCTGAGAATGTACGTTATGGAGAAACCTAACAAATGGGAAGACTATTTACATCTGGTAGAGTTCGCCTACAACAACGGGTATCAGGCGTCATCAAGAATGAGTCCATTCGAAATCCTTTATGGAAGGAAATGCACTACCCCAATTAGCTGGGACAGCCCGGTCGATCGGTTATTGATAGGACCAGAATTGCTGAAAGTCATGGAACAAACAGTCCAAAAGGTACAGAAGAATTTAAAGGTGGCCCAGGACCGCCAAAAGAGCTATGCTGATCTAAAAAGACGGGATAAGGAATTTTCAGTTGGGGACCATGTATACTTGCAGGTTAAACCAAAGAAAAGTTCACTCCGGCTAGGGAGTTGTACTAAACTGGCACCACGATTCTGCGGGCCTTTCCAAATACTGGAAAGAATTGGAACCGTAGCTTATAAACTGGCATTACCAGCACACTTAAAGATTCATAACATTTTTCACATTTCATTACTGAAGAAATATATTTATGACCCCACTCATATTATTGATTGGAATTTGATACAGGAGGCTCCAGAAGGCGAATTTCAAGTGGAACCTTTACGCATTCTGGACAGGAAAGAAACAGTACTTCGGAACCGAGCCATCGCTCAGGTAAAGGTGCAATGGAAGCACTTTAGTCCTGAGGAGGCAACCTGGGAATTGGAAAGCGATATACTGGAAAAGTACCCGAACCTATTCCCAGAACCCATGGAGGAAGACTAGAACACTGAGGACAGTGTTCACAATAAGGGGGCAAGGATGTGACATCCCTCTCCAATGATGAAATAAATAAAATACATTATGTTAGATTTATTTTAAATTTATCTTTATACAATAAGGAAGCCAGATGAGAAATCGGCTGACTTAAAGTCCTAGGAGGACTGTTGTAAACAAACAGTTTTATTATTATTAATAAAAGAATGAGCAGGAACAGCCAAGTTAAATGAGGAGATCATGCATGGAGAAGTGGGGGACAAGTTAGAGTTAGCCTCTGGGATATCAGAACAAGTGTCAGGAGTGTATTTAAGACACTAGACACACCCTGGAAATCAGGGATTTGGTTAGCTGCGAAAATTCCATGAGGAATTGGCTGCCAATGGAAAGACCTAGGCAAAATTATAAAAAGAGGGCATATGTGAGGAGGCAGCACGCTGCTGAGTATGCCAGAAGGAATTTCACTTGCTGTGTGAGCACTTTGTGTTAGGCAAGGGATTCAGGAAAGAATACTGAGGTTGAGGCTAGCTGTCCACATTTCTCCATGCATGTGTCTGGCTCGGGGGTGATTGCGGACGAACTTGGTGTTTGTACCTGATCTACGGTTGGGAGGAACGTGGCTGTTCCTACTGCATTTGGTTCCAAATTCTAGGTTTTGTGATTTCAGACGTCAAGTATTTTCGTTAATTATATAGCTCCATTTGTTAAAAATAGATATGTTAAGTAATTTGCTGTTTTTCGACTAATGCAGGATCTGTAGTGTGGATTACCAGACCGTGACGAATACTGTACAGCCTCATTGACTATTATAACGATTTTCTTTTTAATGTTGTTTCTTATCTATAAAAACTAATATATGTTTCTGTTACAAATTTATCATATGCTGTATCGATCTTCTGTCCCAAATTATATTGATAAAGTTCCGTGGGATTTATAAGTTTATCTTTTATATTCTTATATTTTTGTATTGAATGATTTCTGTACCATACGAATGACTCCAGAGATATATAGATCTGCACTGATGTAAAAACCTCAATACAGTAAACACATCCCTGTGTTGAATTTTAGTTAGGTTATACTTTTTTATACAACCTAGAAAAACGTAGAGATAACTCCGATCACTTAGATCGAGTGCAGATCCCGGTGGTGTGATTTCTGCGATAGGAAATCAATCTTATACCTCTGCGATTGGAAGCTGGCATCGGAGATGCCTAGTATGGTAAGATTAGAAACAGTTTTAAGAATTATGGTCGGTAAATACTTGGTTGAAATTTAAATCCCTGTGTTTATTTTGGGGTTAGGTTATCCGTCGCAGATGGAAATAGAAATACCACGACTCCTTCCTTTAGGTTAATTTTTCTCCATCGCAGATGGAAAGGACATGATGTTTAGCACCGAAACGATGAATTAAAAACAAAACTACCTGTAGATTATGATTTTCTAGAAAACCCAGAAGGTTATTGTCCTCTCGACTCGAATGCCTTTAAGTCCTGTTATTTTCCCTCACGGATTTTCAACCTAAACTTCAGGTAATAATCTGTTTTAAATCATTAATTTTGTTTACAGAAATTTTTAAAGTATAGGTTAAATGGGATCGAGTGTTGCATACGTCCCTACAATACTTAGGCATCAGATTTATTAAGTGTATGTCTTAAGGATAAAATAAAATATACATATAACAAGAGTACGAGCATGCTACACCACTATCATTGTAGTTTGGTTCTGTTAAATAACGTTTTAGGCGAAGGCCCTTATAGAGATATAAGATAACAAAACGATGGTATGTTCAAAGAGAAACAATAAAATTACAACTAAGAGCACGGCTATCATAACATATCACGGATCTAGTCCACAACGTTCCAGACATTACATCTTTCGCCATATATGAAAAAGAAACCATTTTTCCAGGTACATTAGCGAAATTCTGGAAATCAAATCTAAATTCAAATACTATAGACCCGTATCATATCAGGTTGTTAAGCTTTTATGATATCGTGTGGAGTAGCCAATCACAAAGGAAAGACAAAATCAGGCTTCATAGCCTTTAATTATAAGACCCTAAAAGAAAAGATTTGCCATACGACTGTGGAAAACAAAAAGAATTATTATTATATCATAAATTCCAGTCTCCACATAATCGTGTTAATTTTATCGAAGGATAATACTTAAGGAGGGCACCGTTCCCAACCCTGAAATTTAGCTTACAAATGTATTGATAACTTCGGCTGAGAAGAGTATCGAAATCCTTTAAAAAGTAAGAATACAGGAAAAAAACTCTGACCCTAAATTAACTAATGCCTTTGGCAAAAGAAAACTATAGCCGAAAGGGAATCTCATCAAAGATAGTTATATCTCGGGCTCATGGCAGAGAAAGACTCAGGCCACACGAATCCCGGAAACTTCAAAAATGATTTTTAAACTAACCATGTCATGGATCCACCGATTTCCTGTTGCTGTAGATGCTCTCCCCAGTTCCCTATTGTCACAGGAAAGCAGAAGGAATGGTACCACTTACCATTTGAAAGGCCCTTTCTGAACTCGGCACCGCTTAACTTGAAATACCTACCACCATAAGAAGATACAGTAATTTGTTAGCAAAAGGGTGATAATTATTACACTACAAACTCAGCTAATTAAAAGAACTGTGGAAGTTACAGTGTTACCTCTGCGACATCACTGAAAATGAGGTTTGCGTCCTTAGAGCAGGAAGGACTTTCCCTGGAGCAACCACACCGGCATCATTTTACCTCCTCCTTGCAGATAAGAATAGGTTTAGTAAGTAGACGAAGTCGCCAGGGTTGGTTAACAGACTGCAAACACGTTACGAAATAACAAAGGAATGAAACTATCCAGGGTTTTCGAAGTCTTGCTGATAGGATCACTCATTCCAATAGTCAAGGCAGCAAACCCTGTACTGTCTGATGCAGGTGGCACCAATCCTCTCAAAGTTAATAAATGTGATCACATGGCAGTCTTTAAACGTAGTAATGACTCCAGTACGAGTACCGTATTAAGACGCGGGTAGGATTTCCAACCATACAGGTGGGTGTCACGTGGTTCCTTCACAGTCGAGTCTCGTGGTGAGTATGGGATACCTGCAGATATATGATAGGTGAATTTCGCAGGTCATTTACATTTGGAAAAAGTTATAAAGATTATGTTTATAGTCTATGATAAGTACCTAGTTAAGTGTTATTGCGGTGATACATTAAATTCTATCATTCCATGAAGATAAGATATCTTGGAGGACATTATTGGTTGCTGGACTTTTTATTTGTTATAAATAAATTATGCTATCGGATATTTACAACCTTGATATCATAGTTGGTATTGGTACCAAGGGTTCGGTATAGAACCATTTCATTACACCTTTGATTCGAATTTAACTAACCTTGGTGGTCATTTATTATCAACAAAATAGTAGGACTAGTTTTGCTAAAGAATACATACCCTGTCACAAGCTTTATGGAAATTTCAGAAGCATAGAGACCTGTTACAGAAAAGACAAAAAGGTTTTAGCCATAGCTAAGTAAGTGGTACGTCAATGTAATAGCATTTTTGCACAATAGGAAAACAAGAGTGAGAACACCTGCAATTTTTTTAATGTTACGTATACATTAATAAATTAATACTGATAAAGGTAAAAATATTAAAGGAAACTGTCTTCTGATAGATGCAGTAAAGTGATTAAAAATTCCAAGGTTACGACTTAAAGGAAAGTAAAGAGATGGAAGAAATTTTTTTTTTTATGGAGATTTTACACTTGAATCCCCTTGGAAAAGAATCAAGGTACAACCGCTCAGAATGAATTTAATAGGCATAGCCACTCAGGACCAGGCCCCCCCACGACATTTAATGAATGTGGGAAGTCCCGGACAACCGGACACACAGTTGGACACGTGCCCGCCAAGGATGGCCACAAGGTAAGGCACACTAGAACACCAGAAGAACATGAGGAACACTTGAGAATAGTGCTACAATGATTAAGAGAGAATCATCTGTATAGGAAGTTATCCAAGTGTTCGTTCTTTCAGAAGGATATTCACTACCTTGGACACATTATATCCGATGATGGGATTGCAATGGATCCAGAAAAGATTGAGGAAATTCGGGAATGGCTGGCACCCACCAACGTACATGAGGTACGAAGCTTTATGGGATTGGATGGATATTATAGACAGTTTGTAGAAGGTTTCTCCAAGGTGGATGGACCCATAACGAAATTACAAAAGAAAAATAGACCATTTGTGTAGACTGAGAAATGTGAAGAGGATTTTTCTAAATTTAAGGAACTTTTGACAACTGCACCAATACTGAAGGTTCCTGATATGGACAAGGATTTTCTAGTTTGTACGGATGCATTGAAGGATGGAGTTGGGTGTGTATTGATGCAGGAAGGAAGGGTGATTTCGTACACATACTGAAGACTGCAACCGCACGAAGAGAATTATGCAACCCATGATATGGAAATGACTGCGGTGATTCATGCATTAAGGTTATGGCGACACTACTTCGTCGGAAGGAAATTTGAAGTAAAGACAGACCACTGTGGGATACAACATATATTTACTCAAAGTGACTTAAATGCTAGACAGAAAAGGTGGTCGGAGTTACTCAGTGAGTACAATTTCGACATTACTTATGTGAAGGGAACTTTAAACAGAGTAGTTGATGCACTTAGTCGAATACCTAGGATATTCTCTGTTATACCGATGAAAACCAACCTAAGAGAGAAGATTCTAGCACTACAATAGGATGACACATGGTATAATGAAGTGAAAACGGAATTGGATACTGAGAAAATGAGGATTCCCTAGTATGAAGGGTACTCCTTGGACATGGATGGGTTATGGAGGTATAACAACCGTATCTATGTACTAGAAAATGAAGATATTCAAAATTTGATTTTGACATAATCCCATAGGGCGGTTTATAGAGTTCATCCCGTAGTAAAGAAAATGTATGCAGATATGAAACCTTTATTCTTTTGGCAAGGAATGAAGAGGGATGTGGCTGGTATCGTAGAAAAATGCATGGAATGCCAGTTGGTGAAGGGAGAACATCGACACCCCGCCGGATTACTCCAACCGCATGCAATTACCGAATCTAAATGGGAAGTCATCTCCATGGAATTCATAGTTGGCTTACCTTTGACCAACAAAAGACATGACACCATTTTGGTAGTAGTCGACACTCTTACCAAGAGTTCCCACTTCCTACCAATCAAGAACATGTATCAAGCCCAAATTGCTACAGTTTTCATGAATGAAGTTGTAAGATTGCATGGAATACCGAAAAAGATTATTTCTGATAGAGGTTCGGTATTTACCGGAAGGTTTTGGACAAGCTTCTAGGAATCCCTAGGTACTCAACTCAAATTTGGTATATCCTATCACCCAAAGACAGATGGACAAACCAAAAGGGTGAACCAAGTTTTGGAGGACATGTTAAGAATGTACGTAATGGATCAACAGAAAAGGTCGGAAGAATACCTACCTTTAGTGGAGTTTGCTTACAATAACAATTATCAAAGTTCAATTCAAATGGAACCTTTCGAATTTCTCTACGGATGACCTTGTAGAACTCCCATAAGTTGGGATAGATTGGAAGATATGGAATTTTTAGGTCTAAAAGTGATAAAGGAAATGGAAGATCAGATGGTGAACATTCGTGCTCAACTGAAGGAAGCACATGATCGGAAAAAGAGTTATGCAAATGCACATAGGACAGATCAAATTTATGACACTGGAGATAAGGTATTTCTGCGAGTGAAACCACAGAAGAGCTCAATAAAATTTGGCAACGGAGCCAAGTTATCCCCTAGGTTCATAGGACCCTTTAAGATCTTGGAATGGATAGGACTGGTTTCCTATCGTCTTGACTTGCAGTCATATTTGAGTAGGATTCACAATGGTTTTCACGTTTCAGTATTACGTCATTATGTTCCCGATACTTCACATTTTATTGATCTGAGCAATGTGCAGATAACGGATGACGGTGCCGTGATGGACAAGCCGATCCAGGTATTGGACCAGGAAACACGACATCTTAGGCACCGTGTGATTGATCAATTCAAAGTGCAGTGGGACAATTATAGTCCTAGCTATGCAACTTGGGAGGACGCAACTGAGATGCATCATAACTTTCCATATTTATTCTGAACTTCGGGATGAATTTCTAAATAAGAAGGGGTGTATGTAGTGCCCCTAGACTGATGTATAATTTTAGGGCACTTGTCAAATGACTCAGCCGAATAAATATTTAATAAAATGACCCTTTGATTATATATTTTGAACAATTGAGAAACACCTTATGATGTGCATGACAACAAATTGATGAATGAAAACAATGAATTGAATGGCATTTGTGGAAATGGACACTTTATCTGAATTTGATGAATAAATGTATGCTTGCTTAATGATTAGTTGTTTTACGAAATATATGATGTGTGTACATGAATATGTTGCTTAACGGTTAGCTATGTTATGAAATATATGATGTGAGTGAAAGAAATGCATGTTGGCTTAATGATTAGCAGATTGACGAAATATATGATGTTATGAGTAAATTATGGTTGCTTAACGATTAGTGGATTATGAAATGAATTATGATGAATGAGAACATAGCTACTAATGTGTGCAGCGATAGGTGAAAAGATTCACCGACGGAGTCACAAAGGAAATAAATGGGTTGTAGAGTACGAATAAAATCACACACAGAGGAACGATGATGATGTCGACTTCAGTTGAAAAGCGCCTATCCGCTTACTCGGGGAAGCATGAAGTCGTGTGAAGTGGACCATGATGGAGTTGGTCACGTACGAGGTTGGGGGGCACGCAGTAAGAATGGACTTACTCCTCAGCCCCATTAGTCTCCATTAGAGTGTAGACAGAGGATTCAAAGTAACAAATCATAAATCCCTACATGAAGTTCCCGCAAATCAGATACAACGGAGAAGTACTGACAAAAGAACCCGACGATGTGGTACCATGTTGATTAAAGGAAAATGAGGGACGGATGGACCCGATGAAGAGGTACCTAGACCCACGACGAGAAAAATTGATGAATATTATGCATTAAGAGTATAGATTTGCATTTAGGCCATTTGCACATGAAATATTGATTTGTAATTAAAATAATGGAGAATATATTTTTAGAAGCAAATAGTATACTAAAACATTAGCATGTAGACATCTCCACTTGCACAAACAAAAATAGAAACTAGATTGAAGCATCAGGGTGGACAACCTTGAGTAAATCTAGGGATGTAGGTGCATTCTCTTATGAATTGGACACATGGCTGGGTGAGCTAATTATATTTGAATAATTAAAATATTAGGCATATTTGAATGAAGTGACATGTGTCGCAGAGGAATTTCCTATTTAAGGAAGGCAAGAGGAAAGGGGAGGATACCCTATGGATTGATGGTTACCGTAATGATTGTAAGACATTGATTCGCTTCGAAAGAGGTCTTGGTGGGGGGGAATCCCACTTCTCGATCTCTAGTTTTGTGTGTGAGCTCTACGACCCGATTGCTCGGGGGTTCAGGAGGAAGAAGAGTACTCCTGTTATGGTCGAGAGGTTAACCGAGGAGTCCGTCGATGAATTCTGGAGTTTCAGAAGAGGATCGAGAAGCACTTGAGCTCTGGTATCACTGCCAACAACTCGAGCATCCGTCCGGACAGGTAACATTTATTTAGTTGAATATATGGGAAAATGCATGTGATTATAGGTAATAATATATGCTCTACATGGCTAGAATTATTTGCATTATATATTAATTGTATAAATATTATCTATGAAATGAACTTGAGTTGGATTATTGTAGTAATGAAAGAAAACATGAACCTCACGATACAACGTTGGGTATGCACATAATCTTGTCTAAACTTCATTTTATCTCTAGATTTTTGCAATGCACCATTGGTATTTTGTGGGTCTATTTAATGGTAATCTACTCTGTTTTCTTTTGTTAGACTCAGCGATCCAAGAATACGATTTGGTATCAATGCGTTTAAACTTTCCTATCTGCTGGGTGACCCATCCTCGACGAAGTCCTTGTTCTTCATAACTAGGACACTACAACACTCATTTCTGCTTGCATCTTGTTTTATTAGGGATGACGATCAATCTGAGCATTTGAGTTTTCCACCTGCTAGATGACTCGCCTAGGACAATGTTCTTGTTTCTTCACAAACCGACACGCTGTCACACTGTATATACTTGCATTTTTTAAATTATGGACAACGATCAATATCGGTGGATCGATGCCGGAATTTCTAAAAATACTTAATTATCTTTGCGTAAGCATTGATGCAAAAGGGGATTGATCTCTGTAGATCGATGCTGGACTGTCGCGATGCTTCATTTTTTGTATCTTGTTTAATATGTATGGCAGCCAATGCCCGAATGTCTGTGGTGTTTATCAGTGTATGTATATCGTGTATTTTGGAAGGCGATCGATCCATACAGATCGATGCCCGAATACCTATGATGTTTCTTATGTATGCATATTGTGTATTGTGAATGGAGATTGATGCAAAATGTTTGTGATGTTCTTATGTATGCATCTAGTTTATTTGGATGGCGATCAATCCCTACAAATCGAGTCCGGAATGACTGTGATGTTCTTTATGTATGAAACTCGTTAAAACGAATGGTGATTGATCTCTGTGGATCAATGACCGAACGACTATGTGAGATTATTATCTTTGCAAATTATTCAAGTGAATGGTGATTGATCTCTATAGATCAATGCCAGAAGGACTATGTGAACTTACTATCTCTACATATCGTTCAAGCGAATGGTGATTGATCTCTATAGATCAATGCCGTAAGGATCGTGTGAACTTATTATCTCTGCAAATCGTTCAAGCGAATGGTGATTGATCTCTATAGATCAATGCCAGAAGTACCGTGCGAACTTATTATCTTTGCATATCATTGAGAAAATGGTGATTGATCCCTGTGGATCAATGTCAGGAAGCTTGTGCGAAATTATTAACCCTACACATCAATAAAAGCGAAGGGTGATTGATCACTATGGATCAATGCCCGAATGCTCGTACGATTTAAATGATGATGTAGATCCATCGAAGCAGATGGTGATCACTCTCGGTAGATCAATGCCTGGATACTGTAACACCTTATCAGACCTGTGTATCGTTGGGTGTGGATGACGATCAACCTTGTCAATACATATGCATGTCGATTGAAGTGAAGGGGGATCGATCTCTGTAGATCGGTGCCAGATCACTAGTAACGTTTCATTATCTGGATGGTGACCGATCCTTGTAGGTTGATGTCAACGGTTGAATTGTTTCCTTATGTTCACTTCGTTTGACATAGATGTGATTCCCCCATGGATCGATATCGTGTCTTCATATTTAGTATTACATTTAAATTGATCGCATGCGCTTGGAAAGGCATGCATACGATCTAAGGATCGATGCCATGCAATGCATGTCATGTTCCATGAATCACATGTTATGGTATGGCGTGAATTCCTACGGTCTCGGCGTGACTAGTGCGAGGATAGGGGAGTGGAGTTCACTCTCCATATACCTCATGCGAAATTTAACTTGTTCGAAAGTCCAATAGAATGATCATTTATATTTATTCTATGGAGCCGAGCTCAAATCCTTGTCGATCGAGCATCTCCATTTTAACCACTAATTGTGTTGTGTAATATTGAACTTAGATTGTAGATGATCGAGTCGCAGCCCTTAACTTGGGATGCTCATTATTGATATCTCCTTGTGAGCCCTTGCAAGTCGATGTTAATTGTTCGATGGAGACACAAGCCTTATGTCTCGGTGTTAGTTTCCAAGTCGACTCTTTAATGACTGCGAGTGACCCTCTAAACTATACAATGCTTAGGCGTTGGTTAACTTGAAATGTATTAAATAGAGTAGTAGTTTAGGTAGTGATCATATTATTATGGCAATGGCATTTAAGTGGATTTGTAGTATAAATAATGGTATATTTATTTTAATTGTGTTCAGGATGATCATACGTTGCATATTTAACATTCATACTAACTTGTGTTCAGGATTTACATACGATGTATATTTAAACATTCATATTAATTTGGCTCAGGATTTCCTTATGTTGTATAATTAATTCATATTTATGTGATGTTAGGAATTTCATGTATTGTATATTTAATTGTCGAACAAACAAAATAATTGTAATTATGAGCAATCTAGCTCAAGGATAAGTATGGTTGATAAATTAAAACGAAATAGTTGCTTAGGAGAAATAAATTATTGTTTAAGAATTCCTTTAATTTAGATGCAAGGATCAACATATGTGAAAGTATGAAGATAGCAGAATGCGTAGTTGATTATGATATGATGTGGTTTAGACTAGGGTTTTGGTTAGGGGAATGAGTATTTCTATTCAACTTGGTTAAATTATTGTCATCTTAATTTATGTTTTCTGAAAAGAACTTGATCTCTTATCTTTAATCAAAATGAAACTGACGTATTACTTATTTACAACAACAACAAAAAATTCCTAATCAAGCGGGACCCTACAGTCCATCATTGCTTGTTACAAACTCTGAGAGAGAGAGTTCCACGTGGAAATGATTGCTTAGCGTTCTAGTGCATGGTGGTGATCCAGCTCAGGAGTGGAGCTAGGCAAATAGTTGAGTTGCTCTCTTCTATGGTTGGGAGGAGCCGATTATCCAAACAACCATTTTCATTGTTAACAAGTAAGTATCATTTTCATTGTTTCCTTTCTTTTTCAAATGATGTTTTCTTTTTTATATGAGATGGGCCATGGCGACAACTTGTTTCAGTTTTACACCTTTGTCTAAATATTTTTAAGGGATCTGAACATCACTGCCTTCTATTCTTTATATATATATATATATATATATTAAGTTTATTAGAATGACGTCATCATTTTTTTTTAGAGGAAAAAAAAACATACTTTTGTTATTTCCTTGAAATCAAAAAGTACATATCAACTTGTCCAATTCATGGACATATCAAAAAGTACATATCACCTTGTCCAAATCATGGACATATCTATCAGCTTCCAACTGAAACTAATCCTCTCATTACAATAAAAAAACTAACCAACTGACCAAAAACATATAATTAGTATGAACCTCCCTAGATCAAATGCTTAACCATAAGCTTTGTCACGGAACTACAAAACAAAATATGTAAAGGGTGGGCGATATTGGTATTGATCCAGCGTTAAATAATATTTTCTGTGGTTTCACATAGTTTAAATTATTGTTATATATATTATTTCGAATATAGATCGGATTCCTCTTAGTGTCGAAGGAAGGAGTTGGTTATATTATGAAGTCAAATTCTGAATAGTGATTGAGTGCGGCCGTTATTTTTATACAGTCAATCTAATTATGAAATTGAATTTGTACAGATTTTAGATCTTGGTAAGTTGATTTCATATAAAGTCAATTTAATTTAGTAAAACTGGATTGATGGCAGGGTTAGGATCTCTGCATATACCGTAAAAGCTTCCTTTTAATTTATGAAATCGAGATCTTGGTAAGTTGATTTCATATAAAGTCAATTTAATTTAGTAAAACTGGATTGATGGCAGGGTTAGGATCTCTGCATATACCGTAAAAGCTTCCTTTTAATTTATGAAATCGAACTAATAGACTGAAATTGACCTCTGTCGATGGCGTAAACATGTGGAAACCATAAAAAGAAAATTGTAATATAACATTGTACTTTGTATTAAAGACAAAATAAAACTCACTCTAATGGTTGGTGTTAGTTAACGTATAATACACCTCCACTAATGGATTATACTTACGTCGATGCTGTGCATCTTAGTGAGAGGTGACCGTTGAATTCCCACCTTAAAATAGCTCTTATAAATATATTTAATTACTCTTTCTCACCTCACAGATCGAGGTGGCTTTTTTATATAGATCGAGGTGGCAACCTTGGAACGGTCATACACGAGATTACTCTCAGTCTTTGTTGTAATTTGCTTTTTAATCTTATATAAATACATACTCTGTTATGAGTTGGTTTAGTATAGGTATAAAAACTACTAAATTCTTTTTATTAGAAATAAAGTGTAATGATTTTAATATTCTAGCAAGAGAGCAAGGTGTTATAATGTATGGTAACATTAATTTCTTCATAAGAAGTGTGGATTATATTCAGGGTGTGACTATTATTAGATTACCCTTAAATTATATCCTTATATTGTAATTACTATAATTGGGTTACAATTACATGTTTTGTATTTTTTATTTTAAAATATATATAAAGATAATTTATGTCTATATGTTTATAGAGAGAAGACGATATGTGTGTGTCTGAAAGAATCTATGCATCTTTGTTTAGAGGATTTCACGTGCTCTTTAGAGAACAAGCTTTGAATTATGTAATTCATATTAAAATTATATACTCCATTAATACGTGGACAATGCTATGAGTCTGGGTTTATAGAACCGCATATGTGTACATATAAATTGGAGTAAAAGGCTTTGAAGTTATGCAGTTATATCAAATCCACAAGTTGTAGAAAAGTTTTTTTAATTTTCTAGTATATTATTATATTAGGGAGCATTACATAAATTGAAATTGGAAATTTGAAATTGAAATTTGAATTTCAAATTTCAAATTTCAAATTTCAAATTTCAAATTTCAAATTGAAATTGAAATTGTAATTAGAATTTGAAGATGAAATTTGAATTTGGAATTTGAAATTTGAATTTGGAATTTGAAATTTGAAATTGAAATTGAAATTTGAAATTGAAATTGAAATTGAAATTTGAAATCTAAAATTTGAATTTAAATTTGAATCTGAATCTGAATCTGAATCTGAATCTGAATCTGAATCTGAAATTTGAATTTGGAATTGAACTTGGAATTGAAATTGAATCTGAATTTGAAATTTGTAATTTGAATTTGAAATTCGAAATTTAAAATTAGATTTGAAATTGAAATCAAAATCGAAATTGGAAATCAGAAATTGGAAATTGAAATTGTAATTGTAATTGTAATCAGAAATTGAAATTGAAATTGTAATTGTAATCAGAAATTGAAATTGAAATTGAAATTGAATTTGAATTTGAATTTGAATTTGAATTTGAATTTGAATTTGAAATTGAATATCAAATTGAAATTGAAAATTTGAATTTGAAATTTGAAATTTGAAATCGAAATCAAAATTGAATTTGAAATTGAAATTTGAAATCTAAAATTTGAATTTGAATTTGAATTGGAAATTGAAATTTGAAATTTGAATTGGAAATTGAAATTTGAATTTGAAATTGAATTTGGAATTGAATTTGGAATTGAACTTGAAATTGACTCTGAATTTCAATTTTGAAATTTGAAATTTGCATTTGAATTTGAAATGTGAAATTTAAAATAGAAATAGAAATTGAAATCGAAATGTGATGCAGATACTTCTCAAGAGAGATCTTCATTTCTTCGTGCTTGGCGGAGCACAAGCGTATCCGAGGTCGCCCCATAGGATGGCCATCATCAGCGTTCTTGTTTACCGAGGAATCAGGCCATACCGAGGTCAGCTGCCGCTGGTGGTAGCAGTAGGATATATAGTGCGTCAGTTCATCCCGACAATATACATCTTGATCTCGAGGAGGAGGATGTGCGCCAGGACACAGGTACATTAAGTGCATTTTTTTAGAAACCTTTTCGGTAAATTTTTAATATAGAATGCATTCAATTTCACTTGCAAGTTATAATGTATATTTTCACTAACATTTGTGTTTTTGTTTGGATCGCAGGTGCATCAGGAGGATGGTACGATGATGAGGTTTCCCATATCACTCTTGCTGATATTACCACCCAATGAGAGTGGGTGCACTCATGCGTCTGCAAACAGAGGGAGGATTCTCCTACCAGATGCTCATTGTTCATGATGCTATCAACAGTTGATTATATGATGTCCCTCTATAAGAAAGTGGGACCTCTTAGTGGCATCTAGCGTTTTACATGCCAGAGGAGAAGACATGATGTCATGGGTCCCCATAAATGGGATGATGTGAAATCTTCCACAAGAGGGCATGATGTCAAGGGAACTTTGTTTGGCATCCCTCTTGATCACCTCGTTGGTCAACCGCTTAGACTCAAGGAGTTTAAGCTCGAGGCTATTGCACCGTATGTTTATGATAGATTCATTGGAGCATGGGGCATGTTCCCCCACCTTGACCAAGTCCCGTTGTACTTTGAAAAACACATATATGAAAATTTTGTTCTAGATATGCACCCAGACTACACCAACACAGGATCTGAGTTCTTTGGTGCTGGTATGGGATGCTCCTACCAACGTCTCGGAGCTCGTAGAGACCCTTCTTTCATGCCACCCGTCCGAGGTTGGTACCGATTCCAGATAAGATGGTCATCAGGACAGGGGACATAGCACAGCCATCCCAGCTTGCTATAGAGGCTAAACAGGGGATTGCAGACTCATTGTTCACTACCATGGGAAGCGCTATTGTTGTTGTGCAGAGAGAGACGTCCAGACCACCCCCTGCACCTGCACAACCAGAGATAGAGTGGGTCGACGATGACCTACTCAATTTTCTTGATGAGGAGGCCTTACGGGGGTATGCTCAGTTAGCTCGAGATGCATACTTTCAGATGTATCGCAGATACGACACTCCAGGATAGGTATATTTTTGTACAATTGTGTATATATGCTTTCATGTTACATCATATTATATGTCGTAAATTGAATGCTCAATAATAATTAAGGGGTGTTTTTTATTGCTCCATGCAGGGGAACACATTCATGGATGAGCTATTTTGTAGTGATCCATTGGTTGGTCCATTCGCTCGTCCTAACCCGCCAACCATAGTCGTCGAGGTAAGTTATAATTTATGTTCCAATTTAATTTGTGTTTATTAATATCCGTTTATAATTTATGTTTTAATTCTTAATTTGAGATTTTATGTTTTAGATCCTAACTTTGAATTTCAAATTGTATAGGGAAAAGGCAAGTTCATTGCTCGATATGATACACATGAGGACCGCCAAGGTCCTGATCATCCAGGCCTAAACACAGAGGTAAGTTTTAATTTATGTTCCAATTCAATTCACATTTAGCAATTTCAATTTATACTTTATGTTTTAATTCTTGAATTATAACTTTTATGTTTTAGTTTTAATTTTTAATAAATCTAACTTATTACATGTAATGGCATCTTACACAAGCATCACTACAGGTGGGCATCAATGCTGCAATCACTTTCTCATATGATTGGGATGCAGCTCGTCCATGTGGTACTGGTGAGGGCCCATCTACCCAGATGCCAAATATCACCATTGACTCGAGTCAAGTGAGTTTCACATCCATCCATTCAATTTTTTCACTTCTTGTTGAATATTATGCATTGGTCAAAATATAACTAACTTACAAAGTTCACAATTTTAACTTTTACAGTATGTTAAGATCGAGGAATTCTTTCATAGTTTACCACCTCAAGGCCAACATGGGTCTACTGCAAGTGAAGGCAGTCATAGGACCGATCAAGGACTTGGTGGTGGTAGCAGCCAATGAATTGATGATGTATACATTTTCATGTTTTGGATGATGTACATACATTTTCATGTTTTGGATATGGACTCTTATCATATATATGGACTTTTATCATATATGGACTTTGGATATGGAATTTTGGATATTTTGTTATATATTTTGTTATATATTTTGTTATATATTTTGTATATTTTATCATATTGAGGTATTCATGTGTATTTTGTATTTTGATTTGAAATCGATCATCTTTTATATTACATCTAGATATAGTTATCACAATTACATTTATGTTTTGTCGGTTCAATTGCAAATTTAATGTACAGTGATTACAATATAAAAGTTCAATCTCAATTACATTACAATTGCAAATTCAAAATTCAAAATTCAATTACATTACAATTTAAAATTTAAATTACAATTTTACATTACAATTCAATTAGATTTTACACATTGCAATTTAATTACAGTTTAAAATTAAAATTTTAAATTTAATGTGTAATTTCAATTGAAAATTCAATGTGTAGTTACAATTTAAAAGTTCAATTTCAATTACATTACAGATGCAAATTCAAAATTTAGAATGCAATTACACTATGTAGTCCACACGTTACAATTCAATTACAATTTACACATTCCAATTCAGTTACAATTTCAAATTTCAAATTTAATGTGTTATTTCAATTGAAAATTCAATGTGCAGTTACAATTTAAAACTTCAATTTCAATTACATTACAATTGCATTTGAAATCAAAATTTAAAATTCGAATACATCACAATTTAAAATTTAAATTACAATTTTACATTGTATAGGTGTATTTTAAATTACAATTATATTAAGGTTGTATAGGTGTCGCATCTCCTTATTTCTATCAAATAGAAGTTTGTGGTGTGTATGGAACATTCTATATAAGTGGGAACATCTACCGTTCAACATATATCATAAAGTCAATATGGCTACAAAGCATTCTTTAATTGTTAGGAGTGTAGACAAGGAATTGAAGTGATACATACATGCAATTTTATTTCATTATTATGGTTTTGCTACTATAAATATTTTAATTCAAGTTAAGGTGGAATAACCATGCGTTAGTGAGGATTGATATTCACTAGTAAGCATATGGAAGATGGCTACTTTGATTGTGTATAACATACTGAAGTACTCAACCCTTTCATTGTTGCTTCATCTTCATGGTGGATCTCTCAAGATTGAAATGACCTCCAACATTTCAGTTCTAAAAAAATTATTTGAAGAGATGGTTGCAATACTAGAGCTGTATGGACCAAAATGCACAGCTACAGGAAGAAAATTGGAAAACGTTGTTTTGTAAAGGTCGAGTTCTATTAAATGACAGATAAGGGCCAAAGTTAATTTCGTAACAAGCCTTTTCCCCCGAATTAAAATTTCATACAAATCCAAACTTTTAAAATGTTTGGAAATTTTGAAGTGGACCCCACCCATGCCACATGTGTGGATGATGTGGAGTAGCCACGTAGACAAAAGACATGATGTGGATCAACCACATCAAACCTGCACGCAGAAGGTTTCCCAGGATGAAGTGCGGGGAGGACAAAGATCTAACCGTCAGGTGATAGGGTGGATCAACGGTTGCATTTGATCACGCATAGGAAAATTGTGCGGTGGTTAGCAGTGGGAAGATGAGGATCTGGCCATTGGATAAAGGGGAAGATCAACGATCAAGGATCACCACGCCTTGGAAAAGTGCATGGTGATTAATGATAAGCGGGCGAGGATATGACCATCGGATCCTATGGGAGATCAACGACCCAAACTCATCCCACGCTAATAAAGTACATGACGGATAAAATGGGATGAGTGGCTCATTGTATCAAAAACCACTTGGGGTGCATGTCACCTTTTGATTGACCATGACTCCCCAAGAGTTGTTTTCCAAAACTGCCTCGCAAGGGTGCGTTAACGCTTATGGTAAGAGGGGAAACCGACAGCGCCCGAGGTTGAGTGGCATGGTAGTGTTGTAGCCTGGTGGTGGGGAGAATGTGACATCACCGTGTCTCTGAGTGACAGGTAGGCATGTCTGGCACATCAATAGGGACGTGTCAGGCCACGTGGGGACCTTGCCAAGTCATAAAAAATCGTAATTTTTTTTTTAAATCAACAAAGTTGGATCTTGATTTTAATAGTGGCCATTGGAGAAGCATAATTTGAGCAGATTATGAACTATGGGAGGATACTATAGTGTTGCAGAATTTTCTAAGTCTGGAACAAGTGGAAAAATACAAAGTAGCGAATTCTAGAATTTTATAGCAGGTGACTAGAGCATCAGATCAGAGAACCAAAAATTGATGAGTAACTGGTTGTATGTATTATCTAATCTAATAGAGAAGTTGTTCTATTTATCCATAGATGATCTTTTGTAGCAGGCTACAAAGGGGAAAGCCCCCTTGATACCCATTTTTTTTAAATCAACAAAGTTGGATTTGGATTTTAACAACGACCATTGGAGCAGAATAATTTGGGCAAATTATGAACTATGAGGGGATACTACAGGGATGTAGATTCTTCTAAGTCTAGAAGAAGTGTTAAAATACAAAGTACTGAATTCCATAATTTTATAGCAGGTGATTGGAGCATCAGATTAGAGAACCAAAATTTGCTGAGTAATCCTGGTTGTATGTATTATCTAATCCAACAGAGAAGTATTATGATTTATCCATACCCGATCTTCTGTAGGAGGTTGCAAGGGGGAAAGCCCCCTTGACCCCCATTTTTTTTTAAATCAACAAAGTTGGATCTAGATTTTAAAGACAACCATTGGAGTAGAATAATTTGGGCATATTATGAAGTATGAGGGGATACTACACCGCTACATAATTTTCTAAGTATATAAGAAGTGGGAAAATACAAAGTAGTGAATTCCAAAATTTTATAGTAGGTGACTAGAGCATCAGATCAGAAAAGAGAAAATTGATGAGTAATCATGGTTGTATGTATTATCTAATCCAACAGAGAAGTTGTTCTATTTCTCATAGGTGATCTTCTGCAGGAGGCCGCAAGGGGGAAAGCCCCCTTGACCCCCATTTTTTTTTAAATCAACAAAGTTGGATCTGGATTTTAACAGCGGCCATTGGATCAACATAATTTGAGCATATTATGAACTATGAGAGGATACTACAAGGCTGTAAAATTTTCTAGGTTTGGAAGAAGTGGACAAATACAAAGTAGTGAATTCTGGAATTTTATAGCAAATGACTAGAGCATCAGATCAGTGAACAGAAAATTTTTGAGTAATCATGGTCGTATGTATTATCTAATCCAAGAGAGAAGTTGTTCTATTTCTCCATAGATGATCTTCTACAGGATGTCACAAGGGGGGGGGGGCAAGCCCCCTTGACCCCCATTTTTTTTTTAAATCAACAAAATTGGATCTTGATTTTAACAGCGTCCATTGGAGCAGCATAATTTGGGCAGATTATGAACTATGAGGGGATACTATAGGGATGCAGATTTTTCTAAGTGTGGAACAAGTGGAAAATTACAAAGTAGCAAATTCCAGAATTTTATAGCAGGTGACTGGAGCATTAGATCAGAGAACCGAAAATTGCTAAGTAATCTTGGTTGTATGTATTGTCTAATCCAACAAAGAAGTTGTTCTATTTATCCATAGATGATCTTCTGCAGGATGTCGTAAGGGGGAAAGCCCCCTTGACCCCCATTTTTTTTTTTAAATCAACAAAGTTGGATTTGGATTTTAACAACGACCATTGGAGAAACATAATTTGGGAAGATTATGAACTATGAGGGGATACTACAGGGCTGCATAATTTTCTAAGTTTGGAAGAAGTGGAAAAACACAAAATGGTGAATTCCAGAATTTTCTAGCAGGTGACTGGAGAATCAGATCAGAGAACCAAAAATTGTTGAGTAATCCTGGTTATATGTATTATCTAATCCAACAAAGAAGTTGTTCTATTTTTCTAGAGATGATATTCTGCAGGAGGCCGCAAGGGGGGAATTCCCCTTGACCCCCATTTTTTGTTTGTTTTCAAATCAACAAAGTTGGATCTGGATTTTAATAGCGACCATTGGAGCAGCATAATTTGGGTAGATTATGAACTATGAGGGTATACTACAGGGCTGTAGAATTTTCTAAGTCTAGAAGAAGTGGAAAAATACAAAGTAGTGAATTCTAGAATTTTATAGCAGGTGACTGGAGCAACAGATCAGACAACCGAAAAATTGTTGAGTAATCCTGGTTGTATGTATTATCTAATCCAACAAAGAAGTTGTTATATTTCTCCATAGATGATCTTCTACAGGAGTCCGCAAGGGGGAAAGCCCCCTTGACCCCCATTTTTTTTTAAATCAACAAAGTTGGATTAGGATTTTAACAACGACCATTGCAGTAGCATAATTTGGGCAGATTATGAACTATGAGGGGATACTACAGGGCTACAAAATTTTCTATGTCTGGAAGAAGTGGAAAAATATGAAGTGGTGAATTCCAGAATTTTATAGCAGGTGACTGGAGCATCAGATCAAAGAACCGAAAATTCCTGATTAATCATGGTTGTATGTATTATCTAATCCAACAGAGAATTTGTTCTATTTCTCCATAGATGATATTATGCAGGTGTCTAAATATGGCCTCTCGGGTTAAATGCACCTACATGAAAAGTGCATGATTTGGGCCAAATTAACAATTTTCAAGGACAGTAACTTTGTCCTCAGTAATCATGATTGAGCATGCTTATAGTCATTGGAAATCTTGTCCACTGGAGAACAATTTTATAGAGTCAAATTATGAATTGGTGATTCATATGTTTCTGTAATTCGATCAGAAAAGTGCATGTAGCCATAATTGACAAAAAATGTCAATATGGGTAATTTCCAGAATATATGAAAATTGAATTTTATTTTGTAATAAATCTAAGAGATGTGTTTATATCAACATTTTTGCAGATTCATAATCATATCAGTGACTGTTAAAGGGGTCAGCAGTGAGTATAGTACAGTTGAGAAATATTTGGTCTTGGTTGGGCCAACCAAGTCATCGTCATGGATGATTCACAGGATCCTTATGAAGTTGAAGTAGATGCAATGGGAGAGAATATATAGGTTGAGAATGCAGAGACATAATCCAATGATAGGAGAAACCAAGTGACTCCCCCAGACATTGCAGAAACCATGAGGAGCCTAAGGGTGGAGCTGCAGAGTTATAGAGTAGACAATGAGAGGCTACTTAGAGCTCAAGAAGAGCAGAATCAACTGAATGCAACTATGCTACAAAGTTTGATAGACATTCAAAGGAAGATTAACTCTGGACATCACTCGAAAAATCGGGAGAAGAGTGGGAGTATATCAAGGAGGATTTCTCACAAGAGGTCCCATAGTTCAAGAAGGATTTCTAGAGGCAGGTCATATACTCCAAAGATATATTCTAGTTAGTCATCTAAATCTAAGTGTTCCACTGAAGGATCAAGCTCTTCATCTCCTAGGAAGAAGAGGAATAGGTATTCCAAGAACAACTCACATGAAGAATTTAGGAAGGCCAGACCTCCTACATTTGATGGTGAGATAAAATATGGTCAAGAAGCTGAGGTTTGGCTTCATGAGATGAGGAAGTATTTCCAAGTCCAAGACTACTCTAGAAATATGAAAGTAAGAGTGGCTATCTATATGGTGAGATTAAATTAGGCAAGTGAAGAATATTAATAAAAGAAAGATAATGTGGAATCAATTCAAGAAATACTTCAAGTAAAAGTACCTCTCTGATGACAAAATTAAAGAATTCAATGAGTTGAAGTTGGGACAAATGACTATGGAGGAATATGATGGAAAAATTAAAGAATTCCATGAGTTGAAGTTGGGACAAATGACTATGGAGGAATATGCAAATAATTTTTTGGAGATGTTGATGTATTTCAAGTATATTAGGGATGATAAAGTCAAAATTTGATGTTTTCTAAGTGGGCTTCTTCAATCCTACAAATATAAAATTGAGTTTGATGAGCCTCAAACTCTAGATGAAACCATAAGAAAGGCTAAGTATTGTTATGATCAAGCCAAAAGCAAGCAAGATTTCCATAAAGCATGGAGGTATAAGAAGAATGAGAAGTTTGAGCAAAGGAAGAAGGGGTTTAAGCCTCCTCATTTAAAAAATCAGCTAAGGAAGCCACCATAAGTTGTGACAAAGTCAACTAAGATGATGGGAGGCAAGCCAAGAGAGTCAAGAGAACCACTTCAATGTTGGGGATGCTGAGAGGACCATTTACTTAGAAATTGTCCACACCGAAATGGGAGTGCAAAGCAAGTTCACAACATTCAAGAAGCTGAAACTATGGGTCAAGTGGCAAAGACTGTCCCTAGGATTTATGTAGCACTAGAGGACTGCCAAGCAGGTCATCAATCAAATGTGGTTGAGATTGAATATAAGATTGCTAAATAATCTATTTCTATTTTGATTGAACCTGGATCTACTCACAGTTATATCAATCCTAAAATTGTTGAGATTTGTGGTTTTAAGAAAACCAAACATAGTAAATCATGGTTGGTTCAACTAGCCACATGAACCAAGAGAAAAGTTAGTGAAATGGTGGAGAAATGTCCATTAGACATGGGTGGATTGTCCACTTGTGTAGATCTGAGTATTTTACCACTTGGTTCATGTGACATTATCATGGGAATGGTCTGGCTGGATGCACACAAAGTTAAACTAGACTGCTACAACAAGAGTTTTGAATGCATTGATGATGAAGGAAACCCAAACATTGTGAAACGAACTGAAAATAAAATTTATGTTAGGCACATTTCAACCATGCAACTGAAGAAGTTTTGTAGGAAAGGTTGTTAATTGTATGCAGCCCATATATTGGACAAAATAAAAAATGAAATTCCAAAATTGGAAGACTATCATGTGCTTCAAGAATTCAAGGATGTGTTTCCCGATGAAGTGCCAGGACTTCCTCCCAAGAGGTACATTGATTTCACAATTGATCTTGTTTCAGGAGTTGCACTAGTGTCTAAGACACCTTACAGAATGAGCACACCAGAATTATTAGAGTTGAAAATTCGATTGCAAGAATTATTGGAAATGAAGTACATAAGGCCAAGTGTGTCTCCATGAGAAGCACGAGTACTATTTGTGAAGATTAAAGATGGTACACTTAGGTTATGCATTGATTATAGGCAGCTGAATAAAGTGATAGTGAAAAAAAGTACCCATTACCTCGAATTGATGATCTTTTTGATCAAATGAGAGAGGTAAAGGTATTTTCAAAGATAGACTTGAGGTTTGGTTACCATCAAGTGAGGACCAACGAAGAAGATATTCACATTACAGCCTTTAGAACAAGATATGGACACTATGATATTTGGACAAGTTTTTTCTTATGTTTCTAGATGACATTGTGATTTACTCTAAGAATGAAGAGGAGCATGAAGAAAATTTGAGAATGGATTTGCAATTGTTAAGGGAGCATAAGTTGTATGCAAAGCTAAGAAAATAAGACTTTTATAAAAATAAAATTCATTATTTCGGTCACATTATTTCAGAAGAAGGAATATCAGTGGATTCAGAAAAGATTGAAGCCATTATGAATTGGCCAACTCCAAAAAATGTAACATATGTGAGATATTTTATGGGTCTTGTTGGTTACTATAGAAGATTCATTGAAGGATTCTCCAAGGTTGCACGCCCAATCACCTCTTTGCAAAAGAAGGGAACAAAATTTGAATGGACCCAAAAATGTGAGGAAAGCTTGAAACTATTGAAGAAGCTTCTCACAAGTGCACCAATTCTGAAACTTGCAGACCCAAAAAATGAATTTGTGGTGTGTACAGATGCATGTAAGCAAGGACTTGGAGAAATTCTTATGCAAGAAAATCATGTGGTGTGTTATGAGTCTAGGAAATTGAAGCAACGTGAAAAGAATTATGCCACACATGATTTGGAACTTGCAGCCATAGTGCATGCTTTAAAAATGTGGAGAAATTATTTAATGGGTAGAAAATTCGAGTTGAGCACAGACCATTGTGGTCTGAAATATTTATTTGAGTAGTCAACATTAAATGCAAGGAAAGCTAGATGGCTGACATTTTTATGTGAGTTTGATTTTGAGATCAAACACATAAAAGGAAAAGAAAATAAAGTAGTTGATGCACTTAGCAGAAAGGTGCATGTGGTAGCCATCACAACTTGCCAATCAGATTTGAGACAACAGATTGTTAATTCACTTGCTGAAGATGAATTATCTGTGCAAATAAAGGAAAAATTACAGCAACATAATTTTGAAAAGAGGTATGAAGGCTATCATTTGGAAGATGATATAATTCTTATTTATAAAAATATAATTTATAATCCAAATGCGACAGACTTGAGGAGAATTGTTATGGATGGAATCCATAAAATGCCATATTTTGCTCACCCAAGATATCAGAAAACAATTGCTACTGCCAGGAAGCAATATTTTTGGCCGGGGATGAAGAAAGATATTGTTGAGTATATTTCAAGATGTATGAAATGTCAGTAGATGAAAATTGAGCATCAACACCCAATAGGTTTGTTGCATCGTTTGCCAATTCCATAATGGAAATGCGAAGTAATTTCCATGGATTTTATTACAGGATTGCCAATGACTGTGAGACAACATGATTATATCATGGTTGTGGTGGATAAATTGTCAAAATCAGATTCTATACCAGTTAAATCCACATATAAAACATACACCATTGCAAGGATTTTTATGAAATAAATTTTCAGATTGCATGGATTGTGTAAGGCAATAATTTTAGATAGGGATACCAAATTTACTTCAATTTTTTGGATTTTTTTTTGTAGACTGGGGAACACAACTGAATTTTAGCACTTCCTACCATTCACAAACAGATGGAAAAACTGAAAGAGTAGATCATATTCATGAAGACATGCTTCTCATGTATTTGATGGACAAACCATCCAAGTGGGAAGATTATCTACACTTGGTAGAGTTTGCATATAGTAATGGGCAACAAGATTCATTGGGCATGAGTCCATTTGAATTTTTATATGGTAGAAAGTGCAGGACACCAGTGACATGGGATAATCCAGTGAACAAAATTATAATTGGGTCATAATTGCTTAAGGAAATGGAACAAGAGGTTGCAAAAATTAGACAAAATTTAATGGCAACCCAATATAGGCAGAAAATCTATGCAAATAAAAATAGAATGCATAGAGAATTTAGTGTTGGGAATCATGTTTACCTTAGAGTGAGGCCAAGGAAGAGTTCCTTGAAGCTTGGAAGTTGTGCCAAGATATCTCCAATATATTGTGGGCCATTTGAAGTGCTTGAAAGAATAGGGCTAGTTGCATATAGAATTGAATTGCTTGCTAACACTAGAGCTCATAATGCTTTTCATGTTTCTTTGCTTAAGAAATATGTACATGATTCTAACTATGTGATTGATTGGGATGTGATTCAGGTGGAACCTGAGGGAGAGTTCCAAACTGAGCCACTATGCATCCTAAACAAGAAAGTAACATTGCTCCAGAACTGAGCCATCGGACAGGTAAATGTGTAGTGGAAGCACTTTGGTCACGATGAGACTACATGGGAGTTGGAGGATGCCATGAAAGAGGCATACCCATTTTTTTCTAATTTTGAGCAAACACTAAGGACGTTGTTATTCCAAGGGGGAGGGGATTGTAATACCCCCAATTTTGACTTGGAATGTATTTAATCCAAATCATGTAAATGATGTAAATATGCTAGTATGGATTCCTAGTGTGGAGCTCAAGGCCAAGGCCCAACGAGTAAATGACTAGGCATGCATGATGTATATATTTTTATTTGGACCATATGATTGGCTTACTATGCCAATTCGAAATGTATGTAAATATTATGTTGAAAATTAATAAAAAAGGTCCAAGATGGTTGTGTAAAGAGCACTAGAGGGGATACGATTCCACTAGAGGGGGAGAGGAAAGGGGGCCTATGAGGAAACCAAATCATACATTGCCATGTGTCAACCTTAGAACTCATCGAAAATATGCCATGTGTCTTAAATGAGCCAATTACCTTCCCTTGACTATTTAATGCAATCATTGAATGCATATGTGAGGTTGGTGAGAAAATTCACTTCATATAGTTATTGAATCATGGGGGTTGTGACTGTTATGTCAGCTATCAGCAGTCCTATTTATTCTATGGTCAGAAGCTATGTCAGTTGTATTTTCATCCTCACCTCATATCCTTGAAGTCAACACTCTTTTGATCATTCTCTCATGCAAGATTCTACGCTACATAGATTTTTTCCATTGTTGTTCATGTCCATTACCAGATTGTGTTTAACCCAGAAATTCGAATTTGAAGACAAAGTTGCATTTTTGGAATGGAAAATAGATGCTTGTGAGGTTGGGAAAGCTAGGAACCTCTACCCATTGATTTCTGCTACTTTTGGATGCTTGAGAAGCCATGGATTAATGTTGCAGGAGGTTCTCCCATAGTGTAACATCTCGTAATTTCACAAAAATTTAAAATTTTTTAAGTACCAGTAAATACTGAAATTGATAATGTGGAAAATAAAGTAATTACAATATTTTAACTAATGATGAATTATGATAACAACAATTAGTACTTCATAGCGCAAAGTCCTTCTTTAAATCTGCTTATGTTTAATTGAAATCTACATGCTGTAGTTAAGTTTATACTGTGATATATTTTCTTGTTAAGGTACTGACAGTTTGCTTTTGAATGGTGACGAAGGGGTCCTATGAGGTACCCTGAGGTTTAATTAGCTATGTTTAGCTAAAGAATTTGAACATGTTTTAATGTACAGAAACGCAGGTAAGATTAATACAACAAATTGAGTGTTAAGAGTAAATATGTTTTTCAATTCATCGTCAATGTTATTGTGAAAAACTCTCAGTACTTCCTTGCATGAAAGTTACAGAAGGCATGGGTATTTGTCCTATTTCTTGTTTACGTACTAGTTTACAAGCTTAACATTGCTATAAAAATCCTGTCATCATTTGCCATATTGCAAGGAGTAGTGATGTCCTGTATAATACACTTATACTATGAGTGCTAGATTCCGATGTACACATGTATTTTTAAAGAATAACTACAATGGCTCCTATAATTTTCCATTTATAATTTACATATAGCATTATGCTAATATAGCATCGTCTTTTATGATATTATCATCATAATTCTAAAGTGAATTTACTATACTTATAGGATTGTGTTCTTCTAATATAATATTTGTACAACGTAATATAATGGGCAACTTGTGAAAAGATATATTAGTATAACAATATTGTAATGCACTAAAATTAATGCATCCTAAACTATACACTAAGTATCAACCCTAATAGAAATGCGTCCCTAATCAAATGAAATGATTTAACATAAATGTAGACCGAGCATTCAAAAGATTAACACTATGGATATGGGGTGAACCCTAAATTATAACCCTAAGTATTGAACTACCTTTTATAGAGGCGATCTACAAAGCATGAAGTCATTTGATAACTATATAAACTTATTAGCTCTAACTCCCAAAGGTCAATACATTTGGAATGTACTATAGGAACAATACATTGTAACCCTAAACCTTTGCTTTTGACAGGTGATACGACATGTTAATGAATGTAAAGGGTTAAAGTGCTGGCAGTTTGTCAAAATTTGGTCATAGCATTAAAGTCTCTAGTCTACGGTGCTTGGTGGAAAGTCTAGTGGATGCCACCGTGGTTTGGATTCATGTGATGGAAGTCACAAATGCTACCAATATGCCAAGCTGTGCCATACCTTAGCCTTTGGTCTAGTGATTTGGCGACGTGGTGGATGTGATAATCAATATCGTATTCAATGTAGTGGTTTCCCGAACTTCAACGTGCCTGGATGGCATCTCCTCCATCGTTGATCTCACATGTTTTGGACTTTGAGCAAGAAACCCTAAATCCACTATGTTTACGCGGTTATCATTTTCTTTGTCATTCATTGTATTGGGATAGGTTCTGTGGAGAGGCCGACAGGTTGCTGCAATGTAGGGTTCAACAATTTGTATTTTGGAGGACTCCTTCCTCAAGTTTGAACCCTGGACCTGTTGGAAGAACATACTAGTTCCAGGTCTTTGTCTTCCTGTAGAGACGAGCCCATAATTGCAGCCGTGGTAGCTAATCAGGGTTTTTGGTTGAAAGATTCGAACCAAGGTTCGATTCTCATGCAAAATAGACTGGTGTTCTCAAAACTGGGCTTTCTCCAAAGTAAATGATAGATGACTTCGTCGGTTCGTTTGCTTATGATGCCTCTTACTCCAGAAAATACGTTAATAAGGTAATGTCTTCAGTTATGCAAAAGATAATGATATTCGTAATGTTCCAAGTTTAAACTCTGCATTTTCTCCATTTAATCCTCGCTCTGGTTTTTGTGACAGTTGAAATCTTCATCGAGAGTTTACAAGGTTCGAAGCTTGGTGGAATACAGATGCTCTTCTTACTTGGTAAGCCTCAGTGGTTCCTTCCTCATAGGTTCTCCTGGCCCGATGAGGTCGATGCTTGATAAATGATGTTAGGTTCTTGGCAAGGTTTTGGCTGGTGATGTGTTTGGAAGCCAAAAGACAGAGTACCAGAGGATGAGATCCTTGGCTTTTCTTGTTTCTTTGTTTTGTAGCGTTTACTGTAAGCAATACACTTGTTTAAGATGTAAGGCTAAAGGGATGAACCCTAGTTATTTTTAATGGAAAATTTAGTGTTAAGAACTTCGTAAAGTTTTCTGTGCGATGCATAAGTTTGGTTAAGTCGTTGTTTATATACTTAATACATTGTTTTGAATGGAAAAGAACGAAACTGAGTTTTTTAAAGAAAATAGTTTTCTGGACGATTTCTATGTTTATAAGATTAATATAATGACATAGAAAACAAAGTGGATTCAGGCCGAGATCCAACTCCATATAATGATTTTTGAGCATGAAATCTTGATCTATTTGGAAACTGATGGTATTTGTATAACCATTATGAATATGAGGTTTTTACCATTGAAAGTTATGAACCTGTAATGATTTGCTTTTCCCTATTAAGGGTTTCGATTCTATGTTTAAATTTTTGCAAAAGAAAGTTAAAAACAACAATAGTACAAAGTTAGGATTCTATCTATAATGAATGTGTTTAAAATTAATGATTGTAGTTGATACTAAATCAAAATATGAGAAATGAGTATTGCAATAAAATAGTGATAATTGAAAATCTATTTTTGTGCAGAGATAACATGTCTTTCTTTTGTAACTAAGTACAAGAAATGCTAAATATTTGTTTTATAATGCACTGTTCTATATTGTGAGTTTAACCATACATAAATGATACTTCAGAACTTAAAAGAAATGCTACAGTAATTATCTAATCATTCAAATGGCATTCTGCCTATCATTCATCTCTATTAATTTTACTTTTCTGTACTAGAGTACTATGCAGATAACAGTATGGGAAAAATACAAAAAAGATTTTAACATTCATCTCATTTACTTAACCATCCTTATACCAAATCATCTTTAGGTCATAAATTGAAACAATTTATTTTGTATAATTGTAAACAATAAGACAGGACAGTAGAACCTGATTGACTGTAGGAGAAACAAACAGCCCAAGGAGCTTGTTCCACCCAACCTATTCCTGAAGACAACCAAATTACTTGCCTTAGGACCCCCGAGCCTGTTCACTGAACCACTAGGAAGAAGAATCTGTAGAAGCTTTAGGTCAATCCACTTGTAGAAGCAAAGTAGTTCATCTAGTCATATAGACTTAGCAGTCAAAGAGACCTGCACCAACACCTCTGGTTATTTCCTCAGAATATTTCAGCAGCCTCACAATGCACATCCACTTAGCCTCCCTATTCGAATCTATCAGTGATCACCTGATACACTTGAGGAATTATTTCTGCAGAAAATAATGTAGAGCTTCCTACTCAATTCGAATTGCCTTATCTAGGATGCCTAGGCCTTTTAGTGGTTAACCTGGTCATTAATGAGCCATCAGCTCTCTTCCACCTACCTGGGGGATAATGCCACAAATTTAGGGGTAGTTGTCCCATAACCAACAACTAGTGGTGGAGTGCAAATGCTGACATCTGTCCCATGCCTTCTAACAGCTTCAATTCCTCCTAGTGGGTCAGTGAACACTCATTTAACAGTTCCCTTGGGTGTTTGTCTCCTGTTTTAATTTATTAAATAATAATAATCATTCATTACAATCATCCTTGACCAATAATTGGTCATAATTACAAAACATTGTAATCATAATTTAATATAATGTTTTTGCAATAAAATAAATAGTCTCAAAATTTGGGTAGGTGACACATAGCATACAACAAGTTGGACTCTTACTACACACACTGGTAAGCACTGTAGGGGTTGGATTTCCTGAGGGAACTGTGGATAAGTGAAGGGAAATGCATTCCTTGTGTTGTGTGGGGAAGTTGGGAAGGAGTTCCATGGCTGTGATGGCTTAGTGAGACCCTTGTAGAGCTCCGTTGGAGCTTTTGGCTAAGCACAGTGAGCATAATGGGTTGTGGGATGAGAGAGAGAAGCCTGTAGGTGTTTCCTTCTCCCTGGTGGCCTAATAGCCCAACTTGGGGGTGGAAAATTGCTCTTACACAATCAATTGCTTATATCTTCTTTGCTTAAAGATAAGTACTCTTGTGTATTAGATGTGAAATGATTTTATTTGTATTCATGTGATAATTATGCCTGCAAATTGCATGTTGTGTGTGTGGACTTAGTTCATTTCGTTGTTTGTTTTATTTTCACGTTTTCACATGCATTTTAGCTATATAAATTTGTAATTGTGGTTATGGGGCGAAATTTTGAGGTCTCGATTCAATTAATGTCTCGTCTTGCTAGCCAAATTAAGGGATGGGGACGTTACATGGAAGAGCTATCACCCTCTACCATGGAGCCCATCTCATACTGGATAACATCAAGATTGGTAACATTACGTTCGACTTCCACCCATTCCTCCATGCATTCTATCTGTTCTTGAATCTTCCCTGAATCGAATTGCCATAGTTCACTTTGGTAATGCATGATTCCTAAATCGTTCTCGGCATATGCATAGGGATTTTTTGCATGTAGGAAGTGTGTTTTCCTTGAACCATTCTTTCCAGCTGAAGGGAATCACGTCGAGGGAGGTGCGAGGTCTTTCCAACCAGGAGGAATCCCTAGAGAGCAGGACCAAACGACGAGGAGTAGGAGCCAGAGCTTTTGGGAATCCCTCAGATTTCCCACCACCAATAAACACTACAACTCTCGAAAATCAGACTTCCTCAAATCTTCCCTTAGAAACCAAAGATTTGTTAATCGAATATAGCTGGTCCCCCCCTTCTTGTGGCTATTCCGCCAAGATATACCCTTCTTCAAACAAGCAACTTGAGGGGGAGGGAAACCAAGGCTAGATATGTACCAGCGAGAGACATAAGCAAATGAACCTTTAGAAGCTACGGCTTTGGTCAACATTCACTGCCTCATGAAAATACTCTCACCTCCTAAAACAATAATGGTCGTAGACCCTGGTGAACTGGCCATAATTCCATTCAAACCAGACCTCATGTCTCACTGTACCATATAGTTGTCATTGGGTAGAGGGCCATTAGTTTGCATTATGCTCCACTTCCAAAACCATTGATCCATCCATCCATACCAAACCTTCATCGTGCATTTGACTTCATCATGCCACCTTGCCATACCACCCAGATGGGTTCATGGATTCCAAGCATGTAGCCTGCCCATGATTTGACACCCAACATGGGGTAGATGATATCTATATCTATATCTATCTCTATCTATCTATCTATCTATCTATCTATCTATATATATATATTGTTTGTTGGAATCTCCCTGACTTGCGGTGGCCTTTGGTGTAAGAAACTATGACCTAGGGGCATCTAAGGTGTCAAAATCACCCGGGGATCATACCTAGCCTCGGCCACACCAACCCTCAACTGGTTAGATTTTGGGTGTCTCCTCCCAATTAGCTCACCTCTAAGAGGAATTGAACCCCAGTTGCTCTGCTGACGAGACCCACATCTTAACTGAATGAGCTAGCGAAAATTGACTCCCTTTATCTCTCTATCTATATATATAATAAAAGTATATATATATATATATATATATATATATATATATTATGAAAAATTAATATTATTTTATGAAAAATAATATACCATTATATATAAAATATAGAAATTTAAATATTTACAAAGAATAATACACAAAAAGTTAAGACTAAAGTTTTTTTTTCTAAAATCATTATGCACTTCAAGATGGAAAATTATTTCATTCATGTCTCTTTTCTCTATATCAAAAGCTTTACTAATGTGGAAGTTATATTTCTTTTATCTATATTAAAAGCTTTACTAATGTGGAAGTTATATTTCTTTTCTCTATATTAAAAGCTTTACTAATGTGGAAGTTATATTTTTTTTCTCTATATCAAAAGCTTTACTAATGTGGAAGTTATATTTAGAGGAGTAAGATTGTTAAGGTGATATTATTCTCTTTACTACGATGAATCGCTTCATGTTGAATTGGAGAATCACCTACAATGAATTGGTAAAGACAATATTTTTACTTAAACACATTTCAAAGTTTAAAGTTAGAGTTTATTTGGCAATGAGGTTTATAGTTTTTTTTCAATTAATTATTAATTAAAAATAAAAATAAATTTAATTAAAAATAAAAATGACTTAGCAAAGACATTACTTTACTTAGAAACATTTCAAAATTAAATTTTCCTTGATATTAAAATGAATTTAATTATATTAATAAAATAAATTTAATTATATTAATATGACATTGTCCACAGCTAATAAAGACATTTATGTCCATGATGCTTCAACTTCTACTAGACCTAAATTGACACTATACCCTCTAAGCTGTCGCGATGACACTTTCTTATGCACCCATATACAAAAAAAAATATGAGTCAATGTGTCTATCTAACTTTTAATAATCATGGGACTAAAAACAGGAAGCTGAGTTCACCTTCTACGAGACCTGGAATAGTAGGCTATTGAAATACTGTCCACTTTATAGCACCTAAGCCACCGAACAATAATTTACCAACCAAAAACAATGTAGCATCATAAATCTGCCTTAACTTGTAATTACTTTCAATATAATATTCGTAATTATAAACATTTTACCAAACAACACATCCTAATACTAATGTTATCGTATTATTAAAATATATATATATTGAGGGGTTTTATGGTTGTTTCGAACGGAAGTCCAATTTCGATTTCTGAGAAAAAGTGTAGTAAATAAACTGCATTCCAACAACAAAAGCTCCAGTAACTAGGATAATCACATCTTAGTTAACATTAAAGCTAACCCCAACCCATGGATTTAGTATCCAAATGATGCAGATGACAATTCTGGCTGGGCGGCTTCGAGAAAGGTTCCCACATTCAAAAAAGAGAGAATGAGAAGATATTTATATGTGCAAAGCTTTTGCTGCGAACAATATCTCATCAAGGATCGATATAAAATTTGTTCCAAACATCTTCTCCGCGAGGAGATTCCTCCTCATGTGACCGAATGTCCCACACGCATCGATTTCTTAATAATGTCAAGCAAAAGTCAATTTGCTTTTGCTTATGGCGTTATTTCCACGCACCTGGCACCTAAAAAAAAGTGAATTTTTAAAAAAAATACCCCAAGGCATACAAACGCACATTCCGTTTGAAGACCAATAGCTACCTGTGATGACATTTCCACCGTAAATCCATTGATGGCTCATTGCTGTGCGGGGCTTGTTATCTATTCTTGCAGCTCACAGGATTAGAATAATCAGAATGGCGATTCATCTGCTAACATGTCGAAATAATCTGCTTGAAAGTTGAAAACGATCTACCTATGAGGTACTAGTTCTGGGTTTTGGCTTTCCCCAAGTTGAAATCTCTGTTAGGCGTGTTTTCCGCGTTGATCTCTTTTGGGTTTTTGCTCTGTCCGCAATAATTAAAATGGGCATTATTGTAGCCTAAATGAAAATGCACAAGGGTTTTTCTCTGGCCTTGAATCTGTAGAGTATTCGTTCCAGAAATAGTAGTAGAATTAGGAGCCATTGCAATCTTAGGTTCCTGATTAGTTCCCTAGATTTCATTGGGGTCAGATACATATGACATTGGTCTTAGGGATTTCTGTGGGATTGTCTGTTGAAGTGATAAGAGTCCAGGGGAATTGAACTAGTGGTCATTTCCTAACCCATGAAATAGTATAAGTGGAGCTAATGCAGTTTGCAGAAATGGCCTAATGAATCTCCCAATTGCATTGGATGTGTGTGAGAGTGATGTCAATGGACTAAAATTGAGAGATTGACTGCAATTTGTGAAAACAATTCCTGGAGCCACCATGCCAAAATCCACTTTGTTCCAGTTTTGAAAGTATATCTGGATTTATAGAACTGGTTTCCCCATTGAAGACTTGTTGCTGCAAAGCGGATATCATGGCCGTCGGTAACACCAGCACTCATATTTGATACCTACTAGCTATCCAGTGAATCTGAGTGGGACTGGGCTGACAGTAGTTGGGAATTCTACATCCGATAACATGTTCATTCCCAGCCACATCTGTGGTAATGTAGTTTAACAGTATTGTCTAAATTCTTAGGATGCTTCGCCATTTGATATTTTGGGGTATCTAGTCAAGAAAGTAGCACGTTGAAGATGGAGGGTGGCAAGGGGAAAAGAGGCTCAGCATGGTCTTTTCGCCAGCAATTTAAGAACAAGGCCAAAAATAGGGTTGATGATCTGCAAGGAATGTTTACTGACCTTCAACAAGCAAGGAAAGAGAATCGCATGACTGAAGTTACTGTCTTGGAGGAACAAGTTCACCAGATGCTTCGGGAATGGAAAGCTGAACTGCATGAGGCATCACCTGCTTGCTCCTTGCTGGTCATATTTTAACTTTTTCTTTTATTTTTAATCTTTGGACTTGGGAATTGTGCTTTGTCATTGGCATAGTTTCTTAGGACTCATTTTGACAGGGCGTTGGAATTAAGGGCTAATCGTAGACAAAAAATGTTTTGTGTACAGGCAGAAAGCCTAAGCTCCTCAGAGTTGTCGTCGGACATGAAGCGATTATTGCAACTTCATGAGGAGGATGATGATGCAAGCAGTAGTCCTAAGCTTCAGCTTGATGAATCAACGCTTAGGGCAAATAATACTGCTGACTACCAAGCGGTATGATTTTCTGAGATTGACATCATAAAGACATTCCTGTGCTTTTTACTGGCAGAAATACTGTATTTTCTGTCCATTATTTCTGGTTGTACTTTATGGAAATTTTATGCTTTACAGGATTTTCTTGTGGATAACTTGCATACACCAGAGAATGATTTTGAAAGGGTTAGTAGATGTACAAATATAGGGGAGGGATTGCATCAGAACAGTTACCCTCAAACATCAGAGCAATTACCTGCAAATATTGAGGACCAAGAGAAGAACAATTATGTACAAACATCAGAGCAATTGCCTCCAAATCTTGTGGAGGGCTTAGAAGTGACTTCTGGTCTTGAAGGTGGACAGATCAATTTTCATCAGGATTACATCCCTGCTGCACAACCTATTTTCACTTTGACTGGCGAGGAAGAAACATCACCAATTTTTAATGGTCCACAGCCTGGACTATGTCCTCCACCAGCAGCATTCTTAGGGCCCAAGTGTGCTCTTTGGGATTGCTCGAGACCTGCTCAAGGGACAAAATGGTGCCAGGACTACTGTAGTAATTTTCATATGACTCTTGCTTCGAATGAAGGTGCACCTGGAATGAGACCTGTTCTGCGTCCTGGGGGAATTGATCTGAAGGATGGTCCACTCTTTGCTGCCCTTAGTGCTAAAACACAGGAGAAAGCAGTTGGTATTCCTGAATGTGAAGGTGCTGCAACTGCAAAGTCTCCCTGGAATGCACATGGTATATTATACATCTTTGCAGTCTACATTATGGTTCCTGTTGAACGGCTCTAGCCTATAATATCAATAAGTTAGAAAATGAAGACATGTCTAATACATCGTATGAATTTCATGACTTAGACCAATGCTTCTTTTGCAGAACTTTTCGACATGTATGTGCTTGAAGGTGAATCGATGAGAGAATGGCTCTTCTTTGACAAACCACGACGGGCTTTCGAAAGTGGAAACCGAAAGCAACGTTCATTACCAGATTATAGTGGCCGTGGTTGGCATGAATCAAGGAAGCAAGTCATGAAGGATTTTGGTGGACTGAAGAGGTCATACTATATGGATCCTCAGCCATCTAATCAGTTTGAATGGCATCTTTATGAATACGAAATAAATGATTGTGATGCTTGTGCCCTCTATAGACTAGAGTTGAAGATGGTCTGTTCAAAGAAGAACACTAAAGGTAAGGTAGGGGGTGATCCACTGGTTGATTTGCAGCATCAATTAGGCAAGCTATCTGCAGAGTTTTCCTGGGTAGCATAATGAAGTAACATAGGGTGAACAAAAACTGTTTAAAAGAATGGTAGCACCTAGCAACTACACTTATTCAGCCTCAACTCAGGTTGCTCCTATTGGCAAAAGTTTGCTTATGGGGCATGAGTGAAGCATGGTTATTTTGTTGAAGAAACAAGTGGATGCTATGCAACTCAATGATAAAAGGTATATAGGTCTAGAAGTATCTGTTTGACCTTCATGACTCACATTATGTGCTTGCTTACAGCCAAAGTAGCATATAACATTTTCAGCATTCATTGCTATTCTGAATTTTAAGGTCCAGAAAGTTTTGTGTTGATTGTTATATAGGGTATTGACCAAGTATAGTACATTGTATCATTATTCTTACCATTTCAAAGAGATGATAGATGCTTTTACCCACTATCACCAATGCTATAATAAAGGGTTTAGTGGAATCTGATGCAAATGCTTTTGTCCCATTTCAACAAGCAAGTCATTACTGATCAGTGTTCACAGTCTGGCAAACAGATTTTTGAACTGTGCATTTCAAGTAGCATTGGATTCAAGAGCACACTGCATCTGCCTTGTTTATATTTTCATAAATTAATTCTTGAAATGAAGCTTGTTTCTTTAGAAGACTCACAATTGCCATCTATGGGGCAGTTTTGAATCTTTGATAGCTGCTATCTCTTCATTCCTGAACCCACTGCATAGGCTTGAACTCTTGGTGACCCATGGTTCAGGTAGTTACTGTGTCTGGTTACAGAGCTGTTATAAGCAGGCATGTCAGGGCAGTAATTTTCTTCCATTGAAGAGGGAACTAGGTGTAGATTAGTCCATGCAATGACAATTTGTTGACTATATTTGCCATGTATTGTGTCCACAATGAACACAAAGCATGGAGGCAAGGTGCTATTGGTCCTCTGTACAGAATACTAGAAATGTGATTGTAATGGTATGAAAATGGATTAATTGGTGGCATTTGTCAGTTTACTTCAAGGAATACAGACATATTAGAGAGCAGTTGATGGAAATTTCGAAGTACAAGAGTTGTTTGGGAGAGATTTTTTCCTGGGAGATTCCTAACTTCCTAAAGATAAATTCCTGATGATAGTAGAGATGTTATGACTCATGAGGGTGGAAGTGTTGTATATTTATCTATCTACCTGGAATCAGGTGATTTTTCAGCTTTGCATGCATCCCTTCTTTATGTTGCCTTTTTGGAGATGCACATAATTCCTTCTAAACCCTTTTTTAATGTCCTCGGTGTAAATTCTTCTTTCTAGCCCTTTTTAAGTTTTTTGTGATAAACTTTTAACCAGTCTTGAACAGTTTGAGCTGATATGAAGAGACCCATTTAAGAGGGCACATTTTGTGTGATATTAAGATGCCACAGCAATGCATTACACTTTGGACTCCTTATCTCCCTGCAAACGTTTTTTCCCAAGGAAAACCTCATGGGATCCACCCCTATTCCCCAGAGTATCTGGATGTAGAGCAGTCAAACAACAGCCATGATAGCGGCTGCTAACCCTGAAGGACACATCTGGATTTGAACTTGTGACCTATGGCCTCCCTGTTGGTAATATGCCATGGGTGGATGGTTCAACTGATTAGGCCAACCCTCAGGGCTGTCATCCTGCAAAGCTACTATCATTGGATGGACATTTGGGAGGCAAAATAAGAATATATTGCTCTGTTGTCAGCTTCAGCACTAGTGAGAAAGCGGCATTGGTAGCAGCCTATTGTCTGTGCATAAACACTAGCAATTTCAGATTCCCTCGCCCAAATTGTCAGGGTGGATTTTGATCTCAACCTTTAGATCCCGGAGCAATGGAACTTTACATATATTTATATTAATCCCAATTTTAGTTTGGATCCCATTTCCCAAATGTCCTCCCAAGGACATACTCCAATACGTAGACAGTCTTCAAAAAACAAGTTTAATGTTCAACAGCAAAGAATTGTCTGCCATTTAAATTCCAGCTCGAGTGCTTCATGATAACACTACCTATCAACTGCATCTTAAATGTTGTCTTCTATTCTAAGGGTATATAACTGAACAGTATGTGATGGTATTATCTGAGCTTTTTGCTCAGCTAAGGTCCTAGACTTACCAGAGCTCTGCTTGTATAAAGCCCTGAAAGGTCATACTTGAGATTTGTGGCAAATACAAGAGACTGGTTTCTATTTACTATTATGGCTCATCAAGCCTGTAACTTGAACTAAAGTTTAAACCTTGCTGGTTAGCTAATTTACTGCACTAGCTTCAGTTGATTCGCTTCACCATTTGGATTTAATATTTATTCAATAGAAGAAAATATTGTTGCAGATCCAAATCTGCAGCATCAGTACTTAATATGCCATCATGCAAACTTGCTTTCGTTGGATGGATATTTGGGAGGAACAAAAATAATATATTGCTCAGCATCAGTACTTAATATGCCATCATGCAAACTTGCTTTCGTTGGATGGATATTTGGGAGGAACAAAAAGAATATATTGCTCATTGGTTAACAACAGTATCAGTCGGAAAGGCTTATTGGTAGCAGCCTGTCTGTGCATAAAGTTATAGACATGTGAAATCGAATTTCGTACTAGCTCAAATTGTCACAAGGGGTTTTGAACCATCCCTGAAATCAAATTGAAATGAACAGTAGCCATCAGATCAAGGAGGATTGGAATTTTAATATACAAATCATTAATTCCAATTTTAATCTGGATCCCTATTTGCAGGTATCCTTCTGAGGGAATACTCCAGTACCTTGTAGTGCAGCCTTAGAAAACAACTTAATTTTCAACACAAAGAGCAGTCTTCCTTTTAATTTCCAACACTTGAGCATATTTCTCGATAACACACCTGTAAGTGAGAAATTGCTTTATATTGGCTCTTACATGCGGTCTTCTGGTCCATAATTTACCGAATTGTAGCAAATGCAAGAGTTTGGTTGCTATGACTCATCTAGCCTGTAACTAAAAGTAAGCACTTTTTCTTAGCCAGTTTATTGAACTAACATTGAGACTCCTTTTACTGAAATCATATAGTTGGATTCATTATTGTCAAATACAAGAAAAACTTGTTGCAGACTCAATCCTTTTAATTTCCATCATCAGTGGTGAAGATCCCTAGAACAACACTGTCCTTAACCATGGTCTCACTTTTTGAGGCATGGGCTATTACTTTCGCTCAATCATGGTATTTGCTTCTGAATGGCAGAGGATGGAACTCAATTCATTGGTTGAGGTTTGCTTGGAGATGTGGCTATAGTATTTGGAAGTTGCAAAACATGATACAAAGAAGCCATAGATAGTAGGTTTAAGGGTATTTCTTTCTTCAAACATGTTATAGGAACTCATATGTATCTATTGGAACAAGTGTCATCATTTTTCTGTTGATATCAGATAACAATGAGAAATGCTTTGCGACACCCTTGATATAAAGGGTTCTAATGCGAACAATATTTGTTAGGTTATGAGACTTGTGATATTTACTAATCAAGCAAGGTGCATTACTTCAGAAATATTGGTACCTTGGTTGAAGGAAGGTGAAGGCTATATTTTTCGATGTTCCTTGTACAGAATCCCTTTTCTAATGCGTCTTACCCCCTATGGAATTTTAGGCTACTCTTATGGTTATCAAATAAATTTACAATCAGTGGCTGAAAAAAAGGAAATTCTGTTGTCGGTTGGTGTTGTGCCCAAATTAAATTTGAGCACACTAGTGACTATTTATTCCCATCCAGAAGAACTCCAGTTTGGAAACTTCTTTATGGTTTTTTATTGGTGCGTTGATTGATTACATGCAAGAATTTTGTAGCAGCACAGTAATACACAGGGAATCAGGCATACAAAATGCTTTATTGATAAATTTTAGCACAATACTTTGTAGGTACTAGTCTCAAAATGTGACATATATAGTCTCAAAGGCCACCCGGTTTCTAACTGATACCTTTGCAGGTTTCAGATGGTGGAATTAACCCTTGACAGGGAAGTTAATATGTTGGCTTTCTATGTTTCCAATTTCAATACCAATGAATTTTGTATCAAGAAAATGGAATGTTGGCATTTTTTGCCTATGTATTTCCAAAGATTAAACATTGTCACAGAGAATGTAATGTTATACTTGGGATAAATTTGATATTTTCTAATTAAAAGACTTGCAGGTTTGAAAAATTGTGATCTTGCCACCCTTATCTGGTTCGTTGAGAGATACTTAAGCTTAATGGCGCTTCTTGGGTGTCTTGTCTTGGTGACTTGACAGGTTACTGGTGGCATGACAAGGCGAAGATCAATGAGGGCAACCCCTTGTTCATTTTGTTCTAGTCGACGTGTTCATTTCTCTTTCTTCAGAAGTCCCCTACATGATTGTTGTAGCCTGCATGCAGTGCCTCTTTCTTAACAAGACCAGTGTGATTGGATCCCTCTATCACATGCCTTTTTTTTCAGAACACCCGCACACTGGTCGCCATCGCTCGATTGTGCGGTTGAGAAACTCGAAGGGAAGTTCCCTCATCTTTATTTTATTGAGGGCGATTGCCTGATGTGGGGCTTAATCGTCATTGCAACATCGTGAGCTCGAGAGGGAATTTCCCTACCCTTTATTTCTTTCTTGACTGTGATTGTCCAATGTGGGGCTTTGCCTAATCGACATTGACACATCGGGAGGTTTGGAGGAATATCCTTCCCTATAACTATCTCTGCAATTGTGATCGCCTGATTTCATGCTCAGATGGAATCCCCCCCCACCCTTTATCTCTTCTATGATTGTGATCACTCGATCAAGTGGTTGGGAGGGAATTTCCCTCCCCCTTTTATTCTGGCGTGATCGTGATCGACCAATGTGGGGCATGTCCAATTAAGATCGGGACGACTGGGAGGCAACGGGGATTTCCCTTCCCTTAATCTCTATCCTTGGGCTTTTCGGGGACCTGTGAAGAATTTCTGCTTCACAACACCCCGAATCACTAAACACTGGCCTCATGTTCCCTTCTAAAAGTGCCAAATGTTGGAGAGGCTTGGACTTTATGCAGAGGAGACCCTACAGCCATAGTGCACAATCTCGTACAGTGAGTAACATCCAACCAATGAGAAGGTGCCACATACAGCCTCGTACAGTTAGTAACATCCAACCAATGAGAAGGTGCCACACACAACCTAGTACAGTGAGTAACATCCAACCAGTGAGAAGGTGCCACATATTAGCATTTTGAGACTTTTAGAATATGATGCCATTGGGGATGTCCCAACTAAACTTGTGGATCTAGTTTACTGACCTGGGTTGATTGGGTTGACTAAACTTTTTGGAGCAATTAACAAAGTCTCCTTGATATTCGTGGAAGGGACGACTCAATGGACTAATCGAATCGACTAAAAGGGTCTTAATCAAGTCGGAGGGACCACCCTAAAGAAAAAAAACTTGTCTCATTGCTTGTACGAATTTTGTGGAACAACCTAACCCATTGGGACCATTGTGGGTCATCATCATTGACTCAATAAACCAGATTTCATGGAGGTCTAGTAGATCCTCAAAGTATCAATAGAGTATCATAGGCGTATGCTTGGGAGGACTAGCTAATATCACCTATCTGTTCTTCGTAGATGACATCCTTCTCATTACTGACGAGTACAGAAGGGATGCTCTTTTATTTAAATCTATATTAGCTATTTTCTCCAAAGCATCTGGCATGGTATGTAATGCAGACAAATCTTCCATCTTTTTTTTGAATATGGATGTTGCTGAGGAATTATGGTTCGCTGAAAATTTAGCTTTATTGTGAATGATATCTCCATGGGCCTCTCATACTTGGGATTTCTTATTAAACCAAATGACTACTGCTGCAAACACTGGGCATGGCTTTTTGTCAAGATTGAAAAAATGATCAATTTATGGTGTAATAAGTGGCTCTCTCAGGGGGGCCGTCCGGTCATGATAAACTCCGTTCTTGAAGGCATTCCTGTTTTTTGGACTTCATTATCCTTTGTTCCTACTGGCATACTTTGACGCATCAGAAAGCTATGTCTTAATTTCTTATGGGGTGGTTGTGTAACTGATCACTCTTTCCCATGGGTTGCCTAGAAACGGATTGCCTTGCCAACAACTCTTGGTGGGTGGGGCATTAAAGATCTCCCATGCTTCGCTAAAGCGCTAGCTGCTAAAGGCATTTGGAAGCTACTCAAAGGGGAGGGACTTTGGATTCGTGTTATTTTTCACAAATACGTTTACCCCATATCCATCAAAGAATGGTTTAGAATTCCAATTAAAAAAGCAAAAAATTGTTCCATTGTTTGGAAAGTTATCATATCTGCCTTTGGAGTCATAGGCGATTGGCATGTATGGAATATTGGTAATGGCCTTAAGGTGTGCATTGGTCAAGACTCCTGGGTCGGATGTGACGATTCTTACAGGTTGCCAGATAATATGATTGCTTCTTTGACGGATAGGGGTTTGCTTTTCTTGAATCAAGTTCATATCGTTGGTAATCCTGTATACCAATCCCGGGCTTCCGCGGATGATCTTGGTTTCAATGTGCTGGAAAAGCATTTTTGGGACAGGTACATCCTTTCGCTTTCTAAATGTCTTGTTTTCTCAGAGATGTGGATGATGTATTAGTATGGGTTAAGAATCCGGATGGTGGTTGTTATTTGCCCAAGCTGGGCTACTTGACTCTTAGGGCGGCGGAGGCGACCCCTCCTATCAAGTGGTGGTCCAAGCTAATTTGGAAGTTGAACTGTACTTATAAGTCTAAAATCTTTCTTTCGCTGGCTCTTGAGGCAAAGGTTCTAGTTTGGGATGTATTGATTCACATATTTGCATGTGGCCCCAATTGGTGTCTGTTATGTCTTTCCTCCACTGAAAACTTGCAGCATTTATTCATCAGTTGCCCTTTCATCCTGTGTATGTGGTGTCACCTATTGCAATTTCTTGGTATTTGATTCGTTTGGGATGGCATTGGATTGCAAGAGGCGTTTGCTTCATGGTTACATAACAAGCAATTCCGAGACTTTGTGGCCTTACTTGCTCTCCTTCCTTGGGCTGTGTGGATCACTTGGAACAAGGTCCTCTTTGAGGATCTGTAGGTTGGCTCCCGCTCTTGTGCTGCCAATTGCTGGCTACTTTTGGACACTTTCCACAGGTGAGGGAACTCATACCTTTGAGAGTTGTATTGGTTGAATGCATTGACAAGTCTCATCCTTGGGCTTTTGTGGACAATGCTGCACAGGTCGCCTATCTCTTGGGGGTGTTGGGGGCCTAATTTACTCCTTTGATTTCACCTGTCATAGCTTCGTTGTTGGATTGGGTGACATTAGGGGAATTTTGAGGTAAAACATGGGCCTCAAAACAAAAAATGTACTATCAAAATCAATTTTTAAAGAACCAATCACATTCTAGAGGATGACATCATCTATAATAGTTGAGGGGACATTGGTTGAGTTAAAGATGCTTATTTTTCAAATTCTAAATAGTGAATGAAAACTCATAGTTAAGCATATCAATGTTGTAAGTAAAATACCCATAATGAAAATAATACTCTTAGATTACTTTTGAATATAATATAAATGTACTAAAGTACCTTAAAGTACTTAAAAAAGAAGATACTCTTTATGTTTCAATATAAAATAAATAAATTACAAATACAAAAAAATGAATTATCTATTCAAAATCAAAACTATAAAATTACTTTTCAATATATAACATATATCTTTAAATAATAAATTATTATTACTAAAAAGATTAAAATTTCTATTCAAAATCATATAAATAATTTACATTATATAATATATAATTTTGAAACTCTATTTAAATAAATTATAATATATAGATAAATTTATAAGTGTCGTGGAGTCGGACACAAGGCATATGAATGCCCAGAGAACCTACACGCTGCAGAGGAGTTGAAATCCAGACATCAAAGAGATGAGAAAGTCGACGAGAGGACGGAATCGACATCCGACTGCAGTGAAGAAGGTAGAAGAAAAGGTCGAACCATGACGGCTAGGAGAACGTTGGTTCAAGACGACCGACGCGATGAGAAGGAGCCGACACAGCGAAAGGCTATCTTTCGAACCAGAGTGCTGATTGGAGACAGGTATTGCAAGACCATAGTCGATGGTGGCAGTGTAGAGAATCTTGTGTCGACGGAGGTCATCAACAAGTTCGGGTTGAGATGTCGTGAACACCCACACCCATATAAGATATCATGGTTGCAGAAAGGACATCATGTCAAGGTAACCATGATGAACTTTAAGGTTGAGAAACTTGAAGACAATGTACTATGCGACGTAATCCCAATGGACGCATGTCATCTATTGTTAGGGAGACCATGGAAATATGATCGGAAGATGATCTATGATGGTTGAGCCAACACAGTCACAGTGTGGAAAAATGGCACGAGGAGGACGCTGAAGCCGAAGCAGGAGGACCAAGTCGAATGCAAGCAGGGCGAGAGAAACTATTGGGAGAAGCGAGTGCTGATGTGCTCAACAAAGGAATTCCTCGTAGAGGAGGAGAAACAGTTGGGATGTTTCGCCATCATTTCGAAAGGACTAGGTGTTGAGAGGTCGACAATGGAGAAGATTCCGATCGAAGTCGAAGAGATGCTTGACTAGTTTTGGAGTATAGTAGTCGACGAAGCGCCGACGAGAAGCATATCCTATTAGATCGACTTGATCCCAGGATCGAGTTTTCCAAACATGGCATCGCATAGAATGACTCTGATAAAGGGTTAGGAACTCAATCGACAAGTCCAGGAGTTGTTGGACAGAGGATTGATCAGAGAGAGTCTGAGACCGTGTGCAGTACCAGTAGTACTAGCACCGAAGAAGGGTGGAGAATGGAGGATGTGTACAGACTCCAGAGCTATCAACAAGATCACGATCAAGTACAGATTTCCATTGCCAAGGATGGATGACTTGATGGATTGCTTGAGTGGAGCGAGATACTTCACCAAGATCGACCTGAAAAGTGGTTATCACCAGATTATGGTCAGAAAAGGAGATGATTGGAAAACAACCTTCAAGACGAAGGAAGGGCTGTATGAGTGGTTAGTCATGTCATTTAGATTGACTAATGCACCCAGTACATTCATGCGGTTGATGAACGAGGTACTGAAACCATTCTTGGGAAAGGTCGTCGTGGTGTATCTGGATGACATCTTGATATTCAGTAGAACCAAAGTCGAACATTTGGAGCACATTCGACAAGTGTTGCGAAAGCTGCAGGAAGAGAAGCTGATGGTGAACCTACATAAATGCTTCTTCATGAAGGAAGAGCTGGTGTACTTGGGATTTGTAATATCGGGTAAAGGGTTAGTGATGGACCTAGAGAAGGTGAAGGCTATATTGGAGTGGCCAGAACTGACAAGAACAACTGGAGTGCAAAGTTTCCATGGACTTGCTAGGTTTTAACGGAAGTTCATCAGAGGATTCAGTTGGATATGTGCACCGTTGACAAAGTGCATGAAGAAAGGGGAGTTTAAGTGGATAGAAGTTGCCTAGAAAGCTTTCGACAAGTTGAAGCAAAAAGTGATGGAGAGCCCAGTGTTAGCGCTCCCAGATTTCGACAAAGTTTTCCAAGTCGATTGCGACGTGAGTGGAATGGCAATTGGTGCAGTGTTGAGCCAGGAGGGCCGACCAATTTCATTCTTCAATGAGAAGTTGGATGATGCGAAGCGGAAATATTTGGTCTACGACCAGGAGTTCTATGCTATCGTGCAAGCATTGAAGAAGTGGAGGCATTATTTGTTGCCCAAGGAATTTGTGTTGTACACAGATCACCAAGCACTGAGGTATTTGAACACTTAGTCGAAGTTGAATCAGCAGCACATGAAGTGAGTCGAATTCCTGCAGGGATATACCTTCATGTTGCGACATAAGTCGGGCAAGTCGAACAAAGTTGTCGACACACTGAGTCGAAGAGTTGCATTATTGAATACGACGACAGTTCAAGCAACAGGAATAGAGTCGGTGAAGACAGAGTATGAGACCGACGAGGATTTTGCGAAAGTATGGAATGCTAGTCGCAAACCATGGAGTGTCGACAAAAAACCATACTTGCATTACTTTATCCAAGAGGGATACCTATTCAGGGGACAACAGTTTTGTATTCCCATAGGATTAGTAAGAGAGAACCTAATCCGAGAGCTGCACGGTGGCGGATTAGCAGGTCATTTTGGCATCGACAAGACCAAGGGGTTGGTCGAGGAAAAATATTATTGGTTAGGAATGATGACAGATGTCGGAAAGTGGGTATGAAGGTGTTGAGTTTTCCAGTTGGAAAAAGGAAGAAGCCAGAATACGGGGTTGTATATACCATTACCAGTGTTGAATACCCCATGGGAACTCTTGAGCATGGATTTTGTGCTACGATTGTCGAAGACGTAGAAAGGAAGCGACTCAATCTTTGTTGTAGTCGATAAATTTTCGAAGATGGCAAACTTTATTCCATGTTGGAAGACAAGTGACACCACAAACATTGTTGTACTATTTTTCAAGGAGATAGTCAGATTGCATGGGTTTCCAAAGAGTATAACATCGAACAGAGATACCAAGTTTATGGGTCATTTCTGGAGAACCCTATGGAAGAAACTAGACACGAAGTTGCATTTTAGCTCGGCATATAATCCGCAGACAAATGGACAGACCAAGGTGGTAAACAGAAGTTTGGGAAACCTTCTGAGGTGTTTGACGGTTGACAGACCTAAGCAGTGGGATAGCGTGTTGGCGCAAGCAGAATTCACAGATAACAACTCTGTGAATCGGTCGATAGGTATGAGCCCATTCCAGATTGTTCAAGGTAGAAGCCCACATGGAGTGGTAGATTTGTTTGAGATACCGACAAAGATCAGAAAGAGTGCGGATGTAGAATCATTTGCGGATCATATGAAAGAAGTTCATGAAGATGTGTGCAAGTGCATTGAAAAGAGAAATGCGGCTTACAAGTTGAGAGCCGCCAGGAAGAAGAGCCTATATTCGTTCAACGAAGGAGACTTAGTCTATGTGCACTTTATGAAAGAGAGATTTCCAACATGAACATATAACAAGCTGAAGCTGAAGAAGATTGGACCGTGTAAGATCTTGAAGAATATTTGGGACAACGCTTATGTGTTGGAGCTGCCGAAAGACTTGAGCATTTCACCCATGTTCAATGTTTGAGATATGTACAAGTTTGAAAAAGGTTCAACAAGTAGTAGTGCCAAAGTCTCAAACATCGACTGGACGGCGCAAATTCCCGATCGACACGACAAGGAAGAAATCGTCGAAGTATTGGAGGAACGCGGAGTCGAACACACGTGATGTTTGCGAAAGAAGGAATATTTGGTCCGATGGAGAGATGATGAGTTGGAGGAGGCGACATGGATTTCCAAAGAAGAATACATGAGACTAACAGAGCAGTCAAGTTCTTTTTCACCTGGGGAGTCTGATGCAGGAGCATCGGGGCCTAGGAGAAACATGTTCGGGTACACAGGGTACTACCAAAGGACCGAACACCAAGAGCAACCACTTCACACAAACAGATCACAGATCAACACACCGATGTTTTGACGTGGTTTAAACCCTCTTGAGGGAAACAATCCACGGCCCCGGCCAAATAGCTTCTACGGGACAATTTATTATGCAAAGAAAGAAAGTTACAAATGAGCTTCTCATAATCGATCAACTAAACAATGACCCTCCATGCTCTTTAAATAGAGATCATGGACCAATCGGGTGTTAAGCCACGGATCAAGGTTAGGTTTGATCTAAGAGAAGTTGAGCCGTCGGATCACTCTATGTCGGAAACATATTGTGACCGTCGAGTTAAGTATTTACAAATGCATACTAATGCATACTAAAGAAACACACTATCCCTAATGGATATATTACACAAGTTGATCTTAACTAACTCTTAAGTGTCTAAATATCCTAACACCCCCCCTAAGAACAACTTGGGATAGGATTGAAGGATTTACAAAAGTGACACTATTAGGAGAAGGAAGGAGGCATTAGAGCCTATCCCCCCTTAATGACAAGTTCCTGAACTCCTAACATAGATTGAAGTTTAGAAAATTTTGCTTCTGTAAGAGACTTGGTGAAGATGTCTGCAACTTGATCATCTGTAGGGAAAAAGAGCACTTCAAGAACACGATCATGAACAAGATTTCTGATGAAGTGCATATGTAGCTCAATGTGTTTGCTGCGTTGATGTAGAATTGGATCTTTGGCAAGCTTGATGGCACTTTGATTGTCGCACCAAAGTGGAGTAGGTTGCTGCTGCTCGAATCCAAACTCTGAAAGGATTTGTCGAAGCCATAAAGCTTCCTTACTGGCATTAACTGCTGCTCGATATTCTGCTTCTGCTGAAGAAAGAGCAAGAGCTTGTTGTTTCTTACAAGCCCAAGTAATAGGTCCAGATCCCAGACTGAAAACATAACTTGCAGTAGACTTTCGATCATCAGGATCGTCGGCCCAATCTGAATCAGTGAAACCAACCAACAAAGGTTTCCCCCCTGTACTGTAATGAATCCCAAACTGAACTGTACCTCGAATATATCGAAGTATTCTTTTAGCTGCTTTCCAGTGACTTTCATGAGGTGTCTGCATATAACGGGCAACTCGACCAACGACAAAGGAAAGGTCAGGACGGGAATGAGTCAAGTATAAGAGACTACCAACAAGTTGACGATACAAGGTGGCATCGACTTCAGGTGAAGTACAAGTGGCAGAAAGTTTGACTCCAGACTGGAAGGGAGAAGGGGCTGGTGTACAATCTTCCATGTGAAAGCGACGAAGAAGGTCACAAGCATACTTAGACCGAGAAAGAAAGATTCCTTCTTTGGTTTACAGGACTTGGAGACCAAGAAAATAATGCAAATGTCCTAAGTCTGACATTTCAAAATTTTGTTTAAGACTGGATTTCACATGGGTTATAAGTTTAGGGTCACTACCAGTAAGAATAAGGTCATCAACATATAGAACAAGTATGATGAGATGGTTTCCTACTTTCTTGGTATAGACATTAGGGTCAGAATGGCATCTAGAAAAACCAGTGTCAAGGAGAAAGTTATCCATTTTGGCATACCAAGCTCTAGGAGCTTGTTTAAGGCCATATAAGGATTTCTTAAGGCGACAGACAAGGCTAGAGTTATTCTGAACATAGCTAGGAGGTTTTTCCATGTAAATTTTCTCCTGTAAATCACCATGTAAGAAGACAGACTTGACATCCATTTGATGGACTTCCCAGTTGTGTAAAGCTGCAAGGGAAAGAACAAGGCGGATGGAGTTCATTTTTGCGACAGGAGCAAAGGTTTCATTGTAGTCAATCCCTTCAACTTGGGAAAAACCTTTGGCAACTAACCTTGCCTTAAGTCTTTCAACACTTCCATCTGATGCATACTTAGTTATGTAGACCCATTTACATCTGACAAGTTTTCTTCCTTTTGGAAGAGGTACAAGATCCCAAGTATCGTTCGCCATTAAGGAACCATATTCTTTATCCATGGCTGCATCCCAATCTGGATTCCCTGAAGCTTCTGCAAAAGTTTCTGGATCATGATTCTCGGAAACTTGAGCCAAAAGAGAAGAGGCTCGCTGAAACTGAGAACGTGTTCGATGTTGATCTCTAGGATCACCGGCAAGATCACCAGCTGCTTCACATGTTGAACGGACCCATCGAGGAAGCACTTGTGCTGGTGCAACTGGAGGAACATGAGCAGGCGGAGGTGGATTTTCATCCTCACTGTCATCATCAGAAACTGGAGTTGGAAACCTGTCAAGGAAGTTGAAAGAAGAAGAAGGAGGCACAAACGCCGAATCAGGCTCGCAGGCCAAAGATGGCACAATCGCCGAGTTAGGCTCGCAGGCCAAGATATTTTCATCAAATTTAACATCTCTTCTAATGATTATATCATGAGAATGTGGTTGAAGAAGTCTATAACCTTTTACATCTTCAGAATATCCAACAAATATGCACTTTTCACTTTTAGGCTGCAATGCTTTCCGTTTTTCATCCGGAATGCGAGCCCATGCTTCACTACTAAACACACGGAAATGACTTACATCAGGTTTAGTTTTACTCCATGCTTCTTCCGGTGTTATACCTTGTAATGCTTTAGTGGGGGTGCGATTAACTATGTAATTTGCACAATTAATGGCTTCAGCTCAAAATTAAAGACTTAGTCCCTTAGATTGGATCATACAATTAGCCATTTCTTTTAAAGTGCGGTTCTTCCGCTCAGCTACACCATTTTGTTGTGGTGTATATGGAACACTGTGCTGTTGTTGGATGCCTTGTTCAGTGCAGAAAGTAGTGAACTGTTTGTTAACATATTCTCCTCCATTGTCAGATCTTAACTTAATAATTTGATGACCAGATTGTTTTTCAACAAGGGCCTTGTAGGCCAAGAACATGTTAAATACTTCGCTCTTAAGTTTTAGGAAATAAACCCAAGTGCGTTTGGTGTAATCATCAATGAAAGTTAAGAAATATTTGAAACCAGAAAAGGAAGCAGATGGAAGAGGACCACACAAGTCATTATGCACAAGCTCCAAGGGAACCGAGGCGTGCCAAGAGGCATGTTTGTCAAAACTGTCCCGATGATGTTTTCCGAGTACACAACCGGAACAAACACCATCTCTGCAAGATACCATCGGAAGACCTGTCACCATATTTTCTTTACATAGTTGTTGCAATGAGCGATAATTTAAGTGACCAAATCGCTCATGCCAAAGTTTGCTCAAATTATCACTATGAGCAACAAAAACTGAAGGGAAAGGTGATGACCCAAAGTTGTTAAACTTGTACAACTTGGTAATATCATCAACAATTCCGGTAGCTAGAACCTGTTGAGGATCTTTAAAATCCTTGATTACAACTTGGTGAGGTGTAAAGGTCACAGTTTTACCTTCACCAGAATGAGTGATCTGATAGACTGATAACAAATTGCAGGAAATTCTTGGAACACATAGTATATCACTAAAATGACCATTATCTACTGGAACTGTTCCAGCTCCTACAACACTTAGAGATCTATCATCACCAACAAATATTTGTTTGGTGTTACATTCATGCATAGTAAAAAAGATGGCTTGATCCTTAGCCATATGATAAGATGCTCCAGAATCAATGAGCCATTCATTTGAAGTAGAAGAAGAAGATGCATTATAAGAATAACCAGATGCACAAAGTGCATGTCCATGAGAGGCAGATTCTAAAGGCGAATCTAGGCTGATGTGGTGCTTCTTCATTGCTGCTTCCAAGGCTGCCATCTTCTTGAAACACTTTGATTCATCATGATTATCTTTCCCACAATAGTTGCAATGAAGCTTAGTCTTCTTGCCTTTTGGCTTGGATCTTTTGTCATTTTTTAAAGAAGGAGCTGACTGAGAGGGTTTGGGACCCTTGTTTGACTTATTATTGCGAAAATTTTGTTTCTTGGGAGGCTTGGAATTTTCTTTCTGTTGGGACAATAAGGCTTTCCCAGATGTATCTGCATTGTTGATTATTCCAAGGTGAATGAGTTTATCTTGTTCTCTAATCAAGGAATCACAAAAGGATTCAAGACTAGGCTCTTGATAGCTAGCTACATTCAAGGATTCTTTCATGGAGTAAAATGTAGATACAAAAACAGAATATGCAGGTCCAAGTTTGGAAAGAATATGATAAATGCATTGTTTGTCTTCCCTCTCAATCTTACATTCTGCACATAAGAGTTTAAGAGTTTTGTACTTAGATAAATAATCTTGAATGCATGAAAAGTCACTTGGATTTAAGGAAATCAACTCATTTTCGAGTTGGTGACCTTGAATTTCATTGTGTTTACCAAACACAAATTCCAACTTGTCCCAAGCTGCATTAGGTTCATCAATTCAGATATGTGGAATCATAAATCAGTAGAGATTGACATCCCAATCAATCCACGAGCTTCATCACATCTATTTTTCCATTTTATTTTCTTATCATCATCAGTGGGTTCTTTTTCTTTCCCTGTTGTAATTCTGAAAAGTCCCCTACTTCGTAGAACATCCTCCATACGAGATTTCCATGAGAAATAGTTGAAATGTTAAGTAGAATATCACAAGGGGAGGCCATATTTGTAAATTAATAGCTGTAAAAGCAGAAACCAATAGTCTAGATGTGAAGAGCTCGAAAAAATAGGCGGTTTAAAAAAAAAACAGCACTGAAAACTGACTCTGTATGATGAAGTTATGCTTGAACAAAGAAACTGTTGAAGATGTCCCCAATAATGACGTGGCAGCTAGAGAATGTGTAGCAAAAAAAGAACCCCCCTCTTCCCAAGATGAACCTTTTGACAAACACTTTACAGGAAAGTTACTTTAAGTGAACCACTTTGTAAAATAAGTGATTTCACTTTTACAATGATATTACTTTTAAATAGTGCAACAATAAAAAAAACTTAAGTGACTCACTTGTATTTTTATTTTTATTATTTAAGTGAGATGCACTTTTACAATAAAGTAACTTGAAAATAGAATTGCATGCACTTTTGCTTTTAAAAGTAACTTCCTAAGACTTGAACTCAAGACCTATTAAGGAATAAAGCAACTTTGAACCAAGTGAGCTAGATTAAAAGGTATATAAAATATGGGAATGAGGAAGGGTTTTTTTTTTTTTTTTTTACTCTTCTTGTTCGGTTTGCGTTCTTGCCTTTTTTCCTGCAAAACAAACCACAAATCGAAACACAAAAACTTTTCCACACTTGTGGAGTTAGATCTTGTTAGCTTGCCTGGAAAGTCTACGTTTTCTCTTTGTTTCTGATTTGCCGAGATCACGCAAGGTGCACAGCAAAGAGCATACGCAGCCGAGAAAAACCCTTTCCCTTTTTGTTTCTGATTTGCCGAGATCACTTAAGGTGCACGGCAAAGAGCATACGCAGACGGGAAAGCAACAATTCGAACAAAAAAAAATCTTCAGATCTGATGAAATACGCTTTTCTGGAGCAACCGGGAACTGTTTTCGATCAAACGAAAACTATTTCCCAATGGAAACGACGCTCCGGACGCAATGAAACACCTCCAACAGCCCAGAAATGCACAGAAATACTAGAACTAGAAACCCTTTCGAGTTTCGGCAACAACAGTTCAAGATCTAGATCATAACCGGAAGCGGCACTTCATAAAAGCTCTGATACCATGTTCGGGTACACAGGGTACTACCAAAGGACCGAACACCAAGATAAACCACTTCACACAAACAGATCACAGATCAACACACCGATGTTTTGACGTGGTTTAAACCCTCTTGAGGGAAACACTCCACGGCCCCGACCAAATAGCTTCTACGGGACAATTTATTATGCAAAGAAAGAAAGTTACAAATGAGCTTCTCATAATCGATCAACTAAACAATGACCCTCCATGCTCTTTAAATAGAGATCATGGACAAATCGGGTGTTAAGCCACGGATCAAGGTTAGGTTTGATCTAAGAGAATTTGAGCCGTCGGATCACTCTATGTCGGAAACATATTGTGACCGTCGGATTAAGTATTTACAAATGCATACTAATGCATACTAAAGAAACACACTATCCCTAATGGATATATTACACAAGTTGATCTTAACTAACTTCTAAGTGTCTAAATATCCTAACAAAACAGTCAAAGTTGATCGACAGGAGAAGTCGACTAGGGGGATTGCTGACGACCACTGGTGCGAAAGGAAGATTGGCTGTCGAAGCCAAGTCGTTGAGCTTAAGCTGTCGATGTGCGGTCGACAGGAGAGAAAGGTAGATAATCGACAAGTTTGATTTCAACAGACGATAGGATTGCAGCAGGGAAGTCGGAGGTCGACAAGTTGTCGAACCACGACATCGACGGATTGCGACGAAAGCCAAGCATGGAGGATGGGGCGGACTGGCAGCTGTAGAAGCTAAGCGAAGCCGATAAGAAAAGTCGAAGATGATGAAGTGTAGTATGGTCGAGGACAGTGATGGGACCGACTACTGTAGTAGAGTCAGAGCAGTGCAGAAGTCAAGGTGACGTACTTAGTATCCGTTCGTGGTTTCTAAGGAATTTATGAGCAGTTATGAAGGTGGTTGGGATCATGATAGATGTCACCACAGATAGAGGTTGTGCAACAAATCCAGAGGGGATGACAACTGTAGGTCTACAGGATCTAAAGGATTTAGCAGACAGAGGAAGAGTGTCTTGGGGAACAGAGTGACCTCGGGAGCAACAACAGCAGCGGAGTAGAGTAGAAGAGTAGTGCGAAGGCACAGAGGAGGGGATCGCTTGTCAGTAATAGAAGCCAGCTTCTGGCATCTATTTCACATGAAGTCGGTGTGATCACTTGTGTGTGTCGTGTGTATTGTTAAGCAAGAGGCCCCTTGTCGGGAACTGACTTGCGCCAGATTTCTTGTAGATATATGCTCGTCATGTTTCTGTTTTATGATAGACAATTTAGTATGTCGATATATTGACAACTCTATATAAGGGTAACTTATTACCTATTTTTGTATGACCTGGTGGCTTGCAATCAATATGGTTTATAATATAAGCTATGATTTTTTTTTTTGTGGAAAAAAATCAATAGAGTATCACGGTTGAATGAGTATGTAGATAAGAATCGAAAGTATGATGTTTTTGAATGTTATATCTATGGGTTTTATTAGGTGAAATTCAATGTTTAACCTGTGTCTTTAAACACCACTTGTTCCTACTCGGGCAATCTTTTTCTTGTCTATTTTTTTACGTCCCCCCTATGTTTCAACATTGTATTAGAGCTATGGTTAAAGATTTCACAATAAGAATTATTGATTGGGAGTTGTTAGGACTTTGTAGATCATAATTGATCTATTGCTGCAAACATTGTTGGAGGTTGTCACATCATAACAAGACTGCGAAGGGTAGTTTTAGCACCCTTGAAGAAGTTGTGTATCTAGAAAGGGGATTGAATTATCATTTAACTTGTAGGTGTTGGAATATATGGCAACATCATTGTTGAAGCAAGAACATGTTGTGCTTTTTGGACATAATTGTGGTGTCTAGGACAAGATATGGAGACTTTGATGAACCAAAAAGCATTATGATAGTTTACCAAGACTGCAATGCTTGATTTGAAGGATGATAAAGACAAATTCACGATTGATGGAAAGAAGGACAAGGGTGTAGGTGTCAAGATGACCATTAGAGGAAATTTGAGGTCTAAAAATGGGCCTTATAAGAAAACAAACCATCATATAAGAAAATGATCCAACCATAATTTCTTGATGAGTTGGAATTCAAGAACCAATAGAATTTCAATAAAATGAGTCAACCATAATGGTTGACTTGAGATATTTGTCATAAAAATACTACTTTTTTTGTTCGTATTTTCAACATATCTCCCTGTGTTTTTACTCAAATTTCGAGCAGGAGCACTCGTTGGATGTGGAATTAATTCGAGCGGGAGCACTCATTGGATGCGGAATTAAATTCCGCATCCAACGAGTGCTCCCGCTCGAAATTTGAGTAAAAACACAGGGAGATATGTTGAAAATACGAACAAAAAAAGTAGTTTTTTTCTTTCTTCCTCCAAAATTAATAAATATTATTTTATTATTTTAACTATTATTTTATTATTTTAATTATTATTTTATTATTTTCCTTAGAAGGCCCATTTTAGACCTCAAATTTTCTCTAATTTACATCGTCATCTCCAAATAATTGAGGTTCCATACAAGTGGAATTCATTCTCCAAATGAGGTTTGGAAAGAAGATGAATAAGTGGTTTGAAAAAGTTGATGTAAGTCGAGCTATGCAAATTGAAAAAGAGTTGATCTCTTAACCCTATATTGCTTGATAAGATTCATGATTATTTGGCTCGTGTGAAGGAGCTATAGTTGAAGGTTGGTGAATGTGGGAATGATTTTGTGAAGAAGGTTAGTCAGTTGATAGGCTAATTTTGACGAGTTTAAAGATACCTTATGATGTCCTTTGCTCCACATTTAGTACAAATTGGATGTCAAGGAAGGAATACAGTAAGGGATACACCTTTGATTATTTTTGCACTCAATTCATTAGAGAGCAAGAAAGCTTCTTGAGGAAGGAATGTTTCATGATAAGCAATAGGATAACCTTACTAAGGTAAAGTGCAAACATAGATACAAAGAACTTGGTCGAAATGGAGACTTGATTCCTTAGAAGATTGACCAAGGAAAGTGCCGTGAAAATGAGAAGCAAGATGATGGTGATTAGTAGAAATCCAAAAAGGTGAAGAATAAGAAAACTTGTTATTATTGTGGAAGACTAGGGCATTTTGAAAGGGATTGTTGGGAGAAGATTAATGACCTTTAAGAGAAGGTTAAAGATCTTGAGGGTGAACACTAACCTGGAGAAGGTAAAGGTAATTCTAATCATACATTTTTTGTTAGTTCTTTTCGTGCATTGCATGCTTATATTTTGATAATAAATGGATAATGGACTTGGACTATTCTCATCACATGGCTAAATATGCTTCTCCTTTTATCTCCTTGAGTAAAGCCAAGGAAGAGATATGTTTTTTGTAGATGGTTATGTAATAACCATTGAAGGATGTGGAGAAGTTAACTACAAGAATGGGGTGATCTTTAATGTGTATATCCATGTACCTTGACCTAGTGCTAATCTTTTGTCGTTAGCTCAACTCACATAAATGGGAAGACATTGGAATTTTGGCTTAATAGGTTTGTTGTGAAGAACATTAACAATAACTTTGATGCCATTGTTGAAAGGATTTTTGATCCTAAAGACATACAAGTTTTATAATTCAAAGACACAAATGTATGTACTACATATGGTGGGAAAATTAGGATTTGGCATGAAAGACTAAGGAATTTGAATTATAGAAGTATGCAACTAATGGATTGACTAAATATTGTCCATGGCCTACCTAGTCTTACACCTCGCGGAGTGTGTCAAGGTTGTATGCTTACAAAGTATTACCAATAGAAATTTGAGAAAGGAGAAGCTTGGAGGGTGAAAGCACAATGGGATATTGTAAAATGAATAATCAATCCATAATTGGTTCAAGGTATGTTTTGACCATAGTAGCAAGATTTGTTTTTATTGGCCTTTGTTATATGAAAGTTTGACATTGTAAATAATTTGACGAAACTTTGGTTCAGTACAAATACAATATGCCAAATTACATATGATTGTATTTGGTAATATGCCTCATGCATTTCACTCTTAAACCCCAAAAAGATATAGACAAAAAACCTCAAGACATTGATTTTATTTTCTATACTTTATTGGGCATTACTGAGGCTGAAACTCTTCTAAAATTTGAAACAAAATGCATATTTTAGTATATATGAGACATATACTTCCATATTGGAATTATATTTGATTTTTTCATTATGTATTTTTTTTGTATCATATTGTATTCGAACTCGAATTTGTACTTTAATATTGCTACTATGGTTTTGACATTTATTTGATGATTTCTCCAAATATACTTGAACATATTACTTAAAGAAGAAGGATATAGTGTTTGAAAAATTTAAACAATGCATGCCATTAGATGAAAACTAATGTGGCAGATTTATAAAATGTTTGAGATATGATAATGGAGGAGAATATGAGTGGTGCTTTCGATGGTTACCATGCTGAAAATGGTATCTCATGGTAGTGGTCAATACCATATACCTCTTAGCATAATGGAGTTGCAAAAAGGAAGAACATAACCTTTATTGAGATGGCTAGATGTCTGCTTCAAGCAAAGGCTATGATAGATAGCTTTTAGGAAAAAGCAATAGCTTGCACAAATTATATTCTAAATAGAGTTCCAACGAGAGTAGTGTAGGATGTGACACCTATTGAAAAATGGAGTAGTAGGAAACCTTCCATTGAACATTTAAGGACATTTGGGGCACATATACTTGATGATAAGCAGAAAGAACTTGAATCAAAGAGTCATGCTTGTATCATGGTTGGATATTTTGAAGAGTTGAATGCTTATTGGTTGTATGATTTGATCAAGCAGTTAGTGGTATGTCGACACAATGCTATATTTGATGAAATATGTTAGGAGTAAGACTCCTTGTACACTTGACCAATGATGCCTTTAGTCATATTTTAGTTGGAAATCCTGAGATTTTGATATTGAATTCCAACTTAGGATCCATTACATCTTTGACATTGAATTCAAGTTTGATATTTGAACCTAAATCAATTGACAATGGATCATCCAATGACAATATTTTTCAATCTACTCATCTAGAGTGTGTTGTAAGGATTTTGATTGCAAAAGAGCATTGTTGTCACAAATGGGTAACAAATACTATTGAAGTTGTTAAGAGTAGACGTTGTTAATACAACTGATTCAAGGAGATTGTAAAAAACAATGAGCTAATGTTGCACTCAAGGCGCACGTGTGATCTCGATTGTTATAAAAATGCACATAATTGACTCAAGTGGGAAACTACCATGTTTGAAGAATCATTCACTCATTGATGAGAATGATGCATGGATTTAGTTCCCCATCCTAAAGATAAAAACATTGTCAAATGCAAGTGGGTTTATAAGGTAGTTTGCATCCAATGTTATTGCCAAGAGACATAACTCTCGACTTGTGGATTTGCTTTTCTCAGTAAGAAGGAATCAACTATATAGAGATATTTTCCTAGGTAGCAAGATGAATTTTGTCCATATTGCATTCTTATTTGTAGCTAGTTTTTAGAGGGAAGTACATCAAATGGATTAAAAAATGTTTTCCTGCACAAAGATATAAATGATGAATTTATATGGAACAACCACTTGGTTTTGTTAGGATGGGTGGCTAGTCTTGGCGTAAGGGAAGGTATGTCGGACCCTCTTGCTTAACTATAACATACAGTAAACACACAACTGCTCACACAGACTAGATGTGAATTGGAAATGTCATGAAGTTGGCTTCTATTACTTGAATCGATTACAATGTTATATACAAAGCAAAATAAAACAAGTCGGCCTTAGCCTGTTACAATCTACAGAAATAAAACTCTATTATGTCGGTGTGTTTCTCCCCTCTATGTGTGATCCTCTTAGTCTTCCGATCCTCTGAAAAATGAAAGAAAGAAAGATCCCCCCTCTGTGACTCTACACCAGTCTTCTACTCTTCTTTGTTGTTGTTCCCGAGGTTCACCCCATATGGCTTCCCCGAGACGTCCTTAGTCTATCCGCAGCTCTGCCTTTGACGCGACGAATCCTGGAGTTGTCAGTGCCCCCTGGCCATGCTGCATAGTCTCCTCCTATGGTGACACTTGGCCTGGTCTCAACCACCTTCCTAACTGCCATTAACTTCCTCAACAACTCTCACATTAGAGAAATTTTGAGGTCAAAAAAGGGCCTCAAAACAAAGAAAATGTACTATAAAATACAACCAATCACATTCTAGTAGATGACATCATCCCCCTTGGTGAGGTGGCATTGCATGAGTTAAGAATGCTTATTTGTCAAATTTTCTATGGTGGATGAAAACACATAGTTAACCAAGGTAGTGGTGTAAGTACTTTTAAGTCATAAAGTAAAGTACTCATAATGATAGTCTTTTCATAAAATAATATTATTGTCATTTTATAGTAAAGTACTCATAATGAATGTCTTTTCACACTTTCACATAAAATAATATTATTGTCATTTTCAAGTGAAGTACTCTTAATTCATAAAGAAAGTCCTTTCACATTTTTTTATAAAATAATATATTATCATTTTTATGTTTTTAATTTTAAATTATATATTCACTCCATTCTATTTAATAACATAATGTCAAACTAATAAAGAATAATAATAGATTTAATAAATAATAATAATAATAATAATAATGCAATGTGGATTATAATAATATTATTGACATTTTACATGTAAATAAATTCTCAATTAAATTACATTATTAAATTCATGAGAAAAGTACTAAATATAAAAAGTCAACATAAAATTTAAAAAAAAGCTCTTAAAAATGTTTTTTATTATTTAATTTCATTTGCAAGTTCAAGACAAATAAATGTTAAAGGACAATACATTTTTGGGAATTTACAATGAATCTTAGTCACATCAATGTAGACTTATTTTATTAATTTTATTTCTAGTGAATCATTGAAAGGTAACTCAACCATGGTTATTTATATTGTGCATAGAAAATAGTGTGGGAGGTGACTTGTCATATATACCTACCCCATAAAACCCCCAATTCATAATATTTTAATATATCTCATATTTTTGTAGTACATCTCTTAGGAGGCCCTTTTTTGACCTCAAAATCTCTCTAATGACGACTATAGGCCGGTCTCCTTGACTATGGCGCTTCTATGACTTTGCTACAGTTGTTGGTCTTGTCACTGTCCTCTTCAGGCTGGTCTTCATTTCAATCACGTCGACCATTTTACCTCGTCGGTTCTCGACTTAACTTGTCGACTTCACTTTGTCTTCACGACTGTCGTTTATCCACCCCGTCCTCCATGCTTGGACTTTGCCGCTTCTATGTCGATGTCACATATCGACCATTTTGTCGACTTTCGACTTCAGCATCTTGTCGACCATACTTCGACAGCTCCCTACTCGACTTCCTGGCTTCGACTACCACTCTTTCCGCACTAGTGGTCGTCGACAATCCCTCTGGTCGGCCTCCTTTTGTCTATCAACTTCGACTATTTCACTTAGACCCCGATGCCCTTGCATCAGTCTCCCTAGGTGAAAAAGAACTTGACTGCTCCGTCAGTCTTCTATAGTCTTCCTATGAAATCCATGTCACCTCATTCAACTCATCATCCCTCCATCAGACTAAGTATTCTTTCTTCCATGAACTCCTTGTGTGTCCGAGTTCGCGCTCATGCACTACTTCGGCAATCTCTTATTCGTGTCGATCCAGAATTTTCCCTGTCTAATCGATATTCAACACTTCTGCACTGCTACTTGTCGAACCCTTCATACCTGTACAGATTTGATACATTGAACGTAGGAGAAATGTTCACTTCCTTCAGTAGCTTCATCACATAAGCATTGTCCAAAATCTTCTTCAGAATCTTACATGGTCCAATCTTCTTCAACTTCAGCTTGTTGTATGTTCCTGTCGGGAACCTCTCTTTCCTCAAATGCGCATAGAATAAGTCTCCCTCACTGAATGACTGTAACCTCTTCTTCCTGTTGGATCTCAACTTATATGCCGCGTTTCTCTTCTCAATGCGCTTATGCACATCTTCATGTACTTCTTTCATATGATCTGCAAATGTATCTGCATCCGCGCTCTTTTTGATCTCTGTTGGTATCGCAACCAAATCCACCACATCATGTGGGATTCGACTTTGAACAATTTGGAATGGGATCATACCTGTCGACCGATTCACAGAGTTTTTATATGTGAATTCTGCTTGCGCCAACACGTTCTCCCACTGCTTGGGTTTATTGGTTGTCAAACACCTCAGAAGGTTTCCCAAACTTCTGTTTACTACCTCGATTTTCCCATCGATCTACGTATGGTACGCCGAGCTAAATTGCAACTTCGTATCCAGCTTCTTCCACGGGGTTCTCCAAAAATGACCCATAAACTTGGTATCTCTGTCTGACGTTATACTCTTCAGAAACCCATGCAATCTAACTATTTCCCTGAATAACAGTACAACAATGCTTGTGGCATCACTTGTCTTCCGACATGGAATAACGTGTGCCATTTTCGAAAATCGGTCGACTACCACAAAGATTGAGTTGTTACCTTGCTGCGTCTTTGGCAATCCTAGCACAAAACCCATGCTTAGATTCTCCCATGGGGTATTTGGAATTGTAAATGGTGCATACAACCTCGTATTTTGATTTCATTCCTTCTCCAACTGGAAAGTTTGACACTGTTGTACCCACTTATCGACATCTGTCGCCAACCCTGGACAATGGTATTTTTCTTCGACCAACGCCTTGGTCTTGTCGATGCCAAAATGACCTGCTAATCCACCACTATGAAGTTCTCGGATTAGGTTCTCTCTTACGGATCCCCTGGGAATACATAACTGTTGTCCCTTGAATAGGTATCCCTATTGGATAAAATAATCCAAGTATAGAGTCCTGTCAACACTCCATGGTTTGTGACTAGCCTTCCATGCTTTCGCAAAATCTTCATCGGTCTCATACTCTGTTTTTACCAACTCTATCCCTATCAACTGAACTGTCGTCGTGTTCAACAATGCAACTCTTCGACTCAACGTGTTAGCAACCTTGTTTGACTTGCCCGACTTATGTCGCAACATGAAAGTGTATCCTTGCAAGAATTCAACCCATTTCATGTTCCACTGATTCAACTTCGACTGAGTATTCAAATACCTCAGTGCTTGGTGGTCTGTATACAACACAAACTCCTTGGGAAACAAATAATGCCTCCACTTCTTCAAGGCTTGCACGATAGCATAGAACTCCTGGTCGTAGACCGAATATTTCCGCTTTGCTTTGTCCAACTTTTCGCTGAAAAATGCAATTGGTCGGCCCTCCTAGATCAACATTGCGCCAATTGCCATTCCACTCACATCGCAATCGACTTGGAAAACTTTGTCGAAATCTGGGAGAGCTAGTATTGGGCTTTCGGTCACCTTCCGCTTCAACTTGTCGAAGGATTTCTGGGAAGCTTCTATCCACTTAAACTCCCCTTTCTTCATGCACTCTGTCAATGGTGCGTATATCCGACTGAATCATCTGATGAAATTCCTATAGAAACTAGCAAGTCCATGAAAACTCCGCACTCCTATTGTGCTTGTCGATTTTGGCCACTCCAATATAGCCTTTACCTTTTCTGGGTCCATCACTAACCTTTTATCTGAGATTACGAATCCCAAGTACACCAACTCTTCCTTCATGAAGAAGCACCTCTATAGGTTCACCATCAACTTATCTTCCTGCAGCTTCCGCAACACTTGTCGAATGTGATCCAAATGTTTGGCTTTAGTTTGAATGAATATCAAGATGTCGTCAAGATATGCTACGATGAAATTTCCCAAGAATGGATTCATTACTTTGTTCATCAATCACATGAACGTATTGGGTGCATTAGTCAGTCCAAAGGGCATGACTAACCACTCATACAGTCCTTCCTTCATCTTGAAGGCTGTCTTCCATTCATCGCCTTCTCTAACCCTGATCTAGTGATATCCACTCTTCAGGTTGATTTTGGTGAAATATCTCGCTCCACTCAAATAATCCATCAAGTCGTCCATCCTTGAAAATGGAAATATGTACTTGATCGTGATCTTATTGATGGCTCTAGAGTTTGTACACATCCTCCATTCTCCACCCTTCTTCAGTGCTAATACTACTGGTACCGGGCACGGGCTCAGACTTTCCCTGATCAATCCTTTGTCCAACAACTCCTTGACTTGTCGATTGAGTTCCCGACCCTTTGTCGGATTCATTCTATGCGGTGCCTTGTTTGGAAAACTCGATCTTGGAATCAAGTCAATCTAATGGGATATGCTCCTCGTCGGTGGAAATCCCGTTAGTGCCTCATCAACCATTATGCTCTTAAACTCGTCGAGCATATTTTTGACTTCGACCGGAATTCTTTCCATCGTCGACCTTTCGAAACATAGTCCTTTCAGAATGATGGCAAAACATCTCGATTGTTTCTCTTCCTCCACTAGGAATTCCTTCGCTGAGCAAATCAACACTCGCTTCTCCCAATAGTTTCTTTCGCCCTTCATGCCGTCGGCACGATCCTCCTGCTTTGGCTTCAGCATCCTCCGCATGCCATTTTTCCACACTTTGATTGTGTTGGCTCGACCATCATAGATCATCTTCCGATCATATTGCCATGTCCTCCCTAACAACATATGACAAGCATCCATTGAGATTACATCGCACAATACACTGTCTTCAAGTTTTCCAACTTTAAAGATGTACATGCACTGTCTGGTTACCTTCACATGATGTCCTTTTTGTAACCATGATATCGTGTATGGATTTGGGTGTAGTTGACATCTCAAACCCAACTTGTCAATGACCTCCGTCGACACTAAATTCTCTGTACTGCCACTGTCGACAATGGTATTGCAGTATCTGTAGACGATCAACACTTTAGTCCGAAAGATGGCCTTTCGCTGTGTCGGATCCTCCCCCTTCTGTTGGTCATCCTGAACTGACATTCTCTTAGCCGTCAAGTTTCGAACTTTTCCTCTACCCTATTTACCACTGTCGGATGTTGAATCCGTCTTCTCATCACCTTGATCATCTCGTCAATGTCTGGGTTTCGACTCTTCCACCACATGTAGATTCTATGGGAATTCATAGGATTTGTGTCCCACTCCGTGATAATTATAATAGACAATCTCTAGTCTGTTAGCTCATTTCCTTTCTGCTGGACCACTCCAACCAAACGAACCCCGACCTCGGGTCTCTCGACCATCCCATCTGTTTTCTTGTGCTTTCTCTCTAGTCATTGTCCATTCCGCACGCCATTTTTCTTCGACGGATTCTCTCCTAGTTCTGTTACTTTGTTCCTTCGCAAAAATAGTCTTCGCACCTCGACCAATCATCCTTCCTCTAGTCGATGCGGTTCTTCTCGACAAATTTTCTTCTTCCTTCAGAGCTAGTTGGAAGGCTTCTCCAACCATTCTGAACTTCAACAGGCTCAACTCATCATGTATGACATACTTCAAGCTGTTTACATATCTTGCGACTGCTTCTTCTCCTTCATCGATTTTACTGGATCTAATCGACAATCTATAGAACTCTTCCGTATATTCCTTCACGGTCATCTCTTTCTGTCGAAAGGTTTGTAACTTCCTAAACAAGCAAATCACATAGTCGCTAGGCAGGAACTTCCCTTTCAGCTTGGCAACCATTCTATCCCAAGACATGATTTTTTCCTTGCCTTTCTTGACTCTGTCTCCTTGTACAATGTCCCACCAAAATAAGACATGACCCTTCAACTTCAGACATGTAGTCTTAACCCTCTTAGGATCCTCTATTTGCTCTATGTTGAAGTATTTCTCCATTTATATGAACCAGTCTATCAAGTATTCTGGATCCAGCCTTCCTGAGTAGGTAGGTACATCCATTTTTTCCTTACCCCTCATCTCTGTTAGTAGCTTAATGATTTTATCTTCTTGTTGTTCTTCCACTGCTTCTTGAGCTCCCATTTCCTCGACTTCCTCGTCACTATGGTCAAGTGCATCGGTAATGCATCCACGCCTCTGGATTTCTTTGATCGTTGCGACCTCATTGGTCAAGATTCTCATTGTTCGCATGCACTCATTGAAACATTTCGCGATCAACTGTGACTCCTGCGCCTCGCTCTCTTCGTCCTAAACCACAAAAATTTACACCTCTTTGTGCCATTCTTTCAACCTCATCTGAAATCTCCTCTCGTCCAATCGTAGCCGGACTTTCACCACACGAGCACAACTCTACCCAACTGCAGCTGGATTTGTTAATGCCTACACATATTCTTGTCCTGCTCACAGGATTGTGCTGCTCTCATACCACGCAAGGGCGGGTCTGTCGGACCCTCTTGCTTAACTATAACACATAGTAAACACACAAATTCTCACAAGATGTGAACTGGAGATGTCATGAAGTTGGATTCTATTACTTGAATCGATTACAATGTTACATACAAAGAAAAATGAAACAAGCCGGCCTTATCCTGTTACAATCTACATAAATAAAAATCTATTCTGTCGGTGTGTTTCTCCCCTCTGTGTGTGATCCTCTCAGTCTTCTGATCCTATGAACAACAAAAGAAAGATTGATCCTCCCTCGGTGCCTCTGCACCAGTATTCTACTCTACTCTATGTTGCTGTTCACGAGGTCCACCACGTATGGATTCCCTAAGACGTCCCTACTTTGTTTGTAGCTCTTCCTCTGACCTGATGGATCTTGCAGTTGTCAGCACCCCCTGACCATGTTGCACAATATCCTCCTGTGGTGACACCTGGCCTGGTGTCAATCACCTTCCTAACTGCCATTAAATTCCTCAACAACTCTCAACGACTATAGGTCGATCTCCTCAACTATGCCACTTCTCTTACTTTGCTATAGTTGTCGGTCTTGTCACTATCCTCTTCAGGCTGGTCTGCATTTCAATCATGTCGACCATTTTACCTCGTCGGTTCTCAACTTAACTCGTCGACTTCACTTAGTCTCCACGACTGTCGTTTATCCGCCCCGTCCTCCACGCTTGGCCTTTGTCGCTTCTCTGTCGATGTCGCATCTCAACCATCTTGTCAACTTTTGACTTACGCATCCTATCGACCATAGTTCGACAAATCCCTACTCGACTTCCTGGCTTCGACTACTAGTCTTTCTACACCAGTGGTCATCGGCAATCCCTCTGGTCATCCTCCTTTTGTCGATCAACTTCGACTGTTTCCCCTAGGCCCTGATGCCCCTGCAACAAGTCTCTATTTTGAAGAAATATTTATATGGTATGAAATAGGCACCTTGTGCATGGCATGAAAAAATTGATGTTGGTATATTGTTGATAAGTACATCAGTCTCTTGTCACATATCTTCCATTGAAGAGATGTTTGTCGTCGGTATACTATTGATAAGAGATGTTCGTTGTTGGTATATTGTTGATCAGGAGGTTGGTCTCTTGTCATAAGATATTCCATGAAAGAGATGTTCACCATTGGTATAGTGTCAATATGATGTCGGTGCTGATCTAATGCATTGTCGAAATGGCTGCAAAGGCGTTGGTGAAATGTCATTCCCCTCATTTCTTTATGTCATAAAGACGCTGGAATAGAAAAAACATGTAGAATTAAAAAATGTGACAAATATGTGATTTAATTATTCATTAAATGATACTATGTTTTGTATCACATACACTAGCCATGATTATATTTGGTAAGAGCTCAATTCCAGTACCAAGATTTGCAGGTTGAAGAAGTCCCTCTATGGTCTCAATCAAGCTCCTAGAGCTTGGTATGCTAAGATGGACAACTTTCTTCTATCTCAAGGTTTTGAAAGAGGAAAATCTGATCCAAATACTATATGTATCATTTTAGTGACTCTTTTTTGATCATTTTATTGTATTTTGATGACCTCTTGATCACTGGTAGTTGCATTGAAGAAATAAGCTCAATTAAAGCTACATTACATAGTGCATTTTCCATGTCTGATATAGGATTATTGAAATAATTTCTTGGTTTTGAGATTGATCAATCTAGTGTAGGGATCAAAGTTTCTCAATCAAAATATGCTTTAGATCTGCTACAAAATTTCAGAATGGATGAATGTAAGGCTGCTAAGTTTCCCTTCCTTTCAAGGGTAAAACTTCATGATTTGGGTTCCTCACCATTGGTGGACAGTTCATTGTATAGATAGCTAGTTGGGATCTTATTGCATCTCACACACTCTCGACCGGATTTGGAAATGCAGTAGGTGATGTTGATAGATGCATGAAAGATGCTCATGAGATCGATTGGAAGGATGCTAAAAGGATCTTGCATTATGTGCAAGATACCAAGCAGCTTGGGATTCATTATGCAGATGGTTCATCACTTGAACTAGTTGGTTTTACTGATTTGGATTGGGTTGGAGATAGCACTGACCGAAATTCCACTTCTGGTTATCTATTTATTCTTTCACATGGTCCCATTTTCTGCTCTAGCAAGAAGCAACACACTATTTCCTTATCATCATCCGAGGTTGAGTACAGAGGATCAGTGAATGCAACTACATAATGTGTATGGATGCAAGGTATTCTTGGGTTGTTTGGCTTTGCATTTGATTCACCCATAGTCATTTGGTGTGATAATAAAAGTGCAATCAATATCTCCAATGATCCAGTACAGAGACAGAGGACCAAGCACATAGAGATACACATGCACTACATCAGGATCTTGGTGCATGACCAGATTATTGCCTTGCAGTATTTCCCATCTTCTGAGCAAACTGTTGATATCTTCACCAAGAGTTTTACAAAGAAGACATTCACCTACCTTATATCACTCCTTGGGGTGGGTGATACATGGTGAATACTGATATATGTTTCATGTCCATTTTTTAGGGGAGGTTTTATTCCCATGTGGTTTTCCTCCTTACCTTGGTTACACGGACTAATAAAAATGGTAACAGGTGACTTGAGCCTTAGTTTCCAAGGCCTCATTTTTTTTTGGATACATAAGTATAGCTTAAGGGGGGGTGTTAGAACATTATTACACCTAGGACCATAGTCTCATGATGTTTAATTAATGACTGCTAGTTCAAGCAAGGATAATGATGTTTATTTAGGTTGTTAGGCTATTGATGGCAAATTTCACTACCTTAGCACCCATTTTTGGTCAATATGTGATTAATGGGCCCTAATTTATGGCTATCACCCTCATTTATTTCCACTACTTACCTGAGGAATTCCCTTATCCCATTTTTTGTGAATCTGGGTTTGACTTGAGGCGCCCATGCATTGAATGTGGTCATTTTTCCTACTTTTTGGCAGTTTTGGCCTATCCTAGGCCACCTCCACTCCACCACTTTCTCCACCATTGATGTGCTACCATAATTAATGTCCTCCCATTCCATCCCAATGTTCAGATTAGCAATTTGTGACCGTTTGAGGGGATTTGGGAGACTATTGGTCAACCTAGGGGGGTTGAGGTCCAATGTAAGCTAACCACTTGTATCTCATTCTAATGCCTCCAAAGGCTCACAAATTTTCCCAAATGTAATATAATGGTGTTCACAAATCATTTCTGGGTTGGAATGTAATATAATTACTATCTATTTGCAGCATTCATTGCATATATTGTGCTTCTTTTACAATGTTTCCATGCAAACTTAGCCAAATTTTTGATTTGTGAGGAATTATTTAGCTACTATATCCTGTTGTGATTAGAATTTCACATTTTTGTATGTATTTTAAACATCAACTCAAAAGAATTTGTTTGTATTGGGAGTACAAGAGTTGATGTTTGAAGTTCAAGTGTTTACTTGAAAAAGAGTAGGCTACAAACAACCTGATTTTATGCATCACTAATACCATTATTATGCATGAAATTTTACTCATGATATTTAATCAATATTGCACGAGAGAATTTCTACATTGCGCTATGGTTTACTTTTTATATTGCACAAAAATAAGAAACATGAAGATTGAATTCGAATGGTTGAAAGATGAAAAGTTCGTATTAATTTGGGGTTGCCAGCAATGTATACATACTATGTACTAGTCCCCTATATATGATATATTGGTGGAGTACTGCATATTTGCAAGAAAGTGTTTAATGATGTACTTATACAATATTGAGATGGTTATGAAAAATCAAACATCTTCTTTATAGATGAAGGTCAATATCATTTGGGAGAAAATAGTGAGGATAAATTTTTTCAAATGCCATCAAGTTGGACATTTGACGGTTCAGATGAAAGGGATATAAATGTAAAAACAATGTTGTATTCACTTTTGAATCATCTTATGCCTCATCATAACATGCAATGCTGTCACATCCCCAAATTTCGTAAAAAAATTAAAAACTTTCCAAGTGGTCTATTCACTCATAAATGCTACATGGAAGTATAAAATTTCTGGCATTTTAAATTACTATTTAAAAATAAAAACGACATTTAAACATTTCGTAATTATTTAATTGTCTAGATAATTGTAAAATAGAAAATATCGTAATACTTAGATTTACGATCTTTAATCCATACATGTCGTGGTGACATGTAGTGGCATAACTCCATATTGGATGATGTATTATTACCTATTTGTGCAACCCATTTCTCACCTTTTTAAACATTTATAAAATAAGAGAGCAACATCTTAGAATTGTTTATTTTCTTAACAACGTATGTCTATATAACCAAACAATTCATTTAAATCATGCGACATTTTAGCTGAAAAATATATACTCAAATACTTTGCACGATCAAAAGAAAAATAACTTCGATTTATACTTTAATTGAACCATTTCCCATATTTAGATGTAACTATAAAATTTTCGCCATTATTAATTCTATAAAGCAATTAATGACGCATAAATCAAGGTACGTAAGGAATTATCAATTGCTAGAACATTCGCTTGTATAAAGAAAGTCATCATAGACAGAATAGACGAAATGCACATGTACATCTTTTATCAGTTAATCGAACCAGGAGAACATCCTAAATGATAACAACATTAACTTAATCATAAAGCGATCATATTGGCATTACACATCAAGGTAATCATTAACATCCTAAGAAAGAATTAAGTACTCATACGTATAGACATATTGAGGAACACCAGAGGAAAACACAGGAGACCAAGGATAACGTGGTTCACCCGTACACGAGCTAGTCCACAAAGGTGTGTGCATCATTTATTATTTAGAGAAAAAGTAGTAGGATTACAAAGAGCAACTTAGTTGCTGCAACAAGACTCCATCTCTTTCCAGCAAGCCTCTACCACATAGGGATTTACATGAATCAACTATATATAAACTAAGGCCACCCAATCCTTACATTTATGCTTCTAGTCATATTATCTTCAAATGTATAACCCATAGGGCATCTTTTCAATTGTACATTAAAAATATATATACCTTTTCACTTTGCGTACCGAAGAACAACTTACCATATTCTAAACACATATTCTAAAAGAAGTACCTGCTAAAACTTATACTAAGGTCACCCCCTTTATTTCGAACACATATTAAGAAACAAAGTCACATACCTACTATCTAAAAATACATAAGTCATTCTACCATTTTCCAAAATTCTAACAATTTCCCAAGATAATTTCTATTCTCCCAAATACTACATCACAAGAAAATTATCTTTCCACACTCGTAACTCTAACATATATATATATTTAATTTAACCCAATTTGAAGTAAATAATTCAATAAATTTGAACTTGAATTCATTCATTCAAAGGCATGTAACTATGCTCATTTAAAATCAATAATCAACCCATAACTTTTCCATCACCAGAGATTCCACTTCCTTTTCAATCTGAGCAAGTTCCCTACCCATCAAGGCTTTTTTGTTCCCTACCCATTAAACATCACACACTTAGGTAGTTGGGATCCAAGAAGGGAGGTCTCACCTCCATCTACTAGTGACAATTGTCACAAGAAGGGTTGTTAGAGTTATTGCCGATCTCCACTAAGGAGACAGGCGAATCCAAAATGACAACACACTAAGCAAAACAAGGGAACAACCCTTATAAAGTGATCCGTTGGAAGTTAAGCCCATCATTAGGGTTGTTATTCTTTAATGACAAATTGCATAAAGAAACATAGTGCTCTCCCCAACGTGGGAGACACCGTCCACGAAACTCTCCAACGTTTTCCCTCAAAAACACAAGAGCGTTCCCCACTCAAGTTCGAGTCCTCATATGAGGTTAAACCTTAATCATTTGAGATTTTATAAATAAGTTCAATATGTAAAAATCTCACTTTTTTAATACTTTGTTTCCTTTTATTTCTTATAACCAATCCCTACCCATACTTAAATAAATACCACTATGCTTAATGTTTTTAGGGAATGCGCTTTATCTAAAGCTTGGTGTTATTTGCTTTACATATAGACTTGGCACTTATAATTTTTATTTGCTAGTATATATAGAGGTTTAATGCAATACATGTTCACTTTGCATTAATATATATTCATATATACATACTTACTAGCATGTGCTAGTTTTTTTGTAACCATTCATTAAAATTTAACTTCATAACAATTGTTCTAAAACTCTTTCACTTTGTTAATCACATCTATATATATATATTTATACTTTCATTTTTATTTGTAAATAATAACCAATCATACTAAGTATCCCTAGAATAACCCAAGGGTTTAATGTGGATTTATAACTTATTCTCATTTTGAGATAAGTTGTGGTTTACATATGTAAGTCTAAACTTTTCTTCTTCTTTTTTATTATCTTTTTGGTGTTGATACCATATGTAATACTTATCAACTTTACTTTTTCTAAAGGTGATGGTAACATAGTCCCTTAGTTCATTTTCTTATTTGAACTAGGGTTTTAATAATAACATGATCTTTCACTATAACCAGCCTAGATCCAAATCCTAGGTTTTATCAAGCGTCGAGAGGGATCAAATATCCCGAGGTGCAAACCTCTTCTCAATACCTCCTTCATATCGACAAACGTAACGTTACATGATCTCCCTCATATTATTACTTTTTTACTTTTTATTACTACATTTTATTTTTGGCCGACAATATCGACAGACACTTGACTCAGAAGATCTCCCTCATATTGGGTTGTAGAGCGCCTCTCGGTGAAATTAGAATTATCCAATGAGAGTTTATCATTTAACCTAATGAATACGTCATTAGGATTTTCTTTAAAGTTTGCGACCATTAGGTTATTAGATTTTGGATAATTTGTCTCGATTCGACTAATTAAATTGTTACTTTCCTCTATGTGCCTATGGCACCAAGATGATATATCATCATCAATATATTTAGCTCTCATGGCTTTATAGCCAATCAACCTCTTTCTCTTAATGGACTCAGTCTGTCGTGATGTAGTTGTATCGCAACTTTTTAGCAACCTAGATTTACAATTTTAAGAAATAAATACCATGCCATACCACGTTTACTGGTGGGGCCTTTCCCTTGAGCTCCTCACCAGAAACAGTTACAATAATCATAATTACATTTACAAAAATAATAACAATAGGGGTCAAATTGGAGGGATGTTATAGATGCTAGTTAAAAACATTCAAATTTAGATGACAATAGTGAGGAGAATCGCTATATATTGCGATCTAGTAGAACATTTAATTGTTGATATGAAAGTGATATACACAATACAATTTTGTGTATTTACATGAAACTTGTATCTGTTTTATTATGGAACTGACATGTTTGAAAAAATCCAAATCATATTCACAATACATATACTTCATAATTTTGAAATGTACAAATGGGTATATTAATCATATTGTCTTGTATGTTTTTGTATGCATATATACGAGATTATTAGATAAACTGTTGATTATATCCGATATCTATGGAGTATCATTACATTTTAGTCATAAAATATCATTACAAAACAAGTTATTCCCAAGAGGTCTAGTCGTTAAAACATCAAAGATTTATTTTATATGTATAGGTTTAATTTTTTTTTTTAAACAATGCCTTAGTGTTTTTGAAGTTGGTTTATGGACATCTGCACTAGAAAGAAATGTGAATGAGTTTTTGCTAGATTGATTTGGAAAAACATAATCGAAAAGGGAAATTTATAGTAATAATAACACCAGATGATTGTGATGTCATACCAAGAAATGCTTATGTTGGAGTTGGGAATCCAAAAGTATATATAAAACATTTAAATAAAGTTTGGAAGATCTTAAAGGGTGCTTATGATGCTAGTAACAGAGTCATTGTAGACGATTCGAAAGAAAAACATGTTTGCAATGATAAAGGGAAGTATGTAATTAAAAAAGCTATAACTGTGATGATGAGAATGATACATACTTGTTAGTTTGGTTGTGTCTTTTCCCCATACACCTAAATGGTGTTAACGATGTGAGATCTATTGTGAAAAAAATGAACTTAATTTGTTGAATAATGTAATAAATTTTTTCATCCTGATAGTATTTTCTATGTGTGGAATTAGATTTTTGTATATTGAGCTGTGTTTGATTTTTTGAAGGGGGATTGTTACCAATGAGATACCAACTTTAAATTTTAATAATAATATTTTGCAAATGGGATTGAGAATTTCATAAATCCAAAATTGGGGTTATTAGAGTGCAAATTTGTTGACTAGGAAGTTTGCACTAGAGTCAACAAAGGGGGTATCATCCCAATCCAAGGGTTTTATGCACCCTTTAGTCATTTCAAGTAGCTGAGTCCGATGGGTTTTACGGCTCCATCTAACCTACACTAAACTAACTAAAAAAACAAAGTAATCTATATCACACTAATAACCTAATCTAGATATATACAGAACTTACACTTATAAATAGAAGGATTGCGTGGAAAATACTCGGGGAGACCTTTCTTTTAATAGAAAATTTTAAATAATAAAGTTAAACAAAAGATATGAACTTTAAAAAAATCCTAAAGAAATCATGGAGTAACACAGACATGCATTTAAACTATAGAAAACCAGTGAATCACACTAACTACTTATTCCATACATACTACAACTTGGCCAAGCACAATAAAATACTATAAGTGATCACAAGCTTAATTTTATAGGGTAGCAAAATAACAACAGTTCCAGTCCAATGAAAACATTCATAAAACATAAAAAATATAACCTACTGACTATCTTTGAAATAATAGGACACTGCATTTTTTCAAAGAGAAAATCTTAATCTTGAAAGAGACATATGATCAAAATCGTTGTATCCATTCATGCAGAATAGAAATAACAACTCTTCCTAAATAGAAGATAAAAAATATTTCATATTTTCAGATGATATGGGTGTTTTAAAGAATAGGAGAATCACGTTAATTCTTTTCATATTGCAATCTATTCTTGTTTGAAAATGTAAATAAAATGTTTTATTAACTGCACAAACAGAATCATAAAATTAGTATTGGTGTGAGCATCTGGAATACAGAGTTAACACTTTTGCTTGAAGCACAATTCAGGAAAAAAACAGTGTTATAATTTTATAATCAAAAGATAAAACAACTCAGTGACAATTTTGATTATAAAACTGGAAAAAATATATTGTCAATGATCAAGTTGCATAAACATTTCAGAATATACCTGTAATGGAAAAATTTTATCATACACACATACCCAAAATCTTATGTATAATAGATTTTGTATTATATCTCCAAAGAAAAGAGTGCACCAAGTCCAAAAAACACAACCCTTGTCCCAATCTACATCATCCTCTTTATAGAGTTAGAGTAATGATTACAATCTAAAATACATGGCATATAAGATGCAAGAGACCATAAAAGCTACAATCAACCAACTGCAAGTTTCCAATATGATTGAAAGCATGTGGATATGATACAAAAACAAGAATCACATTTGATTTGTATTCAACAGCTCAACTCATGATTATGAGAAAATCAAGGCATTCAAGTATCTACTTACTAATCTTTTTCTTTCGCCAATCAATAATTGATTTTCCATGAGTACTTGATCCCTCAAAATGAAAGACATAGGTACTAGAATGGATTATAGAACCAAAATTTTGTTTTCACTTCCCATTAATCGACACATGGAATCCATCCAACACAATAAACACGCCATATTCATATCATGTGTAGACCAGGTAAACAATGGGATCAAAATAGTGGGATCAAAACAACTAATTATTTTTCTATAAACCCCAAGTGAGTTTCATGGACATGGATGATTTATAAAAGCCTCTAATGATATTGTTCGCATGGGATAGAAAGAGAGCCTATCAAAACAGTGGATGAGAAACGATTGAACTTCATTAGTGAAATAAGCTCTGATTAGAAAAATGAAGAGCTGCAGAGTTATACATAATTACAAATAATATCAAATAAATATGACCAGTAACTTGCCAAGATCGAAAAATGATAATGATATTGACTTGCCACACGTCTGCATGAAAGATTAACTCTTTTTCACCAGGCTACAGAATCACCTAAGGAGAGATGCATAATTGATAATGAAAAGACATGAATATTCTTCATCTTTTAGATTCCATGATTTTATTCATGGAATCCAAATATGAAGAATGGTTATTAATGATACTATGATTGTCCATAACTGAATTTATTGCAACCCTGTATTTTCACATCACAATGAACAGGTGCATGAGAAGAATATCAATTAGAGAACTAAAAATCCTAAAAAGTCCAAGAGCCATACCTATAATAGTTGATGGCAGTTCTTGTCATTGATTATGAAATTGAAGAGAAAGTGAAAAGTGGGGACCCATTCATTTTCTTTACAAAAATGAAAGGGATGTTGTTGAGAGAGGTCAACAAAATAATATTCTAAATAATCTAGTATCAAAATTAAAATGTGCAAATTTAAATTCGCAAAATGCCAATATCGGTTTTCAAAATTGTAAAACTTGATTCTGAAAGTGCCAATATCGACCCTCAAAAGTGAAAAAATTGATTCTGAAAGTGTCAATATCACATTAAAAAAGTGTTATTTTTTTAAGGACGAAACTCTCGTCGATGAAATCCATTACAATATTTTTTCTACTGGTTTAAAACGTATTTTTATATCATTTTATTTTTTACAAAATACTGTGTATTTATTGTAAGTCAAAATGTCAATATTTGTAACACTCAGATAGTTCAATGAAATTATGTTTCTCCCAATTATAACATAACAAAACATTGGGGAATTTAAGCCAGAGTGGTATTTTGAGTTTGTTGAGGCATTGAATTTCTACCCAGTTTTATAACTTTTTTGTATAGAGAAAGAAAAAGGCTCTTCTGTTGTCATAGTTAAGTCTATATATGTGATCAACAATGACATATAGCATGTTCAAGTGGAGGTTATTGAAAAAACATTTGTTTTCTAATGCAATATGACCTTCTAGTTTGTAATTATCATCCATATATTATGAAGGCAGATTCCCTAGATTACAACACATCGTTTGCAAAATAGTGGTGGGTTTTACCATCATACGATTGATCAAATTGGTTAAGTACAAGCAAGGAAACCAATTTGAAAAATGTTTTTTAGTTGTGTTAAGAAAAAAGGTATTTCTCAAAACAAACCTCTTATGTATTACACTGGATGAGTATGATGAACAAACTCACTAATATTCACTGTGTAAATATGTTAACAATTCTTAGAAGAGCATGTATAAGTGATTTAGAAAAAAATATATTAGTTAATCAACTTTTAAGACTTTGAAAGCAAGTCCTTCAAAGGCCCTTATGTACAATTCCACTAAAATATTTGTAAATTGAAAGGAATTCAAAAGGCATAAATTAAATAAATTAAATATTTTCTATTCAATGACAAAAAATTTCCTATTGATATTAATAGATGTGAAATAATGTTTCCACATTTGAGATATCGAAAAGTAAAGTTAAGGAATAAGTGGCTAAAATTGTTTATTTGCTTGTCACAAGTTTTACAATAACACTCATGTAACATCCTCGGACCTCCCTTGTGGAATTCCGAGGCCATCGAAGATCCGACATTATTTTTTTTCTTCTTCTTTTACTTCCAAAACTACACACAGCTGCAATGGAATCTGATCCGCAATCCACCATTGCGATCCGCAACCTATGTTCCGCAATGGCGTTCCGTAATTCGTAATCCACAATCCACAATTGCAATCCGCAATCCACAATCCAGAGTCCGCAATCCACCTTTCCCAATCCGCAATCTACAGTCTGCAATCCGCCTTCCGCAATCCGCAATCCGCATTGCGGGTTTGGAAATGCGAAACTATAATCTACCATACCAAACGGTTTTCCACAATCCGCAATCCGCATTACGGATTCAGGAATGTGGAAATCCAACTTTCCCGCCAAACGACCTTCTGCAATCCGCAATCCACATTGCGGGTGCGGAAATGCGGAAATTTGACTTTTCCGTCAAACAGCCTTTCGCAATATGCAATCCGAATTACGGGTGTGGAAATGCAGAAAGCTAAATTCTCCGCCAAATGATCTTCCGCATTCCGCAATCTGCATTGCAGATGCAGGAAGGGTCATGCTCAGACCCCTTCTTCGACAAGTTTCCAAAGCAACTTCTAAGGGTCATAACTTTCTCATCCTAGGTCCAAATGAGGCAAGGTCGGTATCGTTGGAAAGCTCTTGGGAAGCTCTATCCCATGGTACAACACCCTTCCCAATGGATGTATATAAAATCCTCATTTTCTCCTTGAATTTCTTGTCTATAAACCCTCTAAGATTCCTTCCATCCTTCAACAGGTCTCTACCCGTCCCTTGCCATAACCCCATCTTCTCTCTGACCCATAGAGAGGGTTAAGACTGTCACAGGACGGATATTCATATTCGTGGTTAAGTGGGGTTAAGCAGTCCATTAAAAGGGTACACATCTCATAAAAAAACACATATAATAAATGCAGTTAGGCTAACCATACATCTAGCACATGTAAAATTAATAAAGCATTAAACTGATGCAATTAAGTGAAGCATTCAGCTAGCACTCAGCCTTCCACTCAGGATTACGCCTGGTCTACCTATTATTCGCATTCATATAACCTTCATTCAACAGCTTAAGCAAAACAACATAATAATAACACATGAAATCGCATCATTCATTCCACATAACACTTAACATTTATCTTTGTATATTGAAGTTTCCCCGCAACTAGCTAAGTGAGAGAAACGTTCCACCCAACCTTAGGTATTTGTCCAACCTATACTCTCTCAGCTGAGAGACCACCCCCGAGTTGGGCTATGTATCCACTAAGGAGGGTTAAGTAGGCTCTCTAATCATCAAGGTCCACTTCAATGCTAAGCCAACCTATAGCTAGGTTTACTAAGCAATCTCGTGCTAAGCCAACCTATAGCTGGGTTTATGAAGCAATCTCATTCTAAGCAAACCTACAGTTGGGTTTATCAAGCATACACATGCTAATCCAACCTGCAGTTGGGTTTATCAAGCATACATGGTAACAGGGAGGATATTGCTAAAAGCCAGTGAGCTCAACCACAGAGCTCCAGACATCGCAATCACTTAGCAGGTATGGCACCCACATTATCGACCTCACCCAACACAAAGAATGCCCTCTTCTCTACTACATAGTCCCTCAAGGCCCCTTCCCTTCCAGTGCTATTTGGGGTAGGCATAAGAAGTTCAAACTACTAGCTTTATGAGATTATAGCCTTCACTGGGTTTATTAAGCATTCCGACTCTAAACCCTATCTTTAACATCTGATAAAAAAACTAGTTCATCACAGGGTTGCAGACTAAGCTCTGTCCCGTAACTCGACTCTCTGCTCGCAGATTTCAGGATTCCAACAGCTTCTTCAAGCTATTCATGCCCCGTCGTCTGGATCCGAAGGAGTCTGGATCACTGGCGCATAGAAAGAACAAGTTTCTCTTTCTTCCTTCATGCATAGCAGTACTTCCTTTGTCCTACCAATGAATGAATGAACCATCATCTGAAAGAGCCAAGAACCCGAAACTCCTGGAACCCCCCTTCTCAGATATCAACATCGTTTTTATCTCTTATGAATATCCTCCGCCATCTTTCCTTCTCCACGTTCTGTAACCGAATCCGTAACTGTAAAGGGAATCAAATTGGTTACTCCTGCCCAAGTGGCAGCATGGGTCACCATCCCACAGCCCCCTCACCTCTCCCTAGTGGATACCTTCGCTCCCTTCTTGTTAGCTGCCTCACTCAACCAGTTTTGGGTATTTCATTGCAATATTAAGCATTTACATCCATTACAAAATTTCATGGCTGAATAACACATGCATAGTTTCACTGTCAAATACTTTCCTACGAAAGAAAACCTTAAGCATCCACTAGTGGGGCCTTGGACTTGAGCGCCACACTAGGGTCGACACACATTGCACAAACACAATATTTACATTGAGGCGAACAATTAATAAGGCAAGGTAAGGGTATTACAACTCCCTCCCCCTTAGAACAACACCATCCTCAACTTCATGGATCTCTTCCTTGGTCTCACTCTCAAGTAAACATGATCCCCAATCAGGAATTCTCTGTGTACTCTCTTTAAATATGCATAGGTTTTCTGCTTGTCCTGAGCTTCCTTCAGATTCTATTTGATCTTAACAACTTCTTGCTCCATCTCTTCAATCATTTATGGTCCTAGCACTACCCTGTTCACTGGGCTGTCCCAATTCATTGGAGTTCTGCATCCTCTTCCATACAAAACTTCAAAAGGGCTCATTTTCGACGATGCCTGGTACCCATTGTTGTAGGAAAATTCTACCAAGTGTAGGTAGTCTTCCCACTTGGATGGATTATCCATCACATACATCCTTAACATGTCTTCAAGAATCTGGTTTACTCTCTCAGTCTGACCATCTGTTTGAGGATGATAGGCTGTACTGAAATTCAACTTAGTTCCCAACTCTTGAAATAACCCCTTCCAAAACATGGAAGTGAATTTTGTGTCTCGGTCTGAAGTTATTTCCTTAGGAAATCCATGCAACTTGAATATCTCTCTCATGAATATATTCACAATATCATTGGCCTTGTGAGTAGACTTAACTTGAATAAAGTGAGATTCTTTTAATAACTTGTCCACTACAACCATAATGGAATCATGTTTCTTCACGGTCATGGGAAAACCTGTTATAAAGTCCATAGAAATCACTTCCAACTTCCATTCGGGAATGGGTAGTGGCTGCAACAATTTTGCTAGATGTTGATGCTCTGCCTTGACCTGCTGACACTTTTGAAATCTAGTGATATACTCTGCTATGTCCTTCTTCATCCCATGCCAAAAGTATTGTTTCCTTGCTGCGGTTATAGTTTTCTGATACCCTAGGTGACCAAAATATGGCTTTTAGTGTATCTCGCCCAACGCAAGCTCCTTCAATTCTGCACAGTTTGGAATGTAGAGTCTGGCATCTTGGTACATAAGGACATCATCTTCTCCAATATGATATCCCACACACTTGTTATCCACCTTACCCTGCTGCAAATTCTCTTGGATTTGTAGGTAAGCTTCATCATTATCTCGAACTTCAATGATCCTTTCCTTCAAATATGATTTACAAACACTTATTGCTGCAACATGAAATTTCCCACTGAGCGCATCAACAACCTTATTCTCCTTTCCTTTGACATGCTTAATCTCCAAACCAAATTCACAGAGAAACTCCATCCATCTAGTTTTTTTGGGATTTAGATTTGGTTGGTCAAATAAATATTTTAAACTCATGTGATCGGTCCTGAGTTCAAATCTTCTTCCCAAAAGGTAGTGCCTCCATTTCTTGAGAGCATGCACTATGGCTACTAGCTCTAAATCATGTGTGGCATAGTTACTTTCGTGATCTTTCAGCTTCCTTGACTCATAGCCAATTACAGATCCTTCTTGCATGAGTACTCCACCCAATCCTTCCATGCAAGCATATGTGCATACCACAAAGCCTTTATTTGGATCTGCAATCTTTAAAATGGGAGCACTGGTAAGTAATTCTTTTAACTTCTGGAAACTCCTTTCACACTTCTCAGACCATATAAATTTGACTTCCTTCCTTTGCAATGATGTAATTGGGTGAGCTATCTTGGAGAAACATTCAATGAATCTTCTGTAGTAACCTGCAAGGCCCATACAAGATCTTACGTTTGCAACATTCCTCGGAGTAGGCCAATCCATTATGGCCTCAATCTTATATGGATCTACTGCAATACCTTATGCTGAAATAATATGCCCCAAATACCATACCTTCTGCTGGTAGAAGTCACACTTACTCAGTTTGCATACTGTTAGCACCCAAATTGACTCCCAAGGTTGTGGGAGAGGGACAAGCTGGGGTAACCACAAAACCACTTTAGGCTTATGCTACTGAACCAACATAGCCAGAGAGGGATCTCTCTTATTATTTAGAAGACTGAAAATAATCAATGTTGTTAGCAATGAAAACAAAAAACAAACAGCCTTCTTAATCAGGTTATTCATTCAAAACACATTTAGAAGGTTAGATTTCTGTTGGGACAAATTTGTTTTAAAGTTTGGCAAGATAATCATGAGAGAAACGTTGGGAAATGGAGTCAAACATAACACATAAACAAATTAACAGTGCTGCTACGTGAGATATCAGAACGGAGGCATGATAGCCATCCATTTATAGTCAAGATGCTTTGTCTGGTGATAAGGGAAGAAGAGATGAACAATCCATTGACATGAGCATCAATCATAGATGAATTCAATGTCAACTTTAGAAGAGATATTTGGTGAATATCTGAAAACAACAACCAGAGCTTGTGAGGAAGAATTCTGCACTGTTACACACTAGTTCTAGACATGAAAGAGAAAACATAATGAAAGTAAACAACATAAAACACATGCACATGAGAAAAAGAAGGATACAGACTAAATTAAATGACACATGAATCTCAGTCATAAACCAGCTTCAAACACTACAATTTTATTAGGGACAATGTTTCAAAACAGAGCCTAGCTCTCCCAGGCCTCATCCCTTTGATTTTCCAACCCTTTGATTTTCTCTTACATTGCTTATATATTTTTTCTTAGCCTTCAAGGTCGAGCTACCTCAATGGAGAGTGGTTACGAATGCATTGACACATGCACAGAAGACTGAACCAACTCTGAGAGTTGGTTCCAACCACTTTCTTCATTTCCGACCGCGAACTGTTGAAACTGCCTTTTGGTGCCCCGACTGTATATCTCAAATGGAGACACCTGTGTAAAAACTAAAAGACGTTTTTGTAGTCAGGATCGTTACTGACAAAACCCATGTTCCCTCCTTAGATTCCCCTCCAGCTGGTCGAGATCTGTCTTTGAAGTTGATGACTCACGCAGTAAACGTAAATTCTGGATATTTACCCTGTAGAAAACCCTTCGGTTCTCCCAAACCATGACACATGTGTAAATTGAGAGAGTTTATTGGATATTGGCCCATTATGAAGAAAAACCTCTCTCGGTTTTCCAAAATTCCTCCCTGTTTGGCGGAAACAATCAGTGGAAAAAGATGACTAAAACAGGCATTTTCACCAAAAACAACCATGTTCTTCACATGAAATTTCATTAAGTTTAAAATTTTCTTTCTCCTTGCAATTTGAAATTTCGGGACTTGGATGCTGATGTGGCGGGTGTATAAATTAGACATGTAAAGCTCCTAGGTAGCGGGTTTTAGCTTAGCACAAATCTGGTGCTAACAACAGGCTCCAATTGGGGATGCTATCCTCCCTATGAGGTAGCAAAGAACCCCTGGTAGACCAGTGCCTGATCCATTGGGTGGCTCGCAACTTCAAACTGAAATCTGCAATTGAACTCCGTAACCTGTAGCCCTGCAACCCTTTTGATCCTGTTCTTCTGACATATCTACCATATCTGCCAATTTAGCCTCAATGATCTTTGAAAAGCTTTCAGCCAACTGCCCTGCCATTTCATGGCAATATTGATCTATATTTACTATATAGCACATCACTCCCTCATCCCTGTCAGGAGTCTTTATTTGATTAGGGTCAGTGGCTATTGTAACAATTCCAGTCCCTCCTTTAGGCAGCCTAGAAGAAAAATTCTCCGCATATGCTCTAAGTATTCTCTGAAATTTTAACAATGTCTTCTCCCCGGCCAGAGTACTGCACATATTTAAACTTATCTTTTGTTTGAAAGCATGCTCTCCAGAATAGCAGTAGTAGGTACTGAGAACCTGCTAGCTTGACATTTTTCTTACATATACAATTCAGCCTTTAAATTTCTTCATTTAATGATCTCTAGAATCATCACTATTAGAGTCAAGCTCTTGCCCTCCTGCTTCTCGATCTGTAGCAATTGTACTGGGATTATTATTTTTACAAGGTTGCAAAAGGAAATTAGTTTTTTCTACCCTTTACATGAAGTATAGTGCTGGCTTGGAGATGCCTCCAAAGCATCTTCTTCGACCATCAAGCACCTAGCCCAAATTTTCTAGCTTGCGTTGCACAGATTTCCAACTAATATCATCTACTGTGTCATTGGCATCTAAATAATAGACATTGATTGAGGATACCTGTACAATTCGATGTGCACAATCTTCTTCCTGAACAAGATCTCTTGGAGTCCATGATAACTCTGCAAATATCACTGTACTTGCTGCTTTCAATGTTACACTTATCCCTGCAGCACATATGGAGAGCACTGCCACTTTGCTATCTTCTTGAAAAAAAGCCTCTGGAAACTTAGAATGCACACAAAAAAAACGCCTCAATGGTCATTTAGAAATCCTTATTACCTTTGTTGAACTTGGCGATGTATTTGAAGAAGCCATTCTACATATCTACTGGTCCCTACGATCATTTTGGCAATCTCAACATTGCTCAACCTACCGCCTTCATTCGTCATGATCACCGCCTTCTTTACCCTACTTGCCTTATGCTCTGCTGACACGTTCACAATTCTGTTTGCATCGATCTCCATACTCATTATATCTTTGATTTCACTTCTAGGTGCACATGGAAATCCCTTCAAATCAAATTCACCCAAAAGGTTATTATGTTTGATATTAACCCTTTCCCCTTCATGTTAACAACTCCTACATTGGATGCATCTTAGCATTTTAATTAAAGAAAACTTGCAATGTATCCATAAATTAATTCAATTTTCACATAATCCATTTGCCGGTGGATTGCTCTTCATTCGTTGACCACATAGATTTTAGCCCCGGAGATTTTACTGCACAAGTAATATATGCGAAGTAAAACCCAGCCGCAGATCTGAGCTCCGAGAGATCCGAGCTGTCGGAAGGTGCAGCGTGTTAATAAAACTTATCAAATATTGATCGTGACTTTTCTAGTGCATGTTGTATTTGCAAACATCATGCGGGCCGTAGATTTATTTCTCCCCAACATCCAACGGCTGTCCCTATCTAGACCTGTGTGCTCCTTTGGACAACCTTTGTCTCTTGTAGTGCCTCGTGGAAATGCTCCCGACCTTCTACAACTTCAATCCTAGCAGGCATTTGCCTCTGTTGAAATATTTCCAAGCTTCTAAGGATCAGCACGGGCCTATTCAATGCCTTGAGCCTTATAAGCAACTAGTGGGTACGATCATAGGCGTTAAATACTTCTACAACAAGTTACTGAAGTTGGGTAGGGTCTCTGCGATTTGGAAAAATCTTGCCAGCATCCAGTTTAAAAATGAGATATCTCTGCACAGGAAATGAGATCATTATTTCAGTCAAACAAGGCCGGTGTCCCTAGTAGGTAGCACCCCAGGAGAACGCAAACCGAGCTTCACAGGCAATGGCTTCGCTGCCAGATTTACTTATCTGTCCTTTAACAGCCTTCTCGTCCATGAAAAATAAAATAGGAATTATACCGCGCCACCTGCCCTACTGATGCATGGGTCCTTTGTCTCCTGGCTTTCAATCACGATGGCTTTTCTATCTGCGCTATCAATTCTGACTTCCTTCAAACCACGGATTGAGAGTGGTAACTTCGATTTCATTAAGTGTTTCAAAGCGGAAATGATAGATGGGAATTGAATTAATATCCTTTAGACAGTGGATGCAGCGATCAAAAACCAAAACCATTTTCTATTGATTGCTGAGATGGGCGTAAAAGGTCTTCGCTGGCTTGACTGCTTCGTTATACACGTACACCTGTCCAAGGCGGATATGACCACAAAAGGCACTTGCTAACTCATTAAAACAATGAACATGCATCTTATGAATATGCTCATCGCTAAAGGCCCTATAATCCACAAAGGTAGTAGGTCGTGGAAGAAATGAGCTCCAAGGAAGACTTTGGGCGGTATCAGCTGAATTTCTTCCCTCTAAACTTCTCTAATGCTACAAGACAACATATTATGTGTCAAAAGCCACATCTTCACAAACTTTGTGAACGCCTAAAAATAGGCAATCGCCCAACCAAACTGGAACCAAGTCCTTCATATATGAGGCTGTTGATCCTGATCCTTGGGCTTTACATCTTGGCTTAGCTTCATGCAGAAAAAGAGACAGCACATCGACTGCTTGGGAGCTGGCATCACCACCAAACCATTTAACATATAACCAGTAACACGAGAAGGTAATGCTATGGCGCTTGGAGGATGGTTGGGGTGCGTGATCCCCATTCGACCTGGAAGATGGCTCTCGGTGTTGAGATCGGGTTGGGCCCAATATAATTTTTGTCCAACTTCATTCAATAAAAACCTGCGTTTTTGTAAGAATTTTAAAACTTTGGTTTTTATAAAAAGAAATTTAAAACCTGTGTTTTCATTCTCATAAAAATTAAAAAGTTCAACTCAAGTATAAACCAACATTGGCTTATACAAACAATCCTTTAGCCACTTATAAAAACCCATTTTCTTTTTCTCAAAGTTGCTTTTACAACCCTGACATGCAATCATCAACTGAAAAACACTAAAATTTTCTGAGCTGAACCTTGAAGCTGAAAACTGACTGTATACGCTGTAAACTGGAAACTGAAAAATTGCTTGAAGCCAAACCCAAAACTGAACTGTACATTCAGAGAACTGCTAAAAAATATGCTCACTGTGAGCTTATTCAAACTAGCTATCTACTCTAATATGCCAAACTTCTCTGCTCAATCAGGTAACACAAAAATTCCAATAAAGCCACTCCAACAAATGGCTTCTTGGCTGAAGCGTGCATTCAGCTCTTCCAAATAGAAAAAGGAACCCAGAAAATAGCAACTCAAACCTCCTATTAAAAAATTCTTCATGATCCACTAATACAACTACCTTCCCCTGTTCTAATGACCGCAACAAGCTGGAAAAATGGTCTTGAAGAATAGAAAACACTTCATGCTGGTAAGTAAAAAGAAAGGAGCAAGTTCCATGTTCAATTGCTCTTGCTTCATCACGCTCAAAATAATTTTCAAATGGAAAAGAATCAGCGTGCTTATCTCTCCTATCATCCACCTCGTATATACTTAATCCTTCATGTACCCCAATAAGACCAATATCACCTGCTGCATGCACTTCACTTCCCTGGCTCTTTGAAATTTCTGAATATGCATTTTGATTCCCCACTTGTGTTTCAAAAGAAATATCACACAGATTTTTAAAATATATAGAGGTAGCAATCCCTTCTTGACACAATAATTCTGAAAATGAAAGGCATGAAGAGAGACATGACTGAGAAGACTGATCTTCTTCCTCATCAAATGAGGTCTGACAAAATTGTTGCACATGTTTTACACCAAGGACACCGCCATCTTCACTTTCAGTCAAAGGAGAAACTACATTTTGAAATTTTTCCTGAGTGTTGAGACAATTGTCTTCTACTATGGCTTCTTCCCCTCCCCTTAATTCAACAGAAACATCAACTTGACTCTTAACATAATTTGAGATAACATTTCTTTCTCCAATCAGAAAATAGATAAAGAGCAGAGAAAATTGATTGGCTGCTTTCATTGCTGACTTGGTCACACAAAAAATGGCAAGAGTGCTGCAAACTTTCGTCACATTTAGGCAAGGGAACACGACTTCCTACAGTATGTTGTCCTTTTTCATTCACAACCAAAGGAGAAACTAGTGTTTGCTGGAGAGTGTCTTGAATGTCATGGCATCTATGTTGCATTTCCTTTTTATGGAAGGGATTTTCAAGCAACATTTCTAAAAGCTCTTCATCCACAAACTCATCATCACCATACATGCTTTCCAATTCTTCAATGAAACCTTTAACATGCATGCAACAATCTTGAACTAGCAGCAAGGAAGGGTATTTATTTTTAAAATGCTCATGAAATACTGTGTGAAAATCCTCAAGGGAACATAAACTTGCTGATGGTAATCCCTCATACCATGACCTTGCATTCTATTCTAATGTTACCATAAACATTTTCATCAAACAATCCTCAAGCAATCCAATTCCAAGCTTATGTATGTGCATATGAAATCTAAGCAAATGAATAGCAGCATCATCTCCTTTCTGATCTTTAAATTTAGATAAACAGGTCTTCCAATCTACTTTAGGAATACGATTTGGAAAACTAGGGATGTAAGACCTGTTCATGGGAGCATACCTTTTTGACAATGAAGCCATCTCTAAATAATGGAGTTGCAAGTTCTGATTGAAGATTGAGTGCACCAACCTGTAAAATAATGAAACACTGGATTTGATCTTAAATGTGGAGTCGCCATGAGACCTCCAACATCTCAATTCTGATATGGAGTCACCAATCCTCCCAGTGGAGTCACCTTCATACTGAAATTTTGATGAGTGGAGTCGCCAAGTGAATGGTACAACCTTCTCAATGTCTAACTACTGTTCACCATCGACATTTAGATCTAAACTTTGTCGTTCTGCCCAGGGACAATATGACTCTCGTTCCCTGGCAACGACGCCAATTATGTTAGTACCCAAATTGACCCCAAAGGTTGTGGGAGAGGGACAAGATGGGGTAACCACAAAACCACTTTAGGCTTATGCTATTGACCCAACATAGCCAGAGAGGGATCTCTCTTAATATTTAGAAGACTCAAAATAATCAATGTTGTCAGCAATGAAAACAAAAAACACATAGCCTTCTTAATCAGGTTATTCATTCAAAACACATTTAGAAGGTCAGATTTCTGTTGGGACAAATTGGTTTTAAAGTTTGGTAAGATAATCATGAGAGAAACGTTGGGCAATGGAGTCAAACATAACACATAAACAAATTAACAGTGCTGCTGCGTGAGATATCAGAACAGAGGCAGGATAGCCATCCATTTATAGTCAAGATGCTTTGTTTGGTGATAAGGGAAGAAGAGATGAACAATCCATTGACATGAGCATCAATCATAGATGAATTCAATGTCAACTTTAGAAGAGATACTTGGTGAATATCTGAAAACAACAGCTAGAGCTTGTGAGCAAGAATTCTGCACTGTTACACACTAGTTCCAGACATGAAAGAGAAAACATAATGAAAGTAAACAACAGAAAACACATGCACATGAGAAAAAGAAGGAGACAGACTATAAATTAAATGACACATGAATCTCAGTGATAAACCAGCTTCAAACACTGCAATTTTATTAGGGACAATGTTTCAAAACAGAGCCTAGCTCTCCCAGGCCTCAGCCTTTTGATTTTCCAACCCTTTGATCTTCTGTTACATTGATTATATAGTTTTTCTTAGCCTTCAAGGTAGAGCTACCTCAATGGAGAGTGGTTACAAATGCATTGACACCTGCACAGAAGACTGAACCAACTCTGAGAGTCGGTTCCAACCACTTTCTTCATTTCCTACGTGGACTGCTGAAATTGCGTTTCGGTGCCCCTGATATATATCTAAAATGGAGACACCTGTGTAAAAACCGAAAGAGGTTGTTGTAGTCGGGCTCGTTCCTGACAAAACCCATGTTCCCATTTCCTCATATTCCTCTCCAGCTAGTCGGGATCTGTCTTTGAAGTTGATGACTCACGCAGTAAACGTAAATTCTGGATATTTACCTTGTGGAAAACCCTTCGTTTCTCCCAAACCATGAGACCTATGTAAATTCTGAGAGAGGTTATTGGATATTGGCTCGTGCTGAAGAAAAACCTCTCTCAGTTTCCCAAAATTCCTCCTAGTTTGGTGGAAACAATTGGTGGAAAAATATGACTAAAGCAGTCATTTTCACCAAAAACAACCATGTTCTTCATATGAAATTTCATTAAGTTTAAGATTTGCTTTCTCCTTGCAATTTGAAATTTCGGGACTTGGATGCTGATGTGGCGGGTGTATATATTAGACATGTAAAGCTCCTAGGTAGCGGGTTTTAGCTTAGCACAAATATGGTGCTGACACATACAACTGGTGTTCTCTAAGGACTTGCAGTACCATTCTCAAATGTTCAGTATGCTCTTCTTCATTATTTGAATACACCAGAATGTCATCCAAGAATACAATCACAAACTTATCCAAATATGTATTGAAGACATTGTTCATAGGACACATGAAAGTAGTAGGTGCATTGGTGAGACCAAATGGCACCACAGTGAACTCATAGTGTCCATATCTAGTTAGGAAAGTGGTTTTGTGAATGTCTTCTTCCTGTATCCTCGCTCAATGGTAGCCAGACCTCAAGTCTATCTTGGAAAATACTTTAGCTTCCTTCGTCTGGTCAAACAAGTAATCAATCCTTGGCAATGGATACTTGTTCTTGATTGTTACCTTGTTTAGCTTCCTGTAATCTATACACAGCCTTAAAGTCCCATCCTTCTTCTTAACAAATAGCATAGGCGCACCCTAAGGGGATACACTCGGTCTGATATATTCCTTGTCCAGTAATTCTTGTAGTTGCATTTTCAATTCTAGTAGCTCAGGTGTGCTCATCCTGTAAGGAGATTTGGAACTTGGTGCTGCTCCTGGAACAAGATTAATGGAGAAATTAATGTTTCTCTTGGGTGGTAGTCCTAACACTTCTTCTAGAAATACATCCTGGAACTCCTGCAACAGCTGAAGGTATTCCAACTTTGCTCCTTTATCTTCTGCTGAGTCTGATATATGCACAACATATAATTGACAGCCCTTTTTATAGAACTTTCTCAGCTGTAAGGCTGAAATCTATCTCTACCGAAACTTGTTTTGGAATTCCCTTAACCAACCTTAGTCTTCCTTCATCATCAACACACTCAAGTACCTTCTTATAGAAGTCAAGCTTGGCTCTATGCTTTTCCAACCAGTCCATTCCTATCAAGGCATCATAAGATCCTAAGGGTAGTACATTCAAGTTTACCTTGGTGGGAAGTCCATTCAACTCTATGGAATAGTCCACCACTACTTCACTCGCCTTTCTCTTAGCCCCAGTGTCTAGTTGAACTAACCAAGACTTACTATGTTTCACTTTACTAAGTGAACAAATTTCAGCCACCTTAGGAGACATGTAACTATGAGTGGATCCTGGATCAATTAAAATAGAAATAGATTGCTTAGCAATATTACCTTCAACTTCTACCACTGCTGATTGGTGGTCTTCCTGGTGATCATCCAGTGCTGCATAGATTCGAGGTGTGGATTTGGCCATATCTTCTACCGTAGTTGCTTCTCCCAAGTTGTGCAAGCTTCGGGGATTCCCTCTTTGATTTGGGAAATCTCTAAGCATGTGGTTGTCTCCACATCCCCAACACTGAAGTGGTCCTTTTGATGTTTTCTCTGCTATTACCACTGGTTTGAATCCACTTCCTATTGGTTGTCCCTGTGGAAGGTTTCTGGACTGATTCTTGAAAGGTGGCTTGAAGCCACTTTCCCTTGGTTCAAATCCCCCTTTGGGTTTTCCTTTCCATGCTGGTTGAGTGTCTGTCTTCCCTTTATTCTATTCATAATAGAGCATGGCCATTCTAATGTCTTCATCCAGACTTGATGGATGGACAAACTCAATCCTATCTCTGTAGTTTTGTGGTAGGCTTCCAAGGAAACACTGAATCTTCACCCTTTCATTCTTGATGTAGTCTACATACCTTAACAATTCCAAGAATTTCTGAACATGTTCCTCCATGGAATTTTTCCCCAACCTAAGTTCATTGAACTCCTTTCTCTTGTTGTCATAATACCCAGTTGATAGGTATTTTTCCTTAAAGTATCTTTTAAACTGTTCCCAGCTAATCCTTCTTTCACTGGTTCTTCTCATTTTCATGAGATGTTTCCACCAAATGGAAGCTCTTCCATTCAGATTGTAAATGGAAACCATAGCCTTCTCACTTTCTGAATAATCGTGCATTTTGAAGTACTTTTTCATTCCAATTAGCCATGCCTCTGCCTCCTAGTTGGTCTTACTTTCTCTATCAAAGGTAGGAGGCCTTGCTTTCCTAAACTCTCCTTGTGGGATCCCTCTAGACTTACTTTCTCTCTTAGTCCTATTGCAAGTGGGCCTTGGACTTATTTGAGAGTCCCTAGAGTGTTCTAATTTACTGGAAGGAGATCCCGAAGAGGATGTTATGCGCCTTCTGCTCACAGAACCTCTTCTATGGCTTGGAGTCCTCCTCCTAGAACAACCTCTAGAGTCTAATTGCATTCCTTTCTTCTCGGCCCATATTACTTGGATAGGACCCCATGTTTGCTCTCTAATGCATGTAGGTGAGGCTCTGTAGAATGGCCGCATTGAGCTGGTGCTGCTCTTCTTGCACCTTTATCATCCTCTCATTAAATATTACCATGGTCTCAACCAAGTCCTGGGGAGTCACCCGCTCCCTTCTTCCATTAGACGTTGTTTCAGTGTGTTCTTCCTGCATGTTTTCCCCTAGCACGTCCTCTTCCAGCTCGTAGGGATCCTGTGTATCATTAACGGTCACCATTCTTGTTTTCTGACACATGGCCTTGCTGTATGATTCGACTATACTTGCTGCAATCACTGTGCATGATATAAATGTTTATTACGCAACATAGGGTTTGAAACATCTATACAATTTGGAAATTATTCATTAAACAGTTAATACATAAGAGTTTTGTTAGGTTAAAACAGTGCCATGGGCATTTCCTTGCATGCGAATTCTTCCACGGTTCGGCCCTAACAGCCCCAGTGTTGTAAGTGAAGCTCTAATACCACTTTGTAATGTCCCCGGACCTCCCTTGTGGAATTCCGAGGCCAACGAAGATCCGACATTACTTTTTTCTTCTTCTTCTTTTACTTCCAAAACTACACACAGCCGCAATGGACTCGGATCCGCAATCCACCACTGCGATCCGCAACCTACATTCCGCAATGGTGTTCTGAAATCTGTAATCTGCAATTGCGATCCATAATCTGCAATCCACGATTGCGATCCGCAATTTGCAATATGCAATTGCGATCCGCAATCCGCAATTGCGATCTGAAATCCGCAATTCGCCTCCCGCAATCCACAATTTCGATCTAGAACCCGCAATCCGCAATTCGTAATATGCCTTCCGCAATCCGCAATCCACATTGCGGGTGCAGAAACATGCAACTGTAATCAACCGTACCAAATCGTTTTCCATAATCCGCAATCCGCATTGTGGATGCGGGAATGTGGAAATCCAACTTTCTTGCCAAACGACCTTCCACAATCTGCATTGCGGGTGCAGAAATGCGGAAATCTAACTTTTCCGTCAAACGACCTTCCACAATCCGCAATTTGAATTGCGGGTGCGAAAATGCGGAAAGCTAACTTCTCCGCCAAACGACCTTCCGCAATCGACAATCCGCATTGCAGATGCGGGAAGGGTCATGCTCAGCCTCCTTCTTCGGCAAGTTTCCAAAGCAACTTCCAAGGGTCATAACTTTCTCATCCTAGGTCCAAATGAGGCTGTGAAGAACCTGTAATAATTAATTAATGCAAATACATGAGATATCAGAAATAATAGAACTTAGAATCACTTTTATATTGATCATGGGCCACTTCGAGGGGGCAAACTCCTTTGAGCAAGCTCAATGCAATTAACTTCACGGTGCCTTCAATGACCTCAACACACACTTATATACTAAGTCTATGCCCAATACTATGAGTCAAAACCATGGGACATATAATACTATGGGACGACTTACAAAGCATATGCATCCAATACTATGGGTCAATACCATGGGCTAATATAAACTATGGATCAACAAATACTATGGGACGACTTACAAAGCATATGCGTCCAACAACAATATACTAACAAAGTAAAGAGAAGGGTTGACATGGGTTCCTAACATCCCCTCTCCCTTAGAAAAATCTTTGTCCTCAACGCTTTGGTTGGGGAAATTGATGCAGAATCTGAATGAATGGTTCCTCGGTAGCATCCTCGGGTTGCATTTTGGGCCACTGACGCCTTTGGAGTTTCAGGGAGGATTGGTTGGAAGGCTGTAGATGAAGAAGAACCATACCAGCTACGTGAAAAGTGTGCTGATTGGCTTGTTGTTGTAGTCGAATTTTGGCCATGTGAAGATTGTCCTGTAGAATGAGAAGAATCCGATCGCGGTTTCGAAGAACCGAGTCAATTGCCTGAACTGGGGAGCTGCTAAGGGTGTATGGAAGAAGAACCGGCGGTGTCTGTCCATAGAATGCTTCATATGGTGTCCTTGCAGATGTGGTATTGTACCACCAGAGCACTTCTAAGAAATCCTTAGAAATAGTTGGCCAAATATGTGTAGGGATGGGCAAGGGTTTGAGCAGTCCCGAAAGGAGTGTCGTTTCACCCTTGTTGACCTGGAAAGTATCACAGTCAGCCACCATCTGTTGAATTGTCATTTTCAGTCCTTGCCAAAAGAAGTTACATTGTTCCTGGTCATACATTTTGAAGAACCCAGAGTGCCCTGCTGAGGAAGAAGCATGGAGTTCATATAAGAGATAGCCCTGGTGAACATATTGCAACCAATTTGGAACAAGCAAAGAAATAGCTATAAGATAAACTGGGTCATCAATTGTGCAAGAAGGAGCATCTGCCACCATATTTTCCTTACCCTTATTGTAAGTGATCGCATAGGGATAACCCATGAGTTGGATAACCCATTTCAGGTGTGTTGGGGAGGAGACTCATTGTTCCAGGAAATTTTCCAGACCCTGGAGATCATTCTTGATGCAGAAATAATTCCCTAATAGGTATGGCTGACACTTCTGTACTGCATGCAAAATAGCCATCATTTCCTGCTGAGAGGTAGATGTGGCCAAATTCTTACCGGAAAGGTCTCTTGAAGGCAGCAAGCTCATTGGTTCAGCAAAGACACCTACATATCTATCCAAGGAAGTAGTGGAGACTGTTGATGGGTGCATCTGAATGGAATGGAGCTGAGCGATGACACCATGTGAATTCTTCTTAAGGATTTTTTCCACATGATGTGAACTGATGATGCAGAGAGACCCTAGTTGTAAGCCCATAAATTTGTGTTGTGCCCCATTGACTGAAAACTGCATCCAAAGTTCAGCAAAATCCTATAAGATGGGGCCAAGTGTGCATAACCATTGAACGCCCAAAACCACATCACATCCGCCTAAGGACAAGGCAAACATGTCAGAGTGCAGGTTATAATATTCCATAGAGATACACACATTGTGACACTTCTCCTTGCAAGGTAAGGTGCCCCCATTGGCAACCATGACTTCAAAGTGGGAGCAAGGATGGACAAAACAATTAGCCTGTTTGGCAATTTGAGGGTCAATGAAGTTATGAGTGCTACCAGAATCAATGAGTATGGTAAGAGGGAGCTTCTTGAAGTATCCCCTGACCTGCATTGTTTGTGGGGTGGTGATGCCGGTTACAGCATGGAGAGAGATCTCGGGTGGGTTGTCTTGAGATGGGGTGTCAATAGGCGGGTGCTGAATGTCAACCTGATCATCTACTATATCTGGAGCTTCTTCATCAAGTTCAGAGGCAGGCGAAGAATCCACATCCAAGAGATAGAGCTTTTGTTGAACACATCTATGTCCCCGAGTGAATTTCTCATCACAATTATAACAAAGCCCTTTTTCTTGGCATGCCTGCATCTCTGTTTCAGACAAATGCTTGATAGGAGTTGGTCGAGAAGCAGGCGTGCTAGGAGGTCGTTGGGAACCCATATTTCTGAAGGGAACAAATGTGGGTTTGAAGCATTGTTGAGCTGCGATCTTGTCCTCGGCCAGATTAGCCAACCCTAGGACTTCCATCAATGTGTTGGGACAGAACATTTTGACCTCTGAGCGGATTTCATCCTTGAGACCACTGATAAAACAACTCCTGTAGAATTCATCAGACAATCCTTCTGTGTGATTGGCTAGTTTCTCAAATTTCGTCTGATACTCTCTCACTGTGCCAGTTTGGTGAAGTTTAGTGAGTGCTCCTGTGAAGTCGTCAAAAGCACTAGGACCAAATTGTGACAAAAGGAGTTGGAAAAAATTTGTCCAGTTTGGCCCGGGATGAGCTTTGATGTACCAATGGTACCATTGAAGGGCTTCCTGTTCCAAATGAAAGGATGCAAGTGGAACTTTTTGGACATCAAAAGTATTATGCAGACTGAAATATTGTTCTGCTCGGTATATCCATCCAGTCGGATCAGTACCATTGAAGCGAGGAAAATCAAGCTTTGACCCACGAAAATTGCTGGAAGAAGAGAACCCGGTGGCTGCAAAAGATTCTAGCTATGAATCGGTTATTGTTCATGGCTGAATGCTGAAGATAGAGGTTGAGAAATTTTTTATCCAGATCTTGGAGTTTGGTTTGGATGGCTCCAAGTGCTTCTTCTATGGTTTTTGCTCCTGCGCAGGTGACAACCACATCCACTAGTTTTTTTTATATTTTTTATTGGAAATGGATAGAAAAACACAAACAAAAGCTTATTTAGTAAGGGAAAATTTGGATTTGGGAAAAACTCGGATTGGTAATTGGGATTTGACTAGGATTTGGACGCTTTCTGATGGACAGGGAGGCAAGAAATGGGGATTTCAGAAGCAGGGTGAAAGAAAGGGAAAATTTGGCAGAGAGGGACAAAGAAGCAGAATTAGGAAAGGAACTCTGTGGTAAAATTTGAAGGTGATTGGGTGAAATCCGAGGAAGTTATGGCAAACCCTAAAATACACAAAAGTGGGATTTTGGGTTTTGGGAAGTGGAATTGGGAATAGGGTCCTCATGAATGAAATATGCAGAATGAGAGTACAGGGGTTCCCGGGAAATTTCAAGGGAAACAGAGTGAAAACAAGGGAGATATGGAGATTTTTTTTTTTTTTCTCAGAATGGAGCGACTACGGCTCGAAAGAGATCTAAAACAAATAGATCTGCAATGGCTCGGAAGTGAGTGGAAACAGAGGGATCTAAAACGGCACCGAATGGATCGAAAACGGCTGGATCTGAAATAGATCTGAAATGGCTTTCAGAATGGATCTGAACGGCAGGATCTGAAATAGATCTGAAATGGTGCAACAATGATCAGCAATAGTTCAGCTGAAAATAGATATGGACCCCAGGTATGTGCGGCTTCCTAATAGTTCAGGAGTTTCACTCGGCCACCAATGCTGTCTGACGACTTGCGTATTGCGGCAGTACCCCTCACTCCATGGCTCAGGTAAAACTGATAACCGCTTTGCCACAAACGACAGCTCTTGGTTTACTTCACGGGTGGGAACTAGTCAATCAGGTAGGGGTCGTTGCCCTTTTCGCTGGCAGGTTCTCTCAATGGGCCAGCTACTTCGGGGTTCCTGTGGTAATCCTCACAATGAGTTTTAGGGGTTATGCCCAAGTACTTCCCACAGTTTAGCGGATAGGGATTATTCCCAAATCCGATCCTGCAACAGATGTGAAAATTTTTTTTGGTAGAAATTTCACCCAGCGAGCCCAAGAAAGTGCTCTGATACCAGATGTGAAGAACTTGCAATAATTAATTAATGCAAATACACGAGATATCAGAAATAATAGAACTTAGAATCACTTTTATATTGATCACGAGCCACTTCGAGGGGGAAACCTCCTTTGAGAAAGCTAAATACAATTAATTTCACGGTGCCTTCAACGACCTCAACACACACTTATATACTAAGTCTATGCCCAATACTATGAGTCAAAACCATGGGACAACTTACAAAGCATATGCATCGAATACTATGGGCTAATATAAACTATGGATCAATAAATACTACGAGACGACTTACAAAGCATATGCGTCCAACAACAATATACTAACAAAGTAAAGAGAAGGGTTGACATGGGTTCCTAACATCCCCTCTCCCTTAGAAAAAGCTTTGTCCTCAAAGCTTTGGTTGGGGAAATTGATGCAGAATCTGAATGAATGGTTCCTCGGTAGCATCCTCGGGTTGCATTTCAGGCCACTGACGCCTTTGGAGTTTCAGGGAGGATTGGTTGGAAGGCTGTAGACGAAGAAGAACCATATCAGCTGCGTGAAAAGTGTGCTCAGAATGGTGCTGATCGGCTTGTTGTTGTAGTCAAATTCTGGCCATGTGAAGATTGTCCTGCAGAATGAGAAGAATCTAATCGCGGTTTCGAAGAACCGAGTCAATTGCCTGAACTGGGGAGCTGCTAAGGGTGTATGGAAGAAGAACCGGCTGTGTCTATCCATAGAATGCTTCATATGGTGTCCTTGTAGATGTGGTATTGTACCACCAGAGCGCTTCTAAGAAATCCATAGAAATAGTTGGCCAAATCTGTGTAGGGATGGGTAAGGGTTTGAGCAATCCCAAAAGGAGTGTCGTTTCACCCTTGTTGACCTGGAAAGTATCATAGTCAGCCACCATCTATTGAATTGTCATTTTCAGTCCCTGCCAAAAGAAGTTACATTGTTCCCGGTCATACATTTTGAAGAACCCAGAGTGCCCTGCTGATGAAGAAGCATGGAGTTCATAGAAGAGATAGCCCTGGTGAACATATTGCAACCAATTTGGAACAAGCAGAGAAATAGATGTAAGATAAACTGGGTCATCAATTGTGCGAGAAGGAGCATCTGCCACCATATTTTCCTTACCCTTATTGTAAGTGATCGCATAAGGATAACCCATGAGTTGGATAACCCATTTCAGGTGTGTTGGGGAGGAGACCCATTGTTCCAGGAAATTTTCCAGACCCTGGAGATCAGTCTTGATGTAGAAATAATTCCCTAACAGGTATGGCTGCCACTTCTGTACTGCATGCAAAATAGCCATCATTTCCTGCTGAGAGGTAGATGCGGCTAAATTCTTACCGGAAAGGTCTCTTGAAGGCAGCAAGCTCATTGGTTCAGCAAAGACACCTGCATATCTATCCAAGGAAGTAGTGGAGACTGTTGATGGGTGCATCTGAATGGAATGGAGCTGAGCGATGAAACCATGTCTTGTTCTTGTCTATAAACCCTCTAAGATGCCTTCCATCCTTCAACAGGTCTCTACATGTCCCCTGCCATAACCCTGTCTTCTCTCTGACCCATAGAGAGGTTTAAGACTGTGACAGGACAAATATTCATATTCATGGTTAAGTGGTGTTAAGCAGTCCATTACGAGGGTACACATCTCATAGAAAAACACATATAATAAATGAAGTTAGGCTAACCATACATATAACACATGTAAAATTAGCAAAGCATTAAACTCATGCAATTAAGTGAAGCATTCAACCATCACTTAGCCTTCTGCTAAGGATTACACCTGGTCTACCTATTATTCGCATTCATATAACCTTCATTCAACAGCTTAAGCAAAACAACATAATAATAACACATGAAATAAGATCATTCATTCCACATAACACTTAACACTTATCTTTGTATCTTGAATTTTCCTCGAAATTGGATAAGTGAGAGCAACGTTCCACCCAACCTTAGGTCTCTGTCCAACCTATACTCTCTCAGCTGAGAGACCACTCCCGAGTTGGGATATGTATCCACTAAGAAGGGTTAACTTTAGGCTCTCTAACCATCAAGGTCCACTTCAATGTTGATCCAACCTATAGATGAGTTTATCAAGCAATATCGTGCTAAGCCAACCTGCAGTTGGGTTTATCAAGCATACACATGCTAATCCAACCTGCAGTTAGGTTTATCAAGCATAACGAGTAACATGGAGGATATTTATAAGTCAATGAGCTCAACCACATAGCTACAAACATCTCAATCACTTAGCAGGTATGGCACCCACATTATCGACCTCACCCAACATTTGGAAGGCCACTTCCCTTCCAATGCTATTCAGGGTAGGCATAAGAAGGTCCAACTACTAGCTCTATGAGATTATAGCCTTCAATGGGTTTATCAAGCATTCCGACCCTAAACCCTATCTTTCACATCTGCTAAAAAAAATGGTTCATCACAGGGTTGCGGACTAAGCTCTGTCCCGCAACTCAACTCTCTGCTCGCAGATTTCAGGCTTCACACAACTTCTTCAATATATTCATGCCCCTTCGTCTGGATGCGAAGGAGTCTGGATCACTGGCGCATAGAAAGAACATGTTTCTCTTTCTTCCTCCGCACATAGCAGTACTTCCTTTGTCCTACAAATGAATGAACGAACCATCATTTGAATGAACCAAGAACTCGAAACTCCCGAAAACCCCCTCCTCAGATCTCAGTGTTGTTTTTATCTCTTGCGAATATCCTCCACTAGCTTTCCTTCTCCACGTTTTGTAACCGAATCCATAACCATACATGGAATCAAATCGGTTACTCCTGCCCAAGTGGCAGCATGGGTCACCATCCCATAGCCCCCTCACCTATCCCTAGTGGATACCTTCACCCCCTTCTTGTTAGCTGCCTCACTCAGCCAGTTTTGGGTATTTCATTGCAATATTAAACATTTACATCCATTACAAAATTTCATGGCTTAATAGCACATGCATAGTTTCACTACCAAATACTTGCCTACGAAAGAAAACCTTAAGCATCCACTAGTGGGGCCTTGGACTTGAGCTCCACACTAGGGTCGAAACACATTGCACAAACACAATATTTACATTGAGGCCAACAGTTACTAAGGCATGGTAGGGGTATTACAACTCAGAGAGGCTATCTTATTTCCTTGCGACAAGGTCATGGGGCTTCCTTATGATCCTCAAGATGAATACGAAGTTGAGATGAATACCTTTAAATTCTATATCTTTGATGGCCAACATACAATATAGTCCCATACAAAAATACTTCAAAATACTAAATATCAATCAGTTCATTCTAGACGCTATTTTTTGTAATGCTCCTTTTGATGCAGGAGCATCAACCCAAAGTCTATATTTTCTGAATGAGCAACCAATGCTATTTTTTTGCTTCCTTGTAATAGGTTCTAGAGTTCTAGGGTTAGTTATTGATTTAAGTGTAATTGGTTTTCGGATAGAATTAGTTTGATTGTAATAATGGAAATTTTCCACTGATGTCCTTGTATCTCGCAAGAGGTTGCTCGAGGATAGGGTTTGTTGTGTAATTGATTTCTTTAGGAGTTCAGATCCTGCTTATTCGAATCTGATAGGTTTATGAAGTGTTATTTAATAATTGAATGTAATCGATCAAAGGGTTGTTGATGAAATGAATAACATAGCTCTATGACTTTGCGTTTGGTTGCATATTCATTGTCTTCTTTAAATAACCAAAAACCTGTGTAAATTCTCTGTATATGAATGAACGAAGTGTAACTAATGGAGATATCCAGAAGCCGAAGGTTGTGGAGTATCCATTCGATCTCAAGGTGTGCGAATTTGATCGTTTCACTGATAAATTTACGATATCATAGGATGACCAATCCATGGAGTGAATATTGGATGGTCTAGATCATAACAGGAGAGGGATCGATGGTCCAAGATAGTTTCTGCAAGGCCAAGGTATAAGTTTGTTAAGTTGCAGGAAAAGTAGAGATCACGTGGTAGAGAACGAGGACAAAATGATCAACAACCCATATGGTATTTCACTGAGGTGAAATGCGTGGATATTAGACCTCTAAAATACAAACTGAACGGTCCACAATTGACCGTAGATCACGGATAAGAGAATCCCCGAAATGATCAACATCTTGAAGAGCATATCACTCATGTACGTGAGGGGAGGTTAATGGCTAGAAAGGATGCAAAATCCATATTGGAATTGGTGCATAAAATTGGAGTCCGCCATTGATCCGACCTTCTTCCAATATAACGGTGCAAAGCAATTGCGGGAGGCACACTTGCTGATCAGACAGTCCAGAGAGATTTAGGAAGGATCTTTATGAAAGGAAATTGCGGAAGCCGATTGCGGAGGGAAGTTGAGAGAGCATGCCCGCAATTTCGGAAGGAAGGTCATTGTGAAAAGGAGATTGCGGGAAGACGGTTGCGGAAGGCACTTTTGTTTGACACTCCGCAATTAGGTGAGACCTGTAATTTCTATAAAATCCAGCTTACCACCCATTTGAAGTCCGTTGCGGAAGAAAGACTTAGCCGGGTCTGCTAAGCTAGGAGGTTCTTCTAACTTTGGAACCGGATTAATTCCTGGGATAGCATATTGGATTGGGTTTTATTGATCCTATTATACATCAATTGGTATCAGAGCATAGTTCATATAAAGGAGAAGGATTCACCAAGACGAGGTAGAGCAAGTGGATTTCTAGTTGGAGGTGGTCGAGGAAGAGCAGTTGCAAATGAAGATACGCAAAGAGAATTGAGGCAAGTCCAAGCTAGAATGGAAGCTATGGAGAGAAGAAATTCAGGGATTATAGATGTCATGAAGAAGAATCCTTTGAAGAGGAACCAGAGGAGGTTGTTGAAGAAGTGAAGGTGTTGAGGATGCTGGTAAAGGCTAGTAGCAGGCCTAAAGTGGAAGTCCCTATGTAGGAAGGTAACCTGATTGTTGAAGATCACATGGATTGGATCAATTCTTTAGAAAAGTATTTTGACTTTGAAGAAGTTTAAGATAAAAAGAAGGTGAAGTATGAAGCAACCAAACTGAAAGGATATGCAGCCATTTGGTGGGATGAACTACAGATCCATAGATAAAGAAAATGTAAGTCCAAAATAAAAATTTGGGATAAGATGTTAGATAAAATTAAAAGTCAATTTATGCCTAAGGATTATCAGTTAACTCTCATTAGGAAGCTGCGGAATATTAGAAAAAAAGGTATGAATGTTAAATAATATACAGAAGAATTCTTTAGGCTGAGTATTAGAGCTGGATAGACAAAAGGAGACATAGAAAGAGTGGTCAGGTATATAAATGGACTAAGATATGAAATACAAGATGAGATCAGCTTATTGAATTTCATGACTGTTGAAGATGCTTATCAGGTAGCCTCTAGGGTAGAAGAGAAGCTACTAAGGAAACAAAACCAGAAGAATAGAGGAAGAAGTACATCAAGAGGAAAAGGACCCTCAACCATAGGATACAAGTTTCAGGCTTCTAGGAATGAAGCAGAATGTTCCAACATCCAAATACCCCAAAGAGGAGGATTCAGGGGAAGCAGATTTGGTGCTAGAGGAAGAGGTAGAAACAAAGAAATGAAATGCTATGCATGTGGTGAGATGGGACACATGTCATGGGACTGCCCAATGATCAAACTAGTAGCTTAGAGGAATGCAAACATTGTTGAGGCTCAAGAGGAGTCCAATGGGAGACCATAGATGGAAAATTTTCCTGAGGACAGAGTGTCTCTTATGATCAAGACAGTTTTGGTAAAAACAAAAAAAGAAGTACATGAACCAGCACAACGGAAGAGTCCATTAAGGAATAAGTGCAAGTCACAAGGGAAGTGTTGCAAGGTGATCATTGATAGTGGTAGTTTAGACAATTTGATCTCCACTGAGATGGTAGAGAAATTGGGATTGAAGAGGATGAAACATCCCACTCCTTATAAAGTGTCCTGGTTGCAGAAAGGACATTAGCTCTTGGTGAATGACCAGTGCAAGGTGGAGTTACAAATTTGTGATTACAAAGATGTGGTATTATGCGATGTAATTCCTATGGATTTGTTCCATATACTCTTAGGAAGTCCATGGAAATATTACAGAAAGGTTGTTCATGATGGAAGGAAAAACATTTATTCTCTGGAAAAAAATGGAAAGGAGCATGTGCTGCTACCTTTGAAGGATGAAGCAGCCCAAGAAGGTACACGACCTAGCATTTTGTTGATGACTGGGAAATAGATACTACAAGAAGTCAAGAAGGAAGAGGAGCTACATTTTTCCCTTATTAGTAAACCAAAGGTAATTTTAAATGCCACAAATTTAGATGATTTTCCTACTGAAGTTAGGATCTTGCTTGATGATTTTGCTGATATTATTTTGGATGAGATACCAAATGATTTACCTCTTGTGAGAAGTATTAGTCATCATATTGACTTAATACCTGGTCCAAGCTTACCCAATAAGGAAGCCTATAGACTGACTCCTTAAGAGAATGAAGAGATTAAACAACAGGTACATGAGTTACTGGATAAAGGTTTGGTGAAAGAAAGTTTGAGTCCTTGTGCAGTTCCCACAGTGCTTAGCCCAAAGAAAGATGGTGCATGGCATATGTGTGCTGATTCCCGATCAATCAATAAGATCACTATCAGGTACATATTTCCCTTACCATGCATTGATGATTTGATGGATTGTTTGATTGGGTAAGTATTTTTCAAAGATAGATTTGAAGAGTGGTTATCATCAAATAAGATTTAGACAAGGGGATGAATGGAAAACTGCATTCAAGACTAATAATGGATTGTATGAATGGTTAGTAATTCCCTTTGGGCTTACTAATGCACATAGTACTTTTATGAGACTAATGAATGAGCTTTTGAAGGAATACACTAGAAATTTTGTGATAGTGTATCTAGATGATATTCTAATCTTCAGTCAGAGTAAGGAAGAACATCTAAGACATCTCAAATTGGTGTTGGACACTCTACAGAAGGAGAAACTACTGATAAATTTTAAAACGTGTAGTTTCATGAAGAAAGAGTTGATTTATTTGGGTTTTGTAGTCTCAGAAGAAGGGTTGAAGATGGATCCAGAAAAGATACAAGCAATTCTCAATTGGCCAATCCTGAAGAGTAATTTTGAGGCCATAAGTTTTTATGGTCTTGCAAGTTTTTATAGAAAATTCATCAGGAATTTTAGGCAAATTTGTGCACCCATAATAGATTCCTTCAGGGAAAGTAGACAACCTTTCAAGTGGACAGAAGCAGCTGATAGAAATTTCAATCTGTTGAAAAAGAAGATCACTGAGAAGCCTATTATGGGTTTACCAAGTTTTGACAAAGTTTTTCAAGTGGAGACAGATGCTAGTGGGACAACAATAGGAGCTTTTCTGAGTCAAGAACAAAGACCAATAGCATATTTCACTGAGAAGTTAAATGAAGAAAAACAAAAGTATTCCTCATATGACAAAGAATTGTATGTTGTTGTGCAAGCTCTTAAGAAGTGGAGGCATTACTTGATTCCCAAAGAGTTTATATTATATTCAGATAATCATTCTTTGCAATTCATAAATAGTCAACCTAAATTGAATCAAAAACATGCTAAGTGGGTGGAATTTTTGCAGAATTTTAATTTTGTGATAAAAAATACAAGTGGAAAATCTAATAAGGTGGCTGATGCCTTAAGCAGAGTAAATTTGATCTTGTAGGAAATTAAGATTAGGACTTTGGGATTTTAAAATTTGATTAATATGTATAAGGATGATGTGGATTTCAAGGATATATATGCATCCCGTGAGAATCCAGTTGCCAACAATAGAATTCAATGGTTGTACTACATGATACAAGAAGGATTGCTGTTCAAAAACAGTAAATTGTGCATTCCTAAATGTTCTATGAGAGAAAACTTGATAAAGGAGAATCATAGTGGAGGTTTGTTAGGTGACTTTAGACAGAACAAAACATTTGCTCAGGTGATTACTTTTTATTTTTGGCCAGGAATGCAATAGGATGTAAAATTTTTTGTTGAGACGTGCAGGATATGTCAACATGCCAAAGGGAGGAGACGAAACACTGGACTGTATCAACCCATACTTATTCTAACTAGGCCTTGGGATTCCATCAATATGGACTCTGTTCTGGGATTTCCTAGAACTCAGAGAGGGAATGATTCTATTAATGTAGTAGTGGATATATTTTCAAAAATGGCTCATTTCATTGCCTGTAAAAAGATCAATGATGCAACATATATTACTAATTTGTTCTTCTCAGAAGTTGTTAAATTACATGGTCCTCCTTTGAGCATTGTATTAGATAGAGACACTAAATTTGTTGGTCAATTTTGGAGAACTTTATGGAAGAATTTGGGAACCAATATTAGTTTTAGCTCTACTTATCATCTTCAAAATGATGGTTAGACTGAAATGGTAAATCGAATCTTGGGGGATATATTGAGAAGTCTTGTTTATGAGAATCCAAAACAGTGGGATTTGGCTCTTTCTCAAGCTGAGTTTACCTTATAATGATTTAGCTAACAAGAGTACATGTATGATCTCATTTCAGATTATGTATGGGATGCATCCAAGAGGGGTGTATGAGCTCAGAAATTTGGGAGAGTTAGAAATGAGGAGTGCAAATGGTAAAGAATTTGCATATAGTATGTAGGATCTACATGAAAATGTCAAAAAGAAATTGTAGGAGAGTGCTAAAAAGTACAAACAAAGAGTAGATTTGAAGAGAAGGGAAGTTAATCTTCAGGTTGGAGATTTAGTGATGGCATATCTTACGAAGGAGAGGTTTCCTAAGGGAACCTACAGTAAATTTAAACTCAAGAAAATTGGACCTTGTAAAATTTTGAGGAATTTTTCTGCAAATGCATATGAAATATAACTTCCTTCTGACCTTGGAATTTCTCCAATTTTTAATGTTTCAGATCTGTATCCTTTTAAAGATTCAAGTGTTCAAACAAAATAAATGATTTCAGGTAAGGATGTTCAAATGCTATATTGGAAAGAACAGTTACCTTAGAAGGAACAACCACAGATTGAAGCTATATTGGACAAGAGGATTTCAAAGAGCACCAGGAAGATAGATTATTTTTAGTATTTAGCCAAGTGGAAAGATCAACCATCTGAATATGCAATGTGGATGACAACAATTGAGGTTTCCAAGTGTAATGTGGACCCTGAAGACCTATTGAAGAATTCTTTTTCTCCCCTGGAGTATGATGCAGTAGCATCAACCTAAAGTTCTATATTTTCTAAATGAGCAGCCAATGCTATTTTTTTTCTTCCTTGTAATAGGTTCTAGAAGTCTAGGGTCAGTTGTTGATTTAAGTGTAATTGGTTTTCATATAGAATTAGTTTGATTGTAATAATGGAAATTTGCCACTAATGTCCTCTTATCTTGCAACACGTTGTTCGAGGATAGGGTTTGTTGTGTAATTTCTTTCTTTAGGATTTCATATCCTTCTTATTCGTATTTGACAGGTTTATGGAGTGTTATTTAATCATTGAATGTAATCGATCAAGGGGTTGTTGAAGAAATGAAGAACAAAGCTCTATGACTATGCGTTTGATTGCATATTCATTTTCTTTTTTCAGTAACCAGAACATGTGTAAATTCTCTATGTATGAATGAATAGAGTGTAACTAACAAATATCTCCAGAATTCGAAGGTTGTGGCATATCCATTCGAGCTCAAGGTGTGCGAAATTGATCGTTTCACTGATCAATTTACGATATCACATTCTGATCAATCCGTGAAGTGAATATTGGACGGTCTAGATCAGAAGAGGAGAGAGATCGACGGTCCATGATAGTTTCCGCAAGGGCAAGGCACAGGTTTGTTAAGTTGTGAGGAAAGCAAAGATCGTGTGGTGGAGAACGAGACCGAAATGATCAACAGCCCATATGGTATTTTGCTGAGGTGAAATGCACGGAAATTAGACCTTTGAAATCAAAACTGAATGGTCCACAATAGACCGTAGATCAATGGATAAGAGAAGCCCCAAAATGATCAATAGCTTGAAGAGCATCTCGCTCATGTACGTGAGTGGAGGTTAAAGGAAAGAACATACGCAAAATCCTTATTGGAATTGGTGCATAAAATTGGAGTCTTCCGTTGATCCTACCTGCTTCCAATCTAATGGTGCAAAGCGATTGCGGGAGGCACACTTTCCAATCCGACGGTCTAGAGATATCGCAGAAGGATCTTTGCTGAAGTAAATTGCGGAATCCAATTGCGGAGGGAAGTTGCCGAAGCACACCAACAATTGCAGAAGGAAGGTCGTTGAGGAAAGGCGATTGCAGGAAGACGGTTGCGGAAGGTGAATTGTGGAAGGTACTTTTGTTCGATGCTTAATCCTAACTTAAAGTGAACAAAGATTCTCATTGTACTTTATTTATATAGTATATGTTAACTACTTTTGAAAACCACTTACACTTATGGATAAATACACCTAGTCAAATCTATGATAAAAGTAAACATGTTGTACATAAATAAAACATGTAAGGAAATACTATTCTAATAATACCAAAAAAAATCAACCTAAATTTTGACTAATGCATTGATCTTGTTTTCCTACAAATACATTTGAATGATGTCATCTGATGTTGGCAGTTCTTAGGCCAAGCTAAACAATAAGAATTGGATATTTGAGGCCTACCCTCCTCCCTTCTCCTAATTTATCACTTATAATATTATCCTCCTTTGTAATAGGCCAATTTCAAATAATATTCTCCTCCTTTGTAATAGGGCAATTTCAAATTGCATAAAACTTGCCCCAAATAAATATATGGAAACAACCAAATTACTTATTTGTTTTTACAAATACATTTGAATGATGTCATATGATGTTGGCAGTTCTTAGAACAAGCTAAACAATAAAAATTAGATGTTTGAGGCCTATCCTTCTCCCTTCTCCTTATTTATCACTTATAATATTCTCCTCTTTTGTGAAAAGCCAATTTCAAATAATATTCTCCTCCTTTATAATAGGGCAATTTCAAATTGCATGAAACTTGCCCCAAATAAATATATGGAAACAACCAAATTCCTTATTTGTTTTTAAAAAAACTTATAATATTTAAACACCAACTTCAAATTGCATGAAACTCGTCCCAAAAAAATATACATAAAATTACATGGAAACAACCAAATTGATTATTTGATTTTGCAAACAAATTACAGAACTAAGACATCTTAAGCATATTAAACTTCAATTGTAACTCGATTGTAAGTTTAGGTCATCATAAAGCCGAACAACAAGTCAATAATTTACTTTGAGGATTGTTCTTAAATGGCATGATCAAGATGAAATTGAAATCGAACCTAACAATATTTAATAATACCTGTTAAGCATATTAAAGTATATTATCACATCCCGATGCAATGAGTCACTTCAACTTTATTGACTAATCAATCTTGTTCTAAATTTTATAAATATAATAATAATTTTAAACATTTGCAATAAATAAACTATTTTTAAAACTTTAGGAAACACTTAAAAGATTATAAAATTTTATCAAAGATAGAAAGTCTACCATGTTTGCTCGTTGTGAGCAGGGACTGACAAGTCACAAGTTAATCTCTGTGTGAAAAAATGGAACAGATTCACAGAAACAACTTGGAAAAACCTTCTATGGTCGTTATCTTCACTTTTCCTGCAGTCAAATAATGTAGATTATGATCAATTTTTAATGTTTTTTTAGTTGAAAAATCAGTTTTTTGTTATTATGAAGGAATCAAGGAAAGTGAGTCAATACATAAGTATTCAACCAGAGCATCATATCACTTACAAAAATTGAATTTAAATAGAGAGACTAACAATCAATCCTCCAACCACCCAATCTACAATCAATGAAAAATCAATTACATAAATCAATTTCAATTTCTAACACTGTTGAATGCTTTAATGTTGAATGCTTAAATGCTTCACTGTTGAATGCTTACAGAATCATCATTTAAAAATCTGTTTTCCAGATGGTAAAAGTGGCCTCGTATCGACGCAACGCATGTGGCTGATCTGTTAAACATTAAACTACTCCGTATCCCCTTACGTATTCTAGAATATGATATGGTCCCAGACCTATTTCTTAAATCTCTGCAAGTCAACGAAGTCGGCCCGATGGGGTTCGGTAGAACTGGTCCACATCAACGCTGCGAGCTCATCTGATTTAGAATCTTATTGTTTATTATATAACACAAGACCAAAATAATAGTCCCAGCGTCAGTCCGTTTGAAAATTTATTGGAGGAACAGTAACCTGCAGTCAATTTCCATTTTCTCCTATAAAAAGAAGCGTTCTGTCGCCTGTAACCAATCGAGGTGCATTTGTCAAGTATGCTTTTGTGTTTTTCTGTCTTCAGTATTGGAATTACTCAACATGGACTTCACAGTTATTCAAGAGGAGGCCGCGGTTCCTGTCATCGATCTTGGTCCTTTGTTAGATCCCCTTGATTCATCAGCGGCTCCAACGGCGAAATTATCTGTTATTAGCAAGATCGCTAAGGCGTGCGAAGAATGGGGATTTTTCCAAGTCATAAATCATGGAATCCCCTTAGATCTTATAGAAGATGTACTGGCTACTTCGCGTATATTCTTCGACAATCCTGCACAAGAGAAGATGAAGGTCAGACCACAGGCGGGGAGACGCGACCACTCGAAGATTCCCACGGGTTACAATGCATATCCACCCTGTAGATGGGATCTGTACGAGACTCTGTACTACGTCGCTAGCCCATCAGCATGCAACGCTTTTCCGGAGGAGTTACCTCAGTTGCGGTATGAAAACCAACATGGGTATCGATTAATTTGCGTATAACCTAATTGTTAGACAAGTCAAACTTTCTTGTTTATATTCGTATAACCTAATTGATAGACATTTCATTAATTTGAGATCATGGTGTACTAATGCGCAGAATGGTCATAGAGAAGCTGCTGAGATTCCTGTGTAAGACGGTGGAATTTATTGAGAGCCTCGTTTCCCAAAGCCTAGGATTGCCTTCTAATTTTCTCAAGGAACTCAATGGGGACAAGATCTTGCCCTTTAAAATGCTCTGCTATCCGAGAGCCACAAGCCAGCACGAAGAGATAGGAGCATGGGAGCATCAGGACAGCAGCTGCATCACGGTAGTTGGGCAAGACAATAGTGGAGGGTACCAAGTTCTCAAGAATGGCAAATGGGTGGACATCAAACCTACCAAGGGAGCTCTTGTCATCAATATCGGAGATCTTGTTCAGGTAACCCTAATTCGAATTCCAATTATTATATACAATTTTAATGAATCACCCATGAACCTTCAAGTTTGGTGTGCTCTACATATAACAGGTATGGAGCAACAACAGATTCAAGAGTGCTGTGCATCGAGTTGTGAATAGTAAAGAGAGAAGACGATGTTCGTTTGCATTTGCTATCATTCCAAATCCGGATACGATAGTGACGCCTCTTCCTCAGTTTAGCACCGACATCAACTGTCCTGTTGCTTACAGAGCATTTCTCTACAGAGATTATATGATCAAGAGAACTAATAACAAGATCCACCCTCCTACTAGTCCCAAAGACTTTGTCACCGTCTCCATCTACGCCATCCATAAATGATATTATATTACAATAATGCAATGTAGCAGCTATATATTGAATCTATGGTTGCAGCTGCAAGGAAATACCACAAAGCGACATGAATGAGTTAGTGCTGAATTCAGAAAATCTCTGCATTTTAGTTTTAACGCGCTTACAGTTTTTTACCGTTTTTTACTGGAACAATTCGATGGCAAGCATTTCTCTTCAGGTGACGAATGCTTTACATTTTTTTGCATGTCAATGTCGATCCAGAAAAAATTACACATTGATAGGGCTGATTCGATTTGATGGCTTAATAAACAACAGAGCAAAATTTTAAAAGTATATATTGCAAAATGAAATCTAAATTGACAGACTAATACAATAACTACAACAGAGCACCTTCCATTAGATTTGGTAGCTGGCCCTCCTTATGTCTTGTCAATTTATTTTATTACGAGTCATGCATATACCTAAAAATATACGTCGACCGTCCAGACATTCAAGAGGGGATTCCAAGTCACTTTCTACTTTATTTATGAATACTAAAATGCATGAAAATGAGAGCTATAAATGTGCATCTATTTAAAAAGGATTAAGACCTGGGCATATTACATCAATCAGCCATCTATGAAACTTCGATCCGTTTTGTCTATACATGATTTGATTGAGGATGATAAATTTTATTTTATTTTATTATGTTTTTATGTTATATGGATATTTTACATGGGAATGAGGAATACATTTTTGATGTTTTTATATACATAGTTTTCATTGGAATGAGTAAATGAGATTGTTAAAGTTATTGTAAGAATGAGATTGTTAACATTTTATTAATAAAAGAGATGGACTTAAGTATAGTAATACCTTTTGTTTGTAGGACAAATATTTTATTCTTTTTGATATTTGATATAATGATTTTTTAGGAAGAAATCACAAAATCAGGTTTTTTAACACTTAAATTTATTTAATAGTTTAAATATTATTATATTAAAATTTTTATTGCATCAAGAGAAGCGAGGTGTTTTAACGTTCCTTCCTAATAAAATAATTAAAAAATTTCATCTGAGCTAATAAAATAAAAAATTATGCAAAGTATTTAAAAAAAATCAATGTTCGCTCATAAAATAAAAAATTATAAAATAAAAACTTAAAACTTAAACCTGGATCTATAAATTGAAAAAAAAAATTACATCTAAAAAAATTGGATCCCTCTTGGTGCTTATAGATCTGAATTTAAGATAGATCTATTGTAGTTAATTTCAGTTTAAATAACATTAAAATTTTTATTAATTTAAATTTATTATTCAAGTTATAACTAATCTATAAAAAATTCTCTTAAAAATAATACTAATAAATGAAAATAAATAATACTAATTTTATAAATATATTTATTTATAAATATATAAAATTAATTAAATTATAAAATATACTATATTATTTATAAATAATACTAATTTTATAAATAAATTTATTTATAAATATATAAAATTAATTAAATTATAAAATATACTATATTATTTAATTAAGAAATTTAATATATAGGATTTTTAGTTCATCTAAACACATATATATAGAGGGGTATTTCACACATTTTCATAGTATTTATAGAGACATTAAACACACATATATAGAGACATTAAACACACATATATAGAGGAGTATTTCACACATTTTCATAGTATTTATAGAGACATTTTTATTTGACATTTTAAGATGGGACATTTACAAAGTCTATTTTCAATACTTCCTTTTTATTCACTATTTTCACTAAGGAATTTCATCTTATTTCTTTTTTCCAATATGAACAATTCACTGCATTGAATATTTTAAGAGGAGACCTAGAGTCTTTATGATAATAAGTTTGTATCTTGTGAAGATGAATAGACATTAACATAATAATGTTGGAGAATAAAATGAACATTAGATTACAAGAAATGGAAAATCAAATCCAAGAAATGTAATATTTGACGCAAGAAAGTGATGCCAATAATTTCTATAAAATCTTAATATGAAGAGTAAGATTAAAGAGCTAGACAAATTGAAACAACTTGTCCCATGGAGGCAAAGGCGGCCAGCAAAAGTAATTGAGAGTAGAGATAGGTTAATTCATGTTAAGCTAAGAAATAAAGAAGATAAATATTAAATATTTAGTAAAACCTAGAGTCTAAAAGGGTTAGGAATATCATAAATGAAGACCTCATTATAGAAGATCAAGATGAATTAAGAATGAAAATTCAAAAAGTAAAAGACATAAGGAGGAAAGAAACATGGGAAGTAATCAAGAATAAAAATCTATTATTAGGCATAGAGACAAAAAAAAAGGGCTAGTGCAAGGTAAGATCAACATAGTTTAAAGTATTCTTAAGTTATTAGAATTATGTTTTAGAAACTTAGGAGTTAGTTAAGATAAACTTAGTTTAAAATATATAGGTTGGTGCAAGGTAATGCTACCCAATTATGACGTGCAACTAAATAAATATTAGACATACAACATTTTAGAACATAGTGTAAAAATATGAAACATAGACAATAGAGTTACCTTATGAAATATATAACTTTTATTATGGAAAATTAGTATAACTCCAAGAAAATGGTGTTCTCCGAAGATTGGTATGTTAATTTTTTTCTAAAACATAATGCATAGATGTCCATGTTATGCCTTGGGTTTGGCATCTAAATTAACAATGATTTTTCGAATTTTATATATATTTTTAATTAAGAAATTCAATGAATCCGTAGAATGAGAAGGCAAATCATTAGGGTGCACTATGAAGGTCTTAACCCAATCAATGAACTTTTTTTAAGTGTAGGTAGTAGTTTCTTTTTTGTTTTCAAAATAGGTGAACCAATCAAAAGTAAAAAGTAAAATAAGAAACCTATGTTTTTTAGATATTTGACATATGACAAAATAAAAATATAAAACAATATTGTCATCTTTCATATATATATATATATATATATATATATATATATATATATAATATGCACATAGGTTTCTATAAGTGTTTGAAATTTCATTAGCAACAAGCATGTAAAGCATATATAGATTCGAGATTGAAAAGCACTAAAATGAAAAAATAGATGTGTGATGATCCAAACTTAAAACCAAATAAAACAACTCATCCACCACTTGGATGGAAAAGATAAATCCCACAAATATTTTTTAAAATAAAAAACATTCATACAATAATAATGTGTGTACATTATTATTTAAAATTTTTATATATAAACTCTTTTATTCAAATAACATGTATACATTAATAAATTACACACATTTTTTATTTTGATAATACACACATTTTACTAAAATAAAAACAAATTCATTTTCCCTATTCTCCACATCTCTCCCTATCTATCTCTCACACCCTACCCGTCTCTCCCTCCACCCATTCCCTAGTATATCCCTCCTACCATTTTAATGAATCACCCATGAGCCTAGTGTTTGGTGGGCTCTACATATAACAGGTATGGAACAACAACAGATTCAAGAGTGCTGCGCATCGAGTTCTGAATAGTAAAGAGGGAAGACGATGCTCGTTTGCATTTGGTATCATTCCAAATCCGGATACGATAGTGACGCCTCTTCCTCAGTTTAGCACCGACATCAACTGTCCTGCTGCTTACAGATTATTTCTCTACAGAGATTATATGATCAAGATCCACCCTCCTACTAGTCCCAAAGACTTTGTCACCGTCTCCATCTACGCCATCCAATGTAGCTGCATAAATAAAATCTTTGCGTGCACCTGAACGGAGATCTTTTTGTTTGTAAATATATAGCTATATATTGAATCTATGGAAATGCCACAGAGCGACATGAATGAGTGAGTGCTGAATTCAGAAAATCTCTGCATTTTAGTTTTAACGCGCTGACGAATACTTTACATTTTGTTGCATGTCAATGTCGATCCAGAAGAGAGTACACATTGATAGGGCTGATTCGATTTGATGGCTCAATAAACAACAGAGCAAAATTTTAAAAGTATATAATACAAAATGACATATAAATTGACAGACTAATACAATAACTACAACATAGCACCTTCCATTAGATTTGGTCGCTTGAGGAGGTCCTCCTCATGTCTTGTCAATTTATTTGATTAGTTGCAAGACTCAGAGTCATGCCTATACTTAAAAATATGCGTCGACCGTCCAGACATTCAACAGGGGATTCCAACTCACTTTCTACTTTATTTATGAATACTAAAATGCATGAAAATCAGAGCTATAAATGCGCATCTATTTAAAAAGAATCCAGACCTCTATGAAACTTCGATCCATTTTGTCAATACATGATTTGATTGAGGATGATAATTTTTATTTTATTTTATTATGTTTTTATATAGATATTTTACATTGGAATGAGGAATGTATTTTGATGTTTTTATATGCATAGTTTTCATTGGAATGAGTAAATGAGATTGTTAAAGTTAATGTAAGAATGGGATTGTTAACATTTTATTAATAAAATGATGGAGTTGAGTATAGTAATATATTAAAATTAGATGAAATCCTTTTGTTTGCCGGACAAATATCTTTTATTCTCATTGACATTTGATATAATGATTTTTTTAAGAAGAAATCACAAAATCAAGTTCTTAACTGTTAATACTATTTAACATTTTAAACATTATATTAAAAGTTTTATTAATTTCAGTTTAAATAACATTATATTAAAAGTTTTATTAATTTAAATATAGTATTTAGGTTATAATTAGTCTATAATAAATATCTTTAAAAATCAATATTAATAAATGCAAATAAATAATATTAATTTTATAAATAAATTTATTTATAAATATATAAAATTAATTCAATTATAAAATATACTATATTATTTAATTGGAAAATTTAATATATGAAGTTATAAGTAGGATTTTTAGTTCATCTAAACATATATATACATAGAGAGATGGGCATTTCACACATTTTCAAAAGTTACAACCAAAATGAGAAGCCTATGTTTTTTAGAAATTTGACATATGATAAAATAAAAATATAAAACAATATTGTCTTCTTTCATATATATATAGAATGTGTATATAGCTCTTTCTAAGTGTGTACAATTTCATTAGCCACAAGCATTGATCCAAACCTAAAGCCAAAGAAAACAATTCATCCACCATGTCTATGGAAAAGATAAATCTAGCCAATATTTTTTGAAATTAAAAATATTCATAAAATCTCAGAGGAGAGCCTCCAATCCTTGTGAAAAATTAATACATTGTTTTGCAGCGAAGTATCTGCCTCATGTCATGAATTCAAAGAGATGTAAACCATGATATCCTTATAATTAAGGAAGGCGTATGTTACATATGTATACATTGGGAGTTGAGGGAATTAAGTTTATATTGAGTTGTAAATAGAATTATTAAATATTTTCATATTGTGTTGCAAACGGAATTATTACATAATCTTATATGAAATTATAAAATAGAATTCTTTACATAATTTTATATTGAGTTGCATTCTTTACACATTTCTATATTAAGTTGTATTGTTTACATGTTCTTACATGGAGTCGTAAATAGATTTATTACATATTTTTTATATTGTGTTGCAATTAGAATTATTACATATTTTTATATGAAGTTTTAAAATAGAATTGTATACCTATTTTTATTGAGTTGTATTCTTTAGATATTTGTATATTGAGTTGTATCATTTACATAGTTTATATTCAGTTGTGAATAGAATTGTTTACATATTTCCATATCGAGTTATGAATAAAAGAACTTCATGTTGGGCTCATGGTTCACTATTTCCAAGGAATCTATATGTTTCTAATTGAGAAAAGAGTCTAGTTATAAATTATGGAACCTTAGAGTTGTACTTATGGACCATTTATTGAAGGAAAATTTGTAAACATAAATATTAGTTGAAGAATTGAGTTTAGGTTATGTGGAGAACAAATTTATAATATAAAATTGAGAAACATTTCTATTAAGAAAACTATATATATATATATATATATATATATATATATATACTGATCTAATATGGGTGAGCGCTATAGATGCTAGATAAGCCATGTGTCAACATGGTTCTCCTTGTGTATTCTAATATGGGTGAGCGCTACAGATGCTAGATAAGCCATGTGTCAACATGGTTCTCCTTGTGTAGAGGATTGTTTTGTAAATGTTTGATGATATGAAGCTTGAGTTTACTAGGATAGGAAAGGAAGGATACTCCGAGTTACCTTATCGAGATCTAATATTTATGACTTGGGGAAGAAAATGATATTGATAACGATGACCAAAGAAATTGTGAAGTCACTACATTACATAATGTAATTAAGTGGTGTGTGTTAGAAAAGAGTCAATAGAGTTAAGAACCTATAAGTGAGTTATAATCATACATTTTCAACCTAAGGGAATGTAATATTGGAGTCAAGGCCTTCCTATGAAATTATGATATATAAAATAACTACAAAGTATGTGAGTATGTAAACTAATTGCAGATAAAATGTAATTGTTGAGCCTTGATGAAGTGAGACCAATTGCATACATAACATGTAATATGTAATATGAGAAAACATCCCATGTGAGAAAATGAGTAAAAATAAATAAATAAATACAGTATCGACATGTTGATCGAGGGATGGTCCGGACGAGTAACGTCAAGTGTCATTTCATGAGAAGGAATAGAGATATTGCAACAATATTTTCCTTACGATTGTGAATGACCATAACTTTGGGATGGAGTTTCTTGAAGGGTGGGTGTATGTAATTCCCTGTATTTGACAATTAGTAATTTAAACCGTAATGAGAATTAACTTAGTACATTTAATTCTTATTAACTAGTGGACTTGGCTAAACTAAAATTAATGATGTGGTTGTGAGAGCATATGGACCTTGTTATGTATGAACCGTAAATGAAATTATCGTTTTATTTTAGTAATGGATGAGTATGTATGTCATTTGATCATGCATATTGGATGTGAAAGGTGGCACCTTGATATTAGTTAAAACTATACATTGAATATATAACAAATCTAATGTGATTTGAAAGAACATACTTGATTATTCCAATATCAGTTTGTGAAATTTCTTATTACTTGAAATAGTTGGATATAATTAAACATGAGACATGTATGTTGTTATTGAGTTGACACACAAATGGATCAACTATGAGATAGTAGTGTATTATATGTTGTAATTACGAATGAAGTTATGAATTGAAACACTGATATGACTTGCAATATCGATTTTCATGTTATTTAATACTGAATTCAAATATTTATATGACTTGTGGGTGAGTGTGAGTTCTTCCAGGAACCGTGACTTTCTCAAAGTGGTTTTTTAAATGAAGAGACCCCTTAGAATAGTGATGGAATGGTATGGTTGATGTAGGGTGTTGAACCTAGTACTATTAGGGGGGGGTTGGAGGCATTTCCCACCGTTTATCCCCCGAAACCTAGAGTCATGGGAGGGATGTGCTGAGCATGCTCCCTTGGATGTGTGATGATGACTAGTGGGTGCCTATTGGGGAAGCTTGATCAATGCAGTCGACACTTCCGCTTACGGGTTCTATATATGGTTAGGTCGGTAAAGCTGACACCATATTATATTCCAACATAGGACGGGATGGTGAAGTGAGGTGATGTAAGTAGTGGTGAATAGGTTGTTTTGAGTACTTATCAAGATGGATGGGACCAATGATGGATTGGATGGTGTTCTCCATTGTTATAAACCATTAAGATTATATGCTTGTTTGTTTCATTAGGTTTATCTAATTTAGTTTTATGACTCTTGTATAAATGAGTATGAATTATGAATGATACATTGATTAAGTTGTTATGTTGTATGTTGTTTGCAAGTTTATAATAATGATGCATCAAGGATAAATTTTGATTAATAGTACCCATGCTTAAGATGTGTGGGATGGCCACCTACATGTCGATTCGTGAGTACATCATTATGATTGGTTAGTTGATTAGTACATTACTATAATAACCTAGTTGATGATTGCTTAATCATAATCCATGTGTTGATATTTAAATGATTGTTGCAGTATTATATATGTCTCTACTGGATTAAGGAAGTGTTACCTAGTAGGTATATGTGATCAATATATATATTAATACCATGTTGACTAATTGGACATATTTAAGAGTTAAATGCATTTCATGGGTTATTGAAATATTATATCTATACATATATGTATGTATTTTGCAGCATTAAAATCATTATGAGAATGTTATTATATATATATACGTCTTATTGAGATACTCATGTACTATGTGTGTATAGAAGTAATATTTAATAAATATATTTGTGTATGTGTGCACAAGTAATATATTAATTGTCTTGCGTATGGGGGAAGAGTACCAATAGATGAAGGGATACGTTTAAGTGAATTCAAGGATAAGATTTACATATTGCATTTAATTTATAGCATGTGAAATGACATTGAATATATATATATATATATATATATATATATATATATATATATATATATATCACGTGAAGTAAGACTTTTGTAGATAACATATTATAATTGAACTCAAATTGAACTTATTGTATTTGAAGAAAATAAATCAATTATTATTTTATATTATTTTATTGAAAGAGGTGGTGGAGAAAGGTTTAGGAAAATAAATAGTGAAGGATGATAGTAGAAGAGGAGGCTTTTGTTTGGGGTGGATTGGGTTTTGATGGAATAAGTTGGGAAGTGTTGGATGAGTTTAAGAACTCAGAGAAGATACATAAATTAATTTGCATCACTGTTCTGTTGTTCTCTGGGGGTCTCGGGCACACAGGGATAGGAGGCCATTTGTATGGATTCCTCGGGCTAGGATCCCGCTAAGCTCCTAGGGGCAAGTTACTCGATCAATTCCATGTTTGCGTAAAAATTATTAGTTTATGCTGTAAAAATTACTAGTTTATTTATTACTCTTGCTTCAATTTCTTTTTGCAATTTAAATTGTACAAGTTTTGTAATATCCCGAAATTTTGACTATGATTATTTTATATATTGGGTGTAATCCCCGATGCACATGTTTTACTTTTGTTATATATACTGGGTGTAAGCCCCAATGCACATGATTTACTTTTGTTATATATATTGGGCATCGGCCTTGATGTACACAGATTATTTTTATGTATTGGGCATAAGCCCCAATGTACTTGGTTGATGTTTAATATGTGTTGGGTACAAACCCTAATATATTGAGATGAACTTTGTTATGTACTGTATAGAAGTTCTGGTATACATGATTGAATTCTATGATGTGTTGGGCATCATCCCTGGAGCACATGGGTTACAAGACTATGTGTTGAGCGTAAGCTCTGGAGCACATAGGTAACCCCAATAGATAAAGGATTTAGTGTTGGGCATAATCCCTGGACCAATCCAACATGATGTTGAGCATAATTGCTGGAGCATCGGATCTTTGGCCATTGTATCCCTAGGTGTATATTAGAAATTCATCCTAGTATTACTGTTGAGCAAAAGGCTCTAGAATTGCACTAGTGTAACGCCCATTGAGTTTGTTGAGCATAAGATCTGAATAGAACTAGGGCTTACCTTACTTAAAGGTGTTGAGTTGGGAAGACTCTGAATAACACCAACATTCATCGTAATTATTCAAGTTGATTAATTGAATCATTATCTATTTCTCATCAAGGAATGAAATATAATACCACAAATAGGAGGTAATACAACATGCAAGGGAATCTAGGGCTACCTATCCTATTTGACCGACCCAAACCCCACATGAGGCCTTGTTAAAAAACAGACACAATTTAAGGAAGCATCGATTAAACAATTATGTTATATAATGCATGAGTAATAAATGATAAATAAATTAAATATGTAAAGTCTATATACATATATGAATATTATATATGTGGATTATTTTGGAATAAATAAAGATAAATAAAATAAGTGAAGTCTATACATATATATGAAAAAAATAATAATATACATATATGTGAAGCTAATTAAAAAGAAATAAAATATAAACAAATTAATTAAAGTATATATATATATATATATATATATATATATATATATATATATATGTTATTTTATAAACTAAATAAATAAATTAAACTTCTTTTCTAAAATCAAAGCAGAAACTATTTAAAAGTTATAGTTATAAAAAATTGTTATCTTCTAAATAAAATACATATAATTCAAACTAGGAGTTGAATTCAAGAAGATATTAAAATATTGATGTTAACTCAAGATAACCAAATTGTCCCATTCCAAAGAAATCTATATAAAGGAAAGAGCCAAGAGAGGGAGGGGAGATGATCATTATTTCTGTATGGGATTGGAGAGAATTCCAAAACCTAGTACTTAGAAGATACAGAGAATAGCTCCAAGATACCAGCATCCTCATCCTTAGGAACTCTAGATCTTCTTGCATGTTGGAACTAGTTCGGGGGTGATCCGATTAAGAATGATGAATGTTTCCGGGTCAAAGGTTGGGAGGAACATGGCAGTTCTGAGGTTATTCAGTTACCACTGTACAGGTCGGCTGGGAGTATTCTTCCATTAATTAGTGTTTGAAGTGTGCAGGTCATAAAGAAGATCCAATTAGTACATTCCAGGTAAGAATTTATATTAGTTGTATATCAAGCTTCCGTAGAAGTATAGGATGAAAGTTATAAGTATAGCAATACTATTATTAAGCTGTAAGTTTCCCTTTTATAGATTCTGGTTAATAGTAATTATTTCATGACCAAGGGCATAAGCATTGTGGGGTTAAAATTAAATAATTCATACTACTGAAATTTAAATGTACATGATTAGGATTAACCGAGAACAATTCTTTCTTTCTCTTTTAACATAGAAAACCATTACATAGTTCGAGTCTTTTCCCATACAAGTTTCGATCTAGCAGAGCTAACGAAGCTAGCTTGTGCTAGATCTCAACCCTTAAATGCTTTGGGCCTCTTAATCTAAAGCAAGAATTTCGTTAGAGTCTTTTAAAACCCTAGATGTTGCACAAGGGCCTATGTCTAAACAGAACGAATAAGCCACTGTGTTAAACAAGAAAGATTTCTACAATAGGGTCATCTGTTAATATTCATGTATCAGGGATTGATTCCCATTAACACCACCCTAGATACTAGAAAATACACTTAACATTTTATTCAGGTTTATACACATGCCAAACAATCCAACAAACATTACAATAAACAAAAGAACAGTGTAAACATAAGTTATAGAAATTTATTACAAGCGTAGCATGTTTTTAAGCAACTAAAGGATAGATTTTACATTAACCAATCAGAATAGATTAAATAGGGAACCATGATATTTTCATATACTGTAATGACCCTTTTTTAAAATTTTATTAAAATGCCCAATTTTCCACTTTTTCCCCAATTTCGACCTTTGACTAGTTTTGATGTCTAGGTCTCCAAACTAACCCAAATGCTTCCAAATATTCTGTAAGGGTATATGTGTCAAATACCCCAATTTTGTAAAAATTATGTAATTATTTCATTTTATTCCTGAGACATTATGTTAAATTTAATGCTAAGTAGGAATTGATGACTCAATAGAGTCACTAGAAATGGAATGTAATTCAGAATATTTTATTATTAATAAATAAATTATGGAGACAACAGCATGTGAGAGCTGTTAAAAAGAGGTTACTGGTCAAACTGGTGGATGGAACTAGGTGGAAAGGCAAATGACAAGTGGCAGCATCCTCAAACACTTCCTAAGTTGCTGGTGGCAACTTCCCTATATTTGGGGTCATGATTCCCCAAGGAAGTGGAATGAGAGTAGGTGGCTCATTAATGACAGTTAACCCAACAAAGACATAGGCAATCTTTTAAATAGTACTCAATGAACTGAAGAGGGGGTTCGAATTGTTCTGGAGGGAGAATGCATTCAGGTGAATGTTATTCAGGAGTCCCATTGAGTAAGAGGGAAATATTCAGTAAGGAAGTTGTTTGAGAGGAATGTTGCAGTAACTTGGTTCCATTATAGCTGTTTGGGCTGAGAGAATTACTTGCTGCACCTAGTTCCAACCAGGGAGACCAGAGCAAGCTTGGGGGTCCTGAGAAGTGCTGTCTAGGCACTCTCCAGGAGTTGGTAGGGAGGAACAGCCTCCCATTGCTGTTGTTGTCCACAGAAACAGGTTCTGCCATTTATTTCCTTATGTTGTCCAGTTTGAATAAATGTATGATGAGTTTATTTCTATATGTCTAAAGAGTAAGTAGTTAGTAAAATAGTATATCAGAGTAGCAGTAGATAGATTTTGTAGAGTTCTTGTGTTTAAGCATTCCTTAATATCATTATTATCTTACGGTTAAGGTATTTTTAATGCATGCTATACAAAAGTAATATTGTAAGCAATAGTATATTATTGTAATTTTTTTTAAACCTAGTTTAATTATAATAGTTAAATAGATAAGTAGGGTTAAGTATACAATAATTATTCTCTGGAAACATAAACCCGTTTAAACAATCATAGGAATAGAAATAAACATAACCACATAAACTACAATAATGATACCATTATAGATAACATTGCAGAAGAGTTGTAGCTATAAGTAGAATAGCTTTATAAAGATACAAACCCTAGTCAACAGTTAATCAGTGAGAACCTATTAAATAAATTAATACCCAAACCCTAGTTAACAATTATACAGTCACTACCTGTTACACTAATGAATGTTCAAATTTCAACACAAGATTATTTAAAATAATTTAACATTTTTTTTTATAACTTAGTTATTGTTTGAAAAAACGAAAGGATTAGCAGAACCCTATTTGACTCAATATCGAACTAAAAACAGTATAGTAATATCTTTCACTTGATTATCTACTTCGACATAGTCATAATCATAATAAACAGAATAAGTAACTAAACAAAAATCGTGACCGTGGAGTTCGATTTAAACCCTATCTTTCCAGTTTCTACAACAAGAAATTTCCAGCAGAGAAATGACCTAGTTATTAACTTTATAATAGAAGAAACAAAAAAACAGAACAGTATTCTAGCTCATTGTCGAGCTTCACTATCATAATAGTATCTTTTACTTGGTTCTCAATTTACCAACAAGTCATAATCGCAGTAATGGGACAAGCTTTTAAACTACACTTCAACTGTAAAATTGAGTAGAACCATAATAGACCAGTATGTACGAGTAACAGTAATGCTGATAATGAAAGCAATGCTTCCACTTACAATCGCAGCACCAGTTCACAATTTATGCTATTTTAAAAACTTGGAATTTAAATTACACACCACACACCAACTCAAGTATACAGGAGTGCTGATAATAAATCATATTACGAAAGTTCTTTTACATAGTAAGGTTATTAACCAAACATACTACCAAACCCTGAGTGAAACCCTTCACATTTTAACAGCCCAGTTTGAACAAACAAAACCAATGCTACAGAATTAAGACCATGTTTTCACCTACGACCGCAGAGGTGATTAATATTATGATATGGATATTCCATTAGGTTCGTGACACCATATTTAAACTTGTCATTATTTCATGATGAAAACAATGCCTTCGAACCTTGTATTGTGAACATTCACATTTGCCCTACAATCAATAAAGACATGCAATTGTCAATAGTGTCCAAGACTCCGATGAAATTTCCATCATTTTGCTAATTAAATATCATAGCTTGGGTAAACAGATTTATCGCATGGTTATCTATATTGGTTGAAAAACCATAGTTCACTTGTTATCCTTTTAACATTCAAAACATTAGGATAATACCATGAACCTTGCTATTTATATAATGAAAATGTTGCCTTACATTCTTTTAAACCATGCAATATTGATATCGTCCAAATTCAGTCTTGAAGCACTCTATGCATAGAGGAAATTGATTTGCATTATAAAAATATTAAGAGCAAGGGTGTAATATTAAACTATAAGTGGTTCACAATACCTTATTACTAATTTTCCACATACCCTAGCCTCATGGGAAGAGACAACAGATATGGCATCTCTTCTAAGTCTCTAAGATAAGGGTAACAATGTTGGGTATAGTGGTTTACAAATTTACTACAATAATACCAATTGCTAAAGCTTGCACAGATGGTACAGGACTTGCAATTTTCTTCTTTAGGTAACTATGACTCTAGGATTTAAGTTACCTGACTCGTAATTTATGATTAGGATTACTCTAGTACATTTCATCCGTTGATACAATGTAATAACAATCACTTAATTGATACAGATTTCCGGTTATAACAAGTAGTCTCTTGTTATCTTTAAGGCTCAATGAGTTTAATCAAGATAACTCATAGTTCTTAATCCTTTGACAATCATAGAAATAGGAATAGTTTTTCAATCCAAACAAACCCTGAAAGGTCAAAAAGAGACCTGTAACTGACAGGATACATTGTAAATGCTAGAAACAAGCTAAGTATATATTTGGATAATTTCAGTTCTTGCATAATGGAAGGTGTGAATCAAAAATATATTCTAACATAAAACTTGGCTTGATACAATAATTATGGATGAGTAAAAATTGATTTGGGTATGGTCACCCCGTTGTATTTTACAGTGCTAGAAATGAAGTACAATTGCATTACAAGAAGTACAATTGCCCTAAATAGACTTGGAAATATTTTATTTATGATATTTTGCTTATCCTAAAATTATCTACTGTAATAATGAATTAGTCTTATGTAGTTTTTATATTGTTTGTGCAAAAGTATTTTCTTAATACTTAGGAAATAATTAAGTAATACTAGAAATAACAATAAATAAATTAAGGAGAAATCTCATGTATAATAACCCTAACCATGAGAGGGAAAGGAAAATCCCTTGGTATTGCCATAAATCCCTATAGGTGTAAAATCACAAACAATAATAGACACAATTGATATATAAAGCAAGTAACAAACTAAAATTTAAACATAACAATTTCGGTGAGATTTGTTATGATATATAAACCAAGTAACAAACTAAAATTTAAACATAACAATTTTGGTGAGATTTGTTATACTTGAGTACTTATTATTTCAACTAAACGTTTGCATAGAGTAATAAATGCAATGCTACATAGATATTATATTAAGCATATTTAAACCAAATCTTGAATAAATCAGTTCACATGGGATTCACATCGAGTATGTCCAGTATTTAAATTTAATATTAACATGAATCAATGCAATCAGTTGCTACAGGAGGAATTTGAAGTACAATTGCATTACAGGAAAAAGGAGTTTGTACCCCATAAAAATTTCAAGAATAACAAGAACAGAAACCATTTTAATGGTTAAAACTTCCAGGGAAGCAAAAATGGAGCTGCTAATAATTCCAACAACTTCAAGGGCAGCAAGGAGGCTTCTAACAATCATGGAAATTACACTAAGAATTTTGAACAAAAGGAGCCTGTTAAGTGCTGGGAGTGCAATGGCCCACACTATGCTTCAGTTTGCCCAAATCGGAAGAAATCAAACAGCAATATTCATACTATACAAGATGAAATGACTGTTGGAGACTTTGCAGGGACTATGCCCAGAATCAATGCAGCGTTGGAGAACCGCCAAGCTGACTATCAAACTTCCATGGTGGAAGTAGGAGGTATGGTTAACAAAACCCTTGTAACTATTTTAATAGATCCATGTGCTAGCCTCAGTTATATTTCACCGCAGATAGTATAAAAGTGTAATTTGACTGTTGAAAGGTTTGATAACCCTTGGTCAGTACAACTAGCCACTGGGGCAAAAAGGAAGGTGAACTGTTATGTTAAGGAATGTGCCCTAGATATGAATGATTTCAAAACTACTGTTAAATTAAATATTCTGCCACTTGGTTCGTATGACATACTTATTGGTATGGACTGGCTAGAACAGCATAAGGTAGTTTTAAGCTGTTTTGATAAAAACTTTACTTGTCTGAATATTAATGAACACTTGTAACGGTTAAGGGTATTCCTAGGAAAACTGTAATAAGGCAGATTTCTGGTTTACAACTTAAAAGAGCAGTCAGAAAAGGGTGTAAGGCCTATGCTGTAACTATTACAGATGAGGCAGTTAAGTCTTAAATAAGCAAGATAAAAGTTGAGGATCTTCCTGTAGTAAATGAATTTACGGATGTTTTCCCGAAGGAAATTCTAGGATTACCTCCCAAGAGAGAACTGGATTTCACAATTGAACTTGTACCAGGTGCTGTACCGAGTTCAAAGGCTCCATATTGTATGAACATTCTGGAGCTTAACGAATTAAAAACACAGTTAAAGAAGTTAATAGATAAGAACTACATTCGACCCAGTGTGTCCCCTTGGGGAGCACCAGTAATCTTTGTTAAAAAGAAGGATGGAGCTATGCGACTTTGCATAGATTACCGTCAACTAAATAAGATGACAATTAAAAAAAGATATCCGTTGCCTCGCATAGATGATCTGTTTGATCAGCTACGTGGAGCTACGGTGTTCTCTAAGATAGACCTGAGATCGAGTTATCATCAGGTGAGGATTAAAGAAGAGGACATATTCAAGACATCTTTCAGAACGAGGTATGGACATTACGAATTTGAGTAATGCCATTTAGGCTTACTAATGCCCCAGCCGTATTTATATGTCTAATGAATAACATAATGCATAAATACTTGGACAAAATTGTTGTCGTATTCATCGATGACATTTTAATTTATTCTAAAAATGAAGAGGAACATAAAGAACATTTACGGATAGTCTTACAAGAATTGCTAGAACAACAGCTCTTTGCAAAGTTCAGTAAGTGTGATTTCTTCAAGGATGAAATCCAGTACTTAGGTCACGTAGTGACTAAGGAAGGGATTTCAGTTGATCCTGAAAAGATCCGGGCAATAGAAGAATGGCCAGTACCAAAAGATGTAACAGATGTTAGATCCTTCATGGGAATTACCGGTTATTACCGGAGATTCATTGAAGGCTTTTCAAAAATAGCCAACCCAATCACTTCCTTGCAAAAGAAAGGCAAGAAGTTTGATTGGAACTTGAAGTGTGAAGAAAGCTTTAAGAAATTAAATACTTTATTAACAACTGCGCCTATTCTAAGAATAGCGGATCCTAATAAGGATTTCTTGGTTTGCATCGATGCTTGTAATGACGGTCTAGGCGGAGTGTTGACTCAGGATGGGCATGTCATTGCCTATGAGTCCAGGAAGTTGAAGATTCATGAAAAGAATTATGCCACTTATGATTTAGAATTAGCTGCTGTTATTCATGCCTTAAAGATGTGGCGACACCACTTAATAGGTAGAAAGTTTACTTTAATGAATGATAATAAGGGTCTAAAATACCTTTTAGACCATCCTAACTTAAATGCAAGGCAAGCCCGATGGTTGGCCTTCTTAAGTGAATACGATTTCAAAATTCAGCACATAAAAGGAAAGAAAAATAACGTGGTTGATGCTTTGAGCAGAAATGCAAAGCTGAATTTTACAACAGCTATCAACACTTATACCTCTGATTTAAATGAACAGCTGACGGAAGGGATAAAATTGGATGAAATTTATCAAAACTTAAAAGCTACAGCTAAAGAAGAATCTACAGAAAGTTTGATAAAGGGTTATAGTTTAAATAAAGATGGATTTTTATTGTTTAAAGACAGACTGTATGTTCCGAATGTATCTAAAGTTAAACTGTTAATTCTGGATGAAGTTCATAAAACCCCTTACTCAGGGCATCCAGGCTACTAGAAGACTGTCACCATGTTGAGAAAGACTATTTTTTGCCTAATATGAAATCTGAAGCAGCTGAGTATATAGCTAGATGTTTGGACTGTCAACAAGTAAAAACAGAACATCAGCATCCAACTGGGTTATTGCAACCTTTTCCTATTCCTAGTTGGAAGTTGGAAATAATCAGCTTAGATTTCATTACTGGATTACCCAGAAATAAAAAATCAGAATGATTCAATCATGGTGGTAGTAGTAAATTAAGTAAATCAACACACTTTATTCCTGTTAAAACCACTTACAAGGCTGCAAACATAGCTGATATATTTCTGAAGCAGATTTTTAGGTTACATGGTGTCCCAAAGGTTATTATTTCAGACACGGATCCTAAATTCACCGGAAATTTCTGGAAATCTTTGTTTAAAGGATTAAACACAACACTGAATTTCAGCACTTCTTTCCATGCTCAGACGGACGGACAAACTGAAAGAGTTTATCAGGTATTAGAAGATTTGCTAAGAATGTATGTTAAGGATCAACCAATTAAGTGGGATGATTACTTATATTTAGCAGAATTTGCATACAATAAAAGCTATCAATCGTCAGCTAAGTTCATTCCTTTTGAAATTCTGTATGGGCATAAATGTAAGACTCCTATCTCTTGGAATAATCCAGTAGATAGATTAGTGTTAGGTCCTGAATTATTAAAAGAAATGGAACAGATTGTGAAACAAGTGCAGGAAAATTTGAAGATTGCCCAGGATCGGCAAAAGAGCCAGGCAGATTTGAAAATAACTCCTAAAGAGTTCCGGTGGGTGAACATGTGTTCATAAAGGTAGGACCAAAGAAGAGCTCCCTAAGATTGGGGAGTTGTGCAAAATTAGCACCACGTTACTGTGGTCCGTTTGAAATTTTATCTAGAATTGGTCAAGTTGCTTATCAGCTAGCACTACCACCTAATTTAAAAGTGCACAATGTTTTTCATATTTCTGTTCTGAAAAAGTACGTTCATGATGCTACTCATGCTATTGATTGGAACATTATACAGGTAGAACCAGAAGGGGAAGTTCTGGTGGAACCGGATTGTATCCTCAGGAGGAGGGAAATTAGTTTGCGGAACCGCACAATTGGACAGCTTAAGGTGCAATGGAAGCACCTTAGTCCTGAAGAAGCCACCTGGGAACTGGAAAGTAAGATGTGGGAAGCATACCCAAATCTGTTCCAGAATGTGGCTGATGATGAGGAATAAGTAACATCGAGGACGATGTTACATTTTAAGGGGGTATGTATGTCACATAGCCCAATTTTGTAAAAATTATGTAATTATTTCATTTTATTCCTAAGACATTATGTTAAATTTAATGCTAAGTAGGAATTGATGACTCAGCAGAGTCACTAGAAATGGAATGTAATTCAAAATATTTTATTATTAATAAATAAATTATGGAGACAACAACATGGGAGAGCTGTTAAAAAGAAGTTACTGGTCAAACTGGTGGATGGAACTGGTTGGAAAGGCAAATGACAAGTGGCAGCATCCTCAAACACTTCCTAAGTTGCTGGTGGCAACTTCCCTATATTTGGGGTCATGATTCCCCAAGGAAGTGGAATGAGAGCAGGTGGCTCATTAATGACAGTTAACCCAACAAAGACCTAGGCAATATTTTAAATAGTACTCAATGAACTGAAGAGGGGGTTCGAATTGTTCTGGAGGGAGAATGCATTCAGGTGAATGTTATTCAGGAGTCCCAATGAGTAAGAGGGAAATATTCAGTAAGGAAGTTGTTTGAGAGGAATGTTGCAGTAACTTTGTTCCATTATAGATGTTTGGGCTGAGAGAATTACTTGCTGCACCTAGTTCCATCCAGGGAGACCAGAGCAAGCTCAGGGGTTCTGAGAAGTGCTGTCTGGGCACTCTCCAGGAGTTGGTAGGGAGGAACAGCCTCCCATTGCTGTTGTTGTCCACAAAAACAGGTTCTGCCATTTATTTCCTTATGTTGTCGAGTCTGAATAAATGTATGATGAGTTTATTTCTATATGTCTAAAGAGTAAGTAGTTAGTAAAATAGTATATCAGAGTAGCAGTAGATAGATTTTGTAGAGTTATTGTGTTTAAGCATTCCTTAATATCATTATTATCTTACGATTAAGGTATTTTTAATGCATGCTATACAGTAGTAATATTGTAAGCAATAGTATATTATTGTAATTTTTTTTAAACCTAGTTTAATTATAATAGTTAAATAGATAAGTAGGGTTAAGTATACAGTAATTATTCTCTGGAAACATAAATCCGTTTAAACAATCATAGGAACAGAAATAAACATAACCACATAAACTACAGTAATGATACCATTATAGATAACATTGCAGAAGAGTTGTAGCTATAAGTAGAATAGCTTTATAAAGATACAAACCCTAGTCAATAGTTAATCAGTCTGAACCTATTAAATAAATTAATACCCAAACCCTAGTTAACAATTATACAGTCACTACCTGTTACACTAATGAATGTGCAAAATTTCAACAGAAGATTATTTAAAAGAATTTAACATTTTTTTTTATAACTTAGTTATTGTTTGAACAAACGAAAGGATTAGCAGAACCCTATTTGACTCAATATCGAACTAAAAACAGTATAGTAATATCTTTCACTTGATTATCTACTTCGACAGAGTCATAATCATAATAAACAGAATAAGTAACTAAACAAAAATCGTGACCGTGGAGTTCGATTTAAACCCTATCTTTCCAGTTTCTACAACAAGAAATTTCCAGCAGAGAAATGACCTAGTTATTAACTTTATAATAGAAGAAACAAAAAAACAGAACAGTATTCTAGCTCATTGTCGAGCTTCACTATCATAATAGTATCTTTTACTTGGTTCTCAATTTACCAACAGAGTCATAATCGCAGTAATGGGACAAGCTTTTAAACTACACTTCAACTGTAAAATTGAGTAGAACCATAACAGACCAGTATGTACGAGTAACAATAATGCTGATAATGAAAGCAATACTTCCACTTACAATCGCAGCACCAGTTCACAATTTATGCGATTTTAAAAACTTGGAATTTAAATTACACACCACACACCAGATCAAGTATAAAGGAGTGCTGATAATAAATCATATTAAATAAGTTCTTTTACACAGTAAGGTTATTAACCAAACATACTACCAAACCCTGAGTGAAACCCTTCACATTTTAACAGCCCAGTTTGAACAAACAAAACCAATGCTACAGAATTAAGACCATGTTTTCACCTACGGCCGCAGCTTAAATTCATAATTTAAGCATTTATAAAAACCTAGAAGTCTCAAATACACGCGTTAAACACCAACTCGAATATACAAGAGAAACCTTTAATAAATGATATTATCAAAACCTGGGGTGGAAACCCTGAATAGTTTAAGAGTTTAGCAAACAAAACAAAATTTCCAAAGCACAATTACACAGGAAAAACGTATTGTAAAGTCTTACTACAAAACCCTGTCAAATACCCTAAACTAGTTAAGAAGTATAGTAATAAACAACAAAACGAGCCCGTAACCTCATATAGGCTCACGGCCTTGGTTTTTCTTTTTATACATTAACCGTCTGTAGAAAAACCTAAGTACAAATGGAAGGACAAACAGTTACCATGTCGACCAAGGCCATAATCTACTCTTACATTACAGATAAACTTATTAAAAAACGCGTTCTCCTCACTCAAACCAAATCCTACCACTCTAACAACCAGCAAGGAGGAAAAGCCATGGTGAAACAAGGCATACCAGGTAAGAGCCAAGCGCCGAGGGTTGTGTCTATTACAACTTCAAGAGTATCCAGCACCTGCATATGACAAAATCGAATCAGTTACAATTGTTTTTCTTAAAAACAAAACAAACTCTTTTAAACTGAATAACGACGAAGAGATATTTATAGGTTACCAACAAATCGACAGAAGTTGCAAACACAGTAGATAGTTTGATAACCACGACTGAGCCAGGGTAAGACCCCACTCTTGTCATTGAAAAGAATAAGCTGACAGAAGCAAGTAGTAACTCCCTCAGTGAAAGTTTCGATAGAACCAAACCAAGAAATGTAGCCATGCCATGACAGGGTCGGTGTTGGTAGAAAATGTAACCCTAGGTGCCTTTTAAACTTATAGATTGCCAACAGCAAGGTATCAAGACTCCCGAATGATACAAGGGACTGGCACAAAGAACTGTAGCAGCATGGGAGCTGCTACCACCTGAGCCTCAGCGAAACTAGAACAGGAGGGTTCACAGAGCGACCGAGCCCGAAGGCAAGGGAGAAATGCCCACCTAGGGTTAAGTCAACGTTATATATCACCAACACTTGGTCCTGAAGCCACCACGTAGCACCCAAATAATTTTCATGCAAGTGGGTCGAGGTTCTAAATTTTTACAACAAGATTCCCAATGATTTGTTTTTCAAAACAAAACCATAATGGGAATAAACTAAATCATAGCAGAGTTGATTAATATTATGATATGGATATTCCATTAGGGTTGTGACACCATTATTAAACTTGTCATGATTTCATGATGAAAACAATGCCTTCGAACCTTGTATTGTGAACATTCACATTTGCCCTACAATCAATAAAGACATGCCATTGTCAATAGTGTCCAAGACTCCGATGAAATTTCCATCATTTTTCCAATTAAATATCATAGCTTGGGTAAACAGATTTATCGCATGGTTATCTATATTGGTTGCAAAACAATAGTTCACTTGTTATCCTTTTAACATTCAAAACATTAGGATAATACCGTGAAACTTGCTATTTATATAATGAAAATGTTGCCTTACATTCTTTTAAACCATGCAATATTGATATCATCCAAATTCAGTCTTGAAGCACTCTATGCATAGAGGAAATTGATTTGCATTATAAAAATATTAAGAGCAAGGGTGTAATATTAAACTATAAGTGGTTCACAATACCTTATTACTAATTTTCCACATACCCTAGCCTCATGGGAAGAGACAACAGATATGGCATCTCTTCTAAGTCTCTAAGATAAGGGTAACAATGTTGGGTATAGTGGTTTACAATTTTACTACAATAATACCAATTGCTAAAGCTTGCACAGATGGTACAGGACTTGCAATTTTCTTCTTTAGGTAACTATGACTCTAGGATTTAAGTTACCTGACTCGTAATTTATGATTAGGATTACTCTAGTACATTTCATCTATTGATACAATGTAATAACAATCACTTAATTGATACAGATTTCCGGTTATAACAAGTAGTCTCTTGTCATCTTTAAGGCTCAATGAGTTTAATCAAGATAACTCATAGTTCTTAATCCTTTGACAATCATAGAAATAGGAATAGTTTTTCAATCCAAACAAACCCTGAAAGGTCAAAAAGAGACCTGTAACTGACAGGATACATTGTAAATGCTAGAAACAAGCTAAGTATATATTTGGATAATTTAAGTTCTTGCATAATGGAAAGTGTGAATCAAAAATATATTTTGACATAAAAATTGGCTTGATACAATAATTATGGATGAGTAAAAACTGATTTGGGTATGGTCACCCTGTTGTATTTTACAGTGCTAGAAATGAAGTACAATTGCATTACAAGAACAAATACTCATAGAGTTAGTTAATCCATTTGTTCTCAAGAAAACATAACTATCATACTCTCTAGTAGTTCTAATTCTATAACAGTAAGATCAGAAGGAGGTCATAGGATGAAAGCTACCTTTTAAAGTTTGATAACAGGGTTAGACCCTTTTACTGAATGCTTTGGTACAACTAATTGACTTATAACACTTTAAAGATTTAATTGCAGCGACCCGAACTTACCTGTATATCTGTAAAGGGAAAGAAACCTGTTGCATTAGCTCGGAAGCTAAGTAAGCCCAGTATGTCATAGTAATTCCCCCTTGTGATTGAAGAACAGAAAACAATCAGCAACGGTAAAGAAACTCATACAAAAATATTTAAGAACAATGAAAGATCTTTCAGACACATTTATGATCACTTAAGCTAATAAAACTGTCAAATGAATGCATTTAATAATATTACATGTTACTTTAAAAATTTTAAATTTTTCAGAATTTTTGGGATTTGACATGTGGTATCAGAGCATGGTTCAAATACTAGGCCTTGATGTGGCTCAATTAGTTCCGCAGGATGGTCACAATAAATAAAAATTATATATATATAATGTACTAACTTGCATTTTTGTTTCATATAAACAGAGCAGAAAATTTCCTTTTCTGAATCTAATAGGTAGGTATGGAGAAGCTAGGAGAATATCTCGAGGAGGAAACTCCAAACACTGAGACAAGACAGATGTCTAGAGAACCTGTGATAGAGGAGGTAATTTCTCACTCCTCAGAGCTGATGCAGACAATAAAGGGTTTAAAAACTGAGATGGAATCAGTCAAGAAGGATAATGAGAGAATTCTGAAAACTCAAGAGCAGTTAAATCAAATTTTGATGGAAAAATTGCAGACTGAAAGGAGAAGCAAAAGAACTGAATCTGAAGAAGCTATCCATCAAAAAGGGTCTAAAAAGTTTAAACTAGCGAAATCGGACAACAGTTAATCATCTGAGGGAAGAAGGGAACAACACAGCTATCACACTACTAGTGACAGTAGTGAGGCTGAGTTGTATAACAGAAAGAAAAAGTACAGGCCTTATGAAGAGATTTATGGGGAGTTCAAGAAAATAAAACCCCCAACTTTCAATGGAGAATCTGAAAGAGGAGAAGAGGCAGAATCCGGGTTATCCGGGATGAGAAAATATTTCCAGATATACAACTATTCAAATCAGCTGAAGGCAAGAATGGGAATCTATAACCTTTCTGGAAAGGTGGATATATGGTGGCAAGACTTGAAAAGGGTCAAGGGGATCAAAGAAAAAGAGGTAAATTGGAGTATCTTTAAAAGGTACTTCAAAAAGAAATTTCTGTCCGAACAATACTATGAAGAAAGGGCCAAGGAATTTTATGAGTTAAAGCTAGGATCTATGACGATGAAGGACTTAAACAGTAAGTTCTTAAGTCTGTTGAGATATGTGCCGTATTTTTTTGAAGAAAAACCTAAAATACAGCGGTTTCTTAGCTGTCTGCCATATCATATCAAAGACAGAATCAAATATGATAACCCCAAAACTCTGGAAGAAGCTATGCGAAAGGCTAACTTCTGTTTTGAACAGGATAGAAAGAAAGAAGGAATATCCTACTGGAAGGCTAAAAAGAACAGTAATCAGCTGGAGTACAAGAAAAAGGAGTTTGTACCCCAGAAAAATTTCAAGAATAACAAGAACAGAAACCATTTTAATGGTAAAAACTTCCAGGGAAGGAAAAATGGAGCTGCTAATAATTCCAACAACTTCAAGGGCAGCAAGGAGGCTTCTAACAATCATGGAAATTACACTAAGAATTTTGAACGAAAGGAGCATGTTAAGTGATGGGAGTGCAATGGCCCACACTATGCTTCAGTTTTCCCAAATTGGAAGAAACCAAACAGCAATATTCATACTATACAAGATGAAATGACTGTTGGAGACTTTGCAGGGACTATGCCCAGAATCAATGCAGCGTTGGAGAACCGCCAAGCTGACTATCAAACTTCCATGGTGGAAGTAGGAGGTATGGTTAACAAAACCCCTGTAACTATTTTAATAGATACAGGTGCTAGCCTCAGTTATATTTCACCGCAGATAGTAGAAAAGTGTAATTCGATTGTTGAAAGGTTTGATAACCCTTGGTCAGTACAACTAGCCACTGGGGAAAAAAGGAAGGTGAACTGTTATGTTAGGGAATGTGCCCTAGATATGAATGATTTCAAAACTACTATTAAATTAAATATTGTGCCACTTGGTTCGTATGACATACTTATTGGTATGGACTGGCTAGAACAGCATAAGGTAGTTTTAAACTGTTTTGATAAAACCTTTACTTGTGTGAATATTAATGAACAGCCTGTAACGGTTAAGGGTATTCCTAGGAAAATTGTAATCAGGCAGATTTCTGCTTTACAACTTAAAAGAGCAGTCAGAAAAGGGTGTAAGGCCTATGCTGTAACTATTACAGATGAGGCAGTTAAGTCTTAAATAAGCAAGATAAAAGTTGAGGATCTTCCTGTAGTAAATGAATTTACAGATGTTTTCCCGGAGGAAATTCCAGGATTACCTCCCAAGAGAGAACTGGATTTCACAATTGAACTGGTACCAGGTGTTGTACCGAGTTCAAAGGCTCCGTATCGTATGAACATTCTGGAGCTTAACGAATTAAAAACACAGTTAAAGGAGTTAATAGATAAGAACTACATTCAACCCAGTGTGTCCCCTTGGGGAGCACCAGTAATCTTTGTTAAAAAGATGGATGGAGCTATGCGACTTTGCATCGATTTCCGTCAACTAAATAAGATGACAATTAAAAACAGATATCCGTTGCCTCGCATAGATGATTTGTTTGATCAGCTACGTGGAGCTACGGTGTTCTCTAAGATAGACCTGAGATCGGGTTATCATCAGGTGAGGATTAAAGAAGAGGACATATTCAAGATAGCTTTTAGAACGAGGTATGGACATTACGAATTTGTCGTAATTCCATTTGGGCTTACTAATGCCCCAGCCGTATTTATGTGTCTAATGAATAACATAATGCATAAATACTTGGACAAATTTGTTGTCATATTCATCGATGACATTTTAATTTATTCTAAAAACGAAGAGGAACATAAAGAACATTTACGGATAGTCTTACAAGAATTGTGAGAACAACAACTCTTTGCAAAGTTCAGTAAGTGTGATTTCTTCAAGGATGAAATCCAATACTTAGATCACGTAGTGACTAAGGAAGGGATTTCAGTTGATCTTGAAAAGATCTGGGCAATAGAAGAATGGCCAGTACCAAGAGACGTAACAGATGTTAGATCCTTCATGGGAATTACCGGAGATTCATTGAAGGCTTTTCAAAAGAAAGGCAAGAAGTTTGATTGGAACTTGAAGTGTGAAGAAAGCTTTAAGAAATTAAAGACTTTATTAACAACTGCGCGTATTTTAAGAATAGCGGATCCTAATAAGGATTTCGTGGTTTGCACCGATGCTTGTAATGACGGTCTAGGCGGAGTGTTGACTCAGGATGGGCATGTCATTGCCTATGAGTCTAGGAAGCTGAAGATTCATGAAAAGAAAGATGCCACTTATGATTTAGAATTAGCTGCTGTTATTCATGCCTTAAAGATGTGGCGACACCACTTAATAGGCAGAAAGTTTACTTTAATGACTGATACTAAGGGTCTAAAATACCTTTTAGACCAGCCTAACTTAAATGCAAGGCAAGCCAGATGGTTGGCCTTCTTAAGTGAATACGATTTTGAAATTCAGCACATAAAAGGAAAGGAAAATAAGGTGGATGATGCTTTGAGCAGAAATGCAAAGCTGAATTTTACAATATTTATCAGCACTTATACCTTTGATTTAAATGAATAGCTGACGGAAGGGATAAAATTGGATGAAATTGATCAAAACTTACAAGCTACAGCTAGAGAAGAACCTACAGAAAGTTTGATAAAGGGTTATAGTTTAAATAAAGATGGATTTTTATTGTTTAAAGATAGACTGTATGTTCCGAATGTATCTAAAGTTAAACTGTTAATTCTGGATGAAGTTCATAAAACCCCTTACTCAGCGCATCCAGGCTACCAGAAGACTGTCACCATGTTGAGAAAAGACTCTTTTTGGCCTAATATGAAATCTGAAGCAGCTGAGTATATAGCTAGATGTTTGGACTGTCAACAAGTAAAAATAGAACATTAGCATCCAGCTGGGTTATTGCAACCTTTGCCTATTCCTAGTTGGAAGTGGGAAATAATCAGCTTAGATTTCATTACTGGATTACCCAGAAATCAAAAATCAGAATGATTCAATCATGGTGGTAGTAGATAAATTAAGTAAATCAGCACACTTTATTCTTGTTAAAACCACTTACAAGGCTGCAAACATAGCTGATATATTTCTGAAACAGATTTTTAGGTTACATGGTGTCCCAAAGGTTATTATTTCAGACAGGGATCCTAAATTGACAGGAAATTTCTGGAAATCTTTGTTTAAAGGATTAAACACAACACTGAATTTCAGCACTTCTTTCCATCCTCAGACGGACGGACAAACTGAAAGAGTTAATCAGGTATTAGAAGATCTACTAAGAATGTATGTTAAGGATCAACCAGGTAAGTGGGAGGATTACTTATATTTAGCAGAATTTGCATACAATAACGGCTATCAATCGTCAGGTAAGTTCAGTCCTTTTGAAATTCTGTATGGGCGTAAATGTAACACTCCTATCTCTTGGAATAATCCAGTAGATAGATTAGTGTTAGGCCCTGAATGATTAAAAGAAATGGAACAAATTGTGAAACAAGTGTAGGAAAATTTGAAGATTGCCCAAGATCGACAAAAGAGCCAGGCAGATTTGAAAAGAACTCCTAAAGAGTTCCAGGTGGGTGAACATGTGTTCATAAAGGTAAGACCAAAGAAGAGCTCCCTAAGATTGGGGAGTTGTGCAAAATTAGCACCACATTACTGTGGTCCATTTGAAATTTTATCTAGAATTGGTCAAGTTGCTTATCAGCTAGCACTACCACCTAATTTAAAAGTGCACAATGTTTTTCATATTTCTGTTCTGAAAAAGTACGTTCATGATGCTACTCATGTTATTGATTGGAACATTGTACAGGTAGAACCAGAAGGGGAAGTTCTGGTGGAACCGGATTGTATCCTCGGGAGGAGGGAAATTACTCTGCGGAACCGCACAATTGGATAGCTGAAGGTGCAATGGAAGCACCTTAGTCCTGAAGAAGCCACCTGGGAACTAGAAAGTAAGATGCGGGAAGCATACCCAAATCTGTTTCAGAAGGTGGCTGAGGATGAGGAATAAGTAACATCGAGGACGATGTTACATTTTAAGGGGGTGTGTATGTCACATACCCCAATTTTGTAAAAATTATGTAATTATTTCATTTTATTCCTGAGACATTATGTTAAATTTAATGCTAAGTAGGAATTGATGACTCAGCAGAGTCACTAGAAATGGAATGTAATTAAGAATATTTTATTATTAATAAATAAATTATGGAGACAACAACATGGGAGAGCTGTTAAAAAGAGGTTACTGGTCAAACTGGTGGATGGAACTAGGTGGAAAGGAAAATGACAAGTGGCAGCATCCTCAAACACTTCCTAAGTTGCAGGTGGCAACTTCCCTATATTTGGGGTCATGATTCCCCAAGGAAGTGGAATGAGAGCAGGTGGCTCATTAATGATAGTTAACCCAACAAAGACCTAGGCAATCTTTTAAATAGTACTCAATGAACTGAAGAGGGGGTCGAATTGTTCTGGAGGGAGAATGCATTCAGGTGAATGTTATTCAGGAGTCCCATTGAGTAAGACGGAAATATTCAGTAAGGAAGTTGTTTGAGAGGAATGCTACAGTAACTTTGTTCCATTATAGCTGTTTGGGCTGAGAGAATTACTTGCTGCACCTAGTTCCAGCCAGGGAGACCAGAGCAAGCTCAGGGGTCCTGAGAAGTGCTGTCTGGGCACTCTCCAGGAGTTGGTAGGGAGGAACAGCCTCCCATTGCTGTTGTTATCCACAGAAACAGGTTCTGCCATTTATTTCCTTATGTTGTCGAGTCTGAATAAATGTATGATGAGTTTATTTCTATATGTCTAAAGAGTAAGTAGTTAGTAAAATAGTATATCAGAGTAGGAGTAGATAGATTTTGTAGAGTTATTGTGTTTAAGCATTCCTTAATATCATTATTATCTTACGGTTAAGGTATTTTTAATGCATGCTATACAATAGTAATATTGTAAGCAATAATATATTATTGTAATTTTTTTTAAACCTAGTTTAATTATAATAGTTAAATAGATAAGTCGGGTTAAGTATACAGTAATTATTCTCTAGAAACATAAACTTGTTTAAACAATCATAGGAACATAAATAAACATAACCACATAAACTACAGTAATGATACCATTATAGATAACATTGCAGAAGAGTTGTAGCTATAAGTAGAATAGCTTTATAAAGATACAAACCCTAGTCAATAGTTAATCAGTCTGAACCTATTAAATAAATTAATACCCAAACCCTAGTTAACAATTATACAGTCACTACCTGTTACACTAATGAATGTGCAAAATTTTAACAGAAGATTATTTAAAAGAATTTAACATTTTTTTTTATAACTTAGTTATTGTTTGAACAAACGAAAGGATTAGCAGAACCCTATTTGACTCAATATCGAACTAAAAACAGTATAGTAATATCTTTCACTTGATTATCTACTTCGACAGAGTCATAATAATAATAAACATAATAAGTAACTAAACAAAAATCGTGACCGTGGAGTTCGATTTAAACCCTATCTTTCCAGTTTCTACAACAAGAAATTTCCAGCAGAGAAATTGTAATATCCTTCCTTTATACGCTCATTTTGTAAAATGTATTTGATTATTGGTTCTGGTGAGGAGCTCAAGGCCAAGGCCCCACCAGGAAACCTTATAACTCAGTTGATTTAGCTCTTAAGTGTAGGGATGAAAACGATGGCACAATTAAAATTATAAGTGATTGAATCCTCTAGGAGGTAAGGTGAGGCGACTAGGAATCTGCGAGAGTATATATATATATTTGATAAATTATTTAAATTCACTAAATCCCCACAGCAATATTTGGGAGATGTCACATATGGTATCAGAGCATTAGGTTACAACACTAGGGCCTAATGAGCTCAACATGCGATAAGTGAGTATGAAGGTTGTTAAGTTTACTAATCAATTGTTTTCGTTTCATTTTGGATGCATGGATCGTATTGGAGGAGGGGAAAATGAATCTCCGAGCTCGACTTCAAGTTTCTTCCGCCAGAGCGCAGGTTGCAAACACTCGGGCTTATTGGGCTCAATAGGGGAAAACAAAAACAAGTTTGTCGAGTGAGGAAAGGAACTCCATTCTATAAGACGCAAACATAAAACTCCATTTCCAAGGATCGGCAAGAGGTAAGCAACGTGACGTTTTGGAAATTGCAAGTAAGTATGTTCCATTCCGCTGGAGCATTATAATGGCTTAGTAGTGTCTATTTGTGAACACACATCGCATACATCTCTTTATGTAATTGAATGATCTTCTATTGATAAATACTAAACGATGAATATCTCGTCATACTCTACAATGTATTCCATACTCTATAAGGTCAAAAATTTACTTTAAGAAGTTAGACTATGGGAGTTAAGTCCTTATGAAATGGATACTTGTAAGTAGAGTAAAAGCACGTATTGGAAGTTATCCTAGCTATTTCAAAGTGAAGTTTATAGGCTAAGGAAGTCTCCTAAATTTGGTTGACTTTAGACAACTAAGTGAACTGGATTGACCAATAGTCTAGAGTTCCAAATATGAAATTTAGAGGGAAATGTAAGCAACTTAGACCTGTTAAAAGGTCCATTAAGTTCAGATCAAAAGTAAGTCTATATGTTAAAAGGTCCATTAAAGATTTGATAGTTTGGGTCAGTCTTGGGTGTTGAACTACGTAAGAAACGATCAAGTTTCGTTTACACATGAGTTATCTTAAATAAGAAAGTTTATAAATTTATAACGCTGTTGACCTTAGTAGTAAAATCTGTAAAGGAACATACTGCAGGAGGAGCCATTGTGAAGTTAATATTTCTAGTTATGAGGGAAGCATAATTATGTGATATTAAGATGTTGCTTTTTTTTTTTTTTACTGAGGTATCAACTATAAGTGAGTTACATATGCTAAATTAATATTCCATAAAAAGTATAGTTTGGCTAGAATAAGATGTCTGGTTTCTTTTAAACAAAGAAATTAACTTTAATTGGTGCGAAGTTTTCCAAGACTAGGAAATTGTGAGATTACAAGGGAGAAAAAATGTTAATAGTCTCCTTGCTAATCAATTTCATTCTAGTATATAATTGTATAGGATAAGTAATTTTAATACGATTTTTGTGACATTGAAGCATGCTTGTACCCTTACATATAAGTACAACAAAAGGAAAATGGTTATAATTACAAGGTATACATGTGAATATTAATCAGTTAATACATATGATGAAAAAGGCATGAGTACCTTTTATATATACCTCTTATTTTCAGTAATTTCTACTAAGATAGACGTAGGAAACAATGAGTAATAGTTATACTTGTATTTGTTCAATATTTATGACGACTTGCTATGCATGTACAACTATATGTTATTTTGTTAAGGGATAGATTATTGGAAACCTAGAACCCACATGAAATAAATACAGGTTGGTAGGATGTTGTAATCTTCTGACGTCCTTATGTTGCCACAAGGAATGACTGTTTTTATTTATGATGTGTTAAGGAAAACACTGATGACATGGAATTTGTAGGGTAGATCGGAAGTGATCTTTGAGACGGTAATTGAGGTATAAGCATTTATGAAACCAGTAAAATGATGTTTGAACATATGTTATATGTATGATTGTTCTTATGATTTAATTACCTTTATACGACTAACACTTTGAATGTTGAGGTTAATACTAATGTGTGATGATACAAGTAAACTGGAACCTCGACAGATGAAGGTGAGATACGCGGTCGCCTTTACAAAGATACATGGTTATCTGTATAAGGTATGTAAGTTGGTTTTAGACAATTGGTTATCTCTATATGATGTTAGGGTATACAAAAGGGTTGTATAACTAAATAGGAATTGTGTTGAAATGGTGAAAGCTAACATTCGAGGTTAAATGATCATAATGTCCATGGATCATCATAGAAAGAATGTTATATTGTGTTCAAAACATTATGTAATCTTATAAGCTAGTTATGTGTAGTAGGAAATGACATCTTAGATGATTACATATGGTTATTTTGGTAAGAAAGATGATTTTCTGTTTAAGGAAGGGATCCTCTTACAATATTTGATTTTGTATATAAAGTGATACTAAGAAGTGAAATTTGGCAGATGGTGAAAATTCTGTGAAGCTTGTGAAAATGCAAGAGCATAAATATTATGCATGGTAAAATAAGGGGGTGAGGACTTAAGATCCACATCGCAACTGTTATGGATTCTTTTAAATTTTGATATATTTTTAATCAGGAAACTCGACCCAGAGGGTCAGAGTAATCGTATGGGTACAGAATGTAATGTGACGAAATAAATTGATTAAATTGAAAGAGATTTTTCTAGACTCAAGCAAGGTGGCTTGGGGAAAATAAATTCCGGGACTCAAGCGAGAAGGCTTGAGGGGAATTGTAATGGCATTGAAATACTCCCTAAAATCAGGGATTGAACAGCCACTAGGATTCTCGGAGAATCGGCTGGCTGTAAGACCTGGGCAAGCTATAAGAAAATGTATATGTGGGAGGCAGGACGCTGCTTAGTATACATGAAAGAAATGTTTGTTGCGTGAGCACTAAGGTGTTAGGCAAGACATGAATGAAATGTTTGCTGCATGAGCACTAAGGTGTTAGGCAAGGCATGAGAGAAAGTATTGTTGCGTGAGCACTGTGGTGTTAAGCAAGAAATCTCCGAAAGAATTGCTGTGTGAGCACTGAGGTGTTAGGCAAGGATTTCCAAAAGGATTGTTGTGTAAGCATTGTCATGTTAGGAAAGAATTGTCTGGATCAAGTGAATAATGTGTTTGATTAAGTTAATATTCTACATTCTTGGAGCACTGGATTCGTCTATGCATGTGATAATAAAAGCACAAATAAAGACTACAGATATTCCATAAATTGAAAATGCTATGATAAAATGGCTCATTGTTTATGTTTCTGAGTATTAATTATGGAATTGATGATAAGTTTTACGGTTTCTTTGACTCCCGGTTTTTGTAGTCAAGAATGAAGATGTGATCAAGAGGAACTGGCAAAGCAAGTAAAGAATGATTCGAGAAGAGAACGCGATTTGCAAATGTATGAACACCGAGGACGGTGTTATTCTTAAAGGGGAGAAGGATGTAATATCCTTCCTTTATACGCTCATTTTGTAAAATGTATTTGATTATTGGTTCTGGTGAGGAGCTCAAGGCCAAGGCCCCACCAGGAAACCTTATAACTCAGTTGATTTAGGTCTTAAGTGTAGGGATGAAAACGATGGCACAATTAAAATTATAAGTGATTGAATCCTCTAGGAGGTAAGGTGAGGCGACTAGGAATCTGCGAGAGTATATATATATATATATATATATATATATATTTGATAAATTATTTAAACTCCATATCACTTCAATGTATGCTCATTAAAACTCGTTACCTCCAGGAGACATGACCTCCCTATCTCGGTTTCAACACCACCACTTGTAATAGGTTTAGAACTTTGGTTCTAACATTTTTTGAGGATACGAATAGTAGAGGGAACACCTCCCTCGATTCTTGCAACGATCTGATTCTCTTTACTACTGCCACTTCACTCATTGATGATGGGAGTTATGACCTCAACGGCTGCTAGTGGGGAAGTGACCTCCCATAGGTGGACTCTCCAAAGGGGAAGCCGAATTATATAAGAGAGGTTGGAACTACGAGAAAAAAGAAAAAGGTGGGAGCTCAGCAAGGAAGAAAGAGGTGGAAAATCTCTACAAGAAGGTAGATGGTGAGCCGCCGCGGTGAAAAGAGGAAGGATTCAACCTACCTTGGGTAATATTTTCTACTTATTGTAGTAATTCCTGTGCATTGTTAAATCTACGGAATTGTTAATCTCTTCTTGGGTTTATAGTTTGTCTCATTTTTGTGAAAGCATTATAAAAGCATAACATTACCTATACGTAAGGGAAGGTTTTCTGTTTGTGAGATGAAGTCCGTATTTTCGAATCTAGTACAGGAGATGGAAACCTAGAATGGATTTACGCACCCTTTCCGTAGCCTTGGGTATCTGTGCAGCTTAGATCCACAACTAACTCTCATTTACTTGTAACATCCCTTTTAGTAGATAACTGTTAAATGGATAGACTTGCTGTAGACAAGATTATTAATTTGGTTTCTAGCAGAGATCGAAGCAGATATCTGCATTGTGCCATAGAAATCTTGGACAGTTATAAGCAATGCTTATTAGTTTTATTTACAGTTTTCAATCGCATTGTGGCGGCCATTTTACCTCAATCTTTGTAATCCAGCTTTTAGTTGTTTGATATCTCAACTAACACGGATCTCTACATCAAGCAATTATATTGTTAGATATATTAATTTAATCAGATCCCGGTGAAATAGAGTCAGTGCTGGTTTGGTTTTGCTTAAATACCGAATAGCATTCAATGGATATCTGTATCTAGCATCTTAGTCTGTTGGTATATTAAAGTTAAAACTGTTCTATGCGTCCAACATTGATGTGGTTTGGTATTTTAAAAACTGAACCGGATCTCTGTGGAACTGAGTTAGCGCCGGTGGGAGTTTTTCTTAATAATTCAACAATTAATGGATCTGTTTTTTCTTAATAATTCAGCAAGTAAATCTACGGAATTGTTAATCTCTTCCTGGAGTTATAGTTCTGAATTTTTGTTAATGATCCGACCTCGGGATGTTTTTGATCTCTGTCCATTGTAAATTTATCAATTACCCCATCTTAGTTAAACGCTCCGAGCTATGTACATTTGATCTCTGTCTAATAACTTTCCTTAGTGACCAGATCTTAGTTAAATGATCCGATCTATGTACATTTGATATCTGTCTAAATGTTCTCTTTAATGACCCGATCTCAGTTAACCGATCCAATCTCCGTTTAAGATCTGAGTACCCAACTGGTGATTGTTCTCTACCTGAGATCTCAACCTTCCATCCTTTGATTATCCATAGAGAATGCTTTATTGTTTTGATGGATCTCCATGTAAAATCTGAGTGCCCTACTTGTAATCAATCTCTGTCTAAGATCGTATCCTTCCTTATCCATGTCTCTGACTGAGTGTGGCATATTTTATCCTTTTGATGGATCTAAATGCAGGATCTTCCTTTCGAATCATGGATCTATTGGGTACGTAGTGGAACGTAATCATAGCACCCCGTTGTCTTTATATTCAATCGTGTTCCTGCATATATTTAGTGAATTGAAAATATAGATACTGTGGCGAAATGGTATTTCTCCGAACGGATTGTGTTAGGTGGAAATCGCAGATCTCTTTTCATAATTTTACTGTATTGAAAACATATATCTATGATAGTTCTGTTTTATGCTGAATATCGAAGGGAGATCGCGGATGCCTGTCAGAGATCTCGATTTGGGTTGTGATCTCGATTGTTATTGTGTTCTCGATTTTTATTGTGAAAAACGTGAATCCCTCTTTCCTTGCTATGCTGCAATAAGGGTTATTTGATCGCTATCTGTGTTTTACTGGGAAAAAGAAAAACCGTGGTCTTCTAATTGGTCTATATGAAATCGTGAACTTATGATTTGGGACAAAGACCATCTCTGTAATTCGATTATACATCGAGTACTGGATGGAGGACTCTAATAGTTCTAAAATGTTTGCCTAGTAACCTGGATTGAGAATCCGGTTAGCACTCCTGTTCATGTTTTATGTTTCAGCAATCGTAGGATAGGAGAACCTTTTAGATTTTGAAATCTTAATATCTAAGGAAAGCTTAATAACTTGTCTTGAACAATATACTCTGCTATATAATATTATATGTAAGGAAAAATAGTTTGATTGCTTGATCCTATAAGACTCTTATAGCTTGTGCTTAGTGATTGTAGGTAGTGTGTGTGTAAGGGGCATGACCTTGTAAATGGTTAGAGGTATTAAAAGATCAATTTTATTTACGTATAGTGGAATGGGTAAGCAATAGTGCAATGTTTGTTTAGTATTTATAGTTTGAATGATAGGCTTGGAAAAATCCCACAAGAAGACAATTGTATGTAGTGGATATGCTCTTGATGAGAGTGGCAATTAATTATGGCGACAACTGTGTCGCAAGATGTAATCTCTTTCGAGAAGAATATATTTTGATTATTGTTGAGATTGATCTCCCTCTAGAGGAGAAGCTGGAAGAATAGCAACATTGAGTTGCATGATGTATTCCTTGACTTTGAATATTACAAGAATTGACCTGCCTTTGTGGACGTAGCCCAGCCGGGGTGAACCACCTACATCCTTGTCTCGATCATGTGTGTTTAAATTTGGCTTATTGTTTTGTCGATTGGGATGTTGTATCTAGATGTATGTGATAAATTATAAAAGTTGCATCTGAATGTATCTGACAAATTATAAATGTTGTATCTAGATGTATGTGATAAATTATAAAAGTTGCATCAAAATGTATCTGACAAATTATAAATGTTGTATCTAGATGTACGTGATAAATGTCACGAATTTTTCGGTAGGACAATCTTGTCCAGTTTAATGTATGTAGTGAAAGAATAAGAAATCAATAGAAAATGTTACTTAGTGGAATGCTACAAAGCACTCCATGGGGTTTATATATCTTTATTATATGCTGTGAAAAGAAAGTTTTTTTTTATTATTATTTAAATTCACTAAATCCCCACAGCAATATTTGGGAGATGTCACAGAAATGACCTAGTTATTAACTTTATAACAGAAGAAACAAAAAAACAGAACAATATTCTAGCTCATTCTCGAGCTTCACTATCATAATAGTATCTTTTACTTGGTTCTCAATTTACCAACAGAGTCATAATCGCAGTAATGGGACAAGCTTTTAAACTACACTTCAACTGTAAAATTGAGTAGAACCATAACAGACCAGTATGTACGAGTCACAGTAATGCTGATAATGAAAGCAATGCTTCCACTTACAATCGCAGCACCAATTCACAATTTATGCGATTTTAAAAACTTGGAATTTAAATTACACACCACACACCAGCTCAAGTATACAGGAGTGCTCATAATAGATCATATTACCAAAGTTCTTTTACACAGTAAGGTTATTAACCATACATACTACCAAACCCTGAGTGAAACCCTTCACATTTTAACAGCCCAGTTTGAACAAACAAAACCAATGCTATAGAATTAAGACCATGTTTTCACCTACGGCCGCAGCTTAAATTCAGAATTTAAGCATTTATAAAAACCTAGAAGTCTCAAATACACGCGTTAAACACCAGCTTGAATATACAAGAGAAACCTTTAATAAATTATATTATCAAAACCTGGGGTGGAAACCCTGAATAGTTTAAGAGTTTAGCAAACAAAACAAAATTTCCAAAGCACAATTACACAGGAAAAACGTATTGTAAAGTCTTATTTCAAAACCCTGTCAAATACCCTAAATGAGTTAAGAAGTACAGTAATAAAAAACATAACGAGGCCGTAACTTCAGACAGGCTCACGGCCTTGGTTTTTCTTTTTATACATTAACCGTCTGTAGAAAAACCTAAGTACAAATGGAAGGACAAACAGTTACCATGTCGACCGAGGCCATAATCTACTCTTACATTACAGATAAACTTATCAAAAAACTCATTCGCCTCACTCAAAGCAAACCCTACCACTCTAACAACCAGCAAGGAGGAAAAGCCATGGTGAAACCAGGCTTACCATGTAAGAGCCAAGCGTCGAGGGTTGTGTCTGTTACAACTTCAAGAGTATCCAGCACCTGCATATGACAAAATCGAATCAGTTACAATTGTTTTTCTTAAAAACAAAACAAACTCTTTTAAACTGAATAACGACGAAGAGATATTTATAGGTTACCAACAAATCGAGAGAAGTTGAAAACACAGTAGATAGTATGATAACCACGTCTGAGCCAGGGTAAGACCCCACTCTTGTCATTGAAAAGAATAAGCTGACACAAGCAAGTAGTAACTCCCTCAATGGAAGTTTCGACAGAACCAAACCAAGAAATGTAGCCACTCCATGACAGGGTCGGTGTTGGTAGCAAATGTAAACCCTAGGTTCCTTTTAAACTTATAGATTTCCAACAACAAGGTATCAAGACTCCCGAATGATACAAGGGACTGGCACAAAGAACTGTAGCAGCATGGGAGCTGCTACCACCTGAACCTCAGCGAAACTAGAATAGGAGGGTTCACAGAGCGACCGAGCCCGAAGGCGAGGGAGAAGTGCCCATCTAGGGTTAATTCAATGTTATATATCACCAACACTTGGTCTTGAAGCCACCACGTAGCACCCAAATAATTTTCATGCAAGTGGGTCGAGGTTCTAAAGTTTTACAACAAGATTCCCAATGATTTGTTTTTCAAAACAAAACCATAATGGGAATAAACAAAATCATAGCAGAGGTGATTAATATTATGATATGGATATTCCATTAGGGTCGTGACACCATATTTAAACTTGTCATTATTTCATGATGAAAACAATGCCTTCGAACCTTGTATTGTGAACATTCACATTTGCCCTACAATCAATAAAGACATGCCATTGTCAATAGTGTCCAAGACTTCGATGAAATTTCCATCATTTTGCCAATTAAATATCATAGCTTGGGTAAACAGATTTATCGCATGGTTATCTATATTGGTTGCAAAACCATAGTTCACTTGTTATCCTTTTAACATTCAAAACATTAGGATAATACCATGAACCTTGCTATTTATATAATGAAAATGTTGCCTTACATTCTTTTAAACCATGCAATATTGATATCATCCAAATTCAGTCTTGAAGCACTCTATGCATAGAGGAAATTGATTTGCATTATAAAAATATTAAGAGCAAGGAATTGATTTGCATTATAAAAATATTAAGAGCAAGGATGTAATATTAAACTATAAGTGGTTCACAATACCTTATTACTAATTTTCCACATACCCTAGCCTCATGGGAAGAGACAACAATAATGGCATCTCTTCTAAGTCTCTAAGATAAGGGTAACAATGTTGGGTATAGTGGTTTACAATTTTACTACAATAATACCAATTGCTAAAGCTTGCACAGATGGTACATGACTTGCAATTTTCTTCTTTAGGTAACTATGACTGTAGGATTTAAGTTACCTGACTCGTAACTTATGATTAGGATTACTCTACTACATTTCATCTGTTGATACAATGTAATAACAATCACCTAATTGATACACATTTCCGGTTATAACAAGTAGTCTCTTGTTATCTTTAAGGCTCAATGAGTTTAATCAAGATAACTCATAGTTCTTAATCCTTTGACAATCATAGAAATAGGAATAGTTTTCCAATCCAAACAAACCCTGAAAGGTCAAAAAGAGACCTGTAACTGACAGGATACATTGTAAATGCTAGAAACAAGCTAAGTATATATTTGGATAATTTCAGTTCTTGCATAATGGAAGGTGTGAATCAAAAATATATTCTGACATAAAACTTGGCTTGATACAATAATTATGGATGAGTAAAAACTGATTTAGGTATGGTCACCCCGTTGTATTTTACAGTGCTAGAAATGAAGTACAATTGCATTACAAGAACAAATACTCATAGAGTTAGTTAATCCATTTGTTCTCAAGAAAACATAGCTATCATACTCTCTAGTAGTTCTAATTCTATAACAGTAATATCAGAAGGAGGTCATAGGATGAAATCTACCTTTTAAAGTTTGATAACAGGGTTAGACCTTTTTACTGAATGCTTTGGTACATCTAATTGACTTATAACACTTTAAAGATTTAATTGCAGCGACCCGAACTTACCTGTATATATGTAAAGGGAAAGAAACCTGTTGCATTAGCTCGGAAGCTAAGTAAGCCCAGTCTGTCATAGTAATTCCCCCTTGTGATTGAAGAACAGAAAACAATCAGCAACGGTAAAGAAACTCATACAAAAAAAATTAAGAACAATGAAAGATCTTTCAGACACATTTATGATCACTTAAGCTAATCAAACTGTCAAATGAATGCATTTAATAATATTACATGCTACTTTAAAAATTTTAAATTTTTCAGAATTTTTGGGATTTGACATGTGGTATCAGAGCATGGTTCAAATACTAGGCCTTGATGTGGCTCAATTAGTTCCGCAGGATGGTCACAATAAATAAAAATTATATATATATAATGTACTAACTTGCATTTTTGTTTCATATAAACAGAGCAGAAAATTTCCTTTTCTGAATCTAAGAGGAAGGTATGGAGAAGCTAGGAGAATATGCTGAGGAGGAAACGCCAAACACTGAGACAAGACAGATGTCTAGAGAACCTGTGATAGAGGAGGTAATTTCTCACTCCTCAGAGCTGATGCAGACAATAAAGGGTTTAAAATTTGAGATGGAATCAGTCAAGAAGGATAATTAGAGAATTCTGAAAACTCAAGAGCAGTTAAATCAAATTTTGATGGAAAGATTTCAGACTGAAGGGAGAAGCAAAAGAACTGAATCTGAAGAAGCTATCCATCAAAAAGGGTCTAAAAATATTAAACGAGCTAAATCGGACATCAGTTCATCATCTGAGGGAAGAAGGGAACAACACAACTATCACACTACTAGTGACAGTAGTGAGGCTGAGTTGTATAATAGGAAGAAAAAGTACAGGCCTTATGAAGAGATTTCTGGGGAGTTCAAGAAAATAAAACCCCCAACTTTCAATGGAGAATCTGAAAGAGGAGAAGAGGCAGAATCCTGGTTATCCGGGATGAGAAAATATTTTCAGATATACAACTATTCAAATCAGCTGAAGGCAAGAATGGGCATCTATAACCTTTCTGGAAAGGCGGATATATGGTGGCAAGACTTGAAAAGGGTCAAGGGGATCAAAGAAAAAGAGGTAAATTGGAGTACCTTTAAAAGGTACTTCAAAAAGAAATTTCTATCCGAACAATACTATGAAGAAAGGGCCAAGGAATTTTATGAGTTAAAGCTAGGATCTATGACGATGAAGGACTTAAACAGTAAGTTCTTAAGTCTGTTGAGATATGTGTCGTATTTTGTTGAAGAAAAACCTAAAATACAACGGTTTCTTAGCTGCATGCCATATCATATCAAAGACAGAATCGAATATGATAACCCCAAAACTCTGGAAGAAGCTATGCGAAAGGCTAACTTTTGTTTTGAACAGGATAAAAAGAAAGAAGGAATAGCCAACTGGAAGGCTAAAAGGAACAGTAATCAGCTGGAGTACAGGAAAAAGGAGTTTGTACCCCAGAAAAATTTCAAGAATAACAAGAACAGAAACCATTTTAATGGTAAAAACTTCCAGGGAAGCAAACATGGAGCTGCTAATAATTCCAAAAACTTCAAGGGAAACAAGGAGGCTTCTAACAATCATGGAAATTACACTAAGAATTTTGAACGAAAGGAGCCTGTTAAGTGCTGGGAGTGCAATGGCCCACACTATGCTTCAGTTTGCCCAAATCGGAAGAAACCAAACAGCAATATTCATACTATACAAGATGAAATGACTGTTGGAGACTTTGCAGGGACTATGCCCAGAATCAATGCAGCGTTGGAGAACCGCTAAGCTGACTATCAAACTTCCATGGTGGAAGTAGGAGGTATGGTTAACAAAACCCCTATAACTATTTTAATAGATCCAGGTGCTAGCCTCAGTTATATTTCACCGCAGATAGTAGAAAAATGTAATTGGACTGTTGAAAGGTTTGATAATCCTTGGTCAGTACAACTAGCCACTGGGGCAAAAAGGAAGGTGAACTGTTATGTTAAGGAATGTGCCCTAGATATGAATGATTTCAAAACTACTGTTAAATTAAATATTCTGCCACTTGGTTCGTATGACATACTTATTGGTATGGACTGGCTAGAACAGCATAAGGTAGTTTTAAATTGTTTTGATAAAACCTTTACTTGTGTGAATATTAATGAACAACCTGTAACGGTTAAGGGTATTCCTGGGAAAACTGTAATCAGGCAGATTTCTGCTTTACAACTTAAAAGAGCAGTCAGAAAAGGGTGTAAGGCCTATGCTGTAACTATTATAGATGAGGCAGTTATGTCTGAAATAAGCAAGATAAAAGTTGAGGATCTTCCTGTAGTAAATGAATTTACGGATGTTTTCCCGGAGGAAATTCGAGGATTACCTCCCAAGAGAGAACTGGATTTCACAATTGAACTGGTACCAGGTGTTGTACCCAGTTCAAAGGCTCCGTATCGTATGAACATTCTGGAGCTTAACGAATTAAAAACACAGTTAAAGGAGTTAATAGATAAGAACTACATTCGACCCAGTGTGTCCCCTTGGGGAGCACCAGTAATCTTTGTTAAAAAGAAGGATGGAACTATGCGACTTTGCATAGATTACCGTCAACTAAATAAGATGACAATTAAAAACAGATATCCGTTGCCTCGCATAGATGATTTGTTTGATCAACTACGTGGAGCTACGGTGTTCTCTAAGATAGACCTGAGATCGGGTTATCATCAGGTGAGGATTAAAGAAGAGGACATATTCAAGACAACTTTCAGAACGAGGTATGGACATTACGAATTTGTCGTAATGCCATTTGGGCTTACTAATGCCCCAGCCGTATTTATGTGTCTAATGAATAACATAATGCATAAATACTTGGACAAATTTGTTGTCGTATTCATCGATGACTTTTTAATTTATTCTAAAAACGAAGAGAAACATAAAGAACATTTATGGATAGTCTTACAAGAATTGCGAGAACAACAGCTCTTTGCAAAGTTCAGTAAGTGTGATTTCTTCAAGGATGAAATCTAGTATTTAGGTCATGTAGAGACTAAGGAAGGGATTTCAGTTGATCCTGAAAAGATCCGGGCAATAGAAGAATGGCCAGTACCAAAAGACGTAACAGATGTTAGATCCTTCATGGGAATTACCTTTTATTACCGGAGATTCATTGAAGGCTTTTCAAAAATAGCCAACCCATCACTTCCTTGCAAAAGAAAGGCAAGAAGTTTGATTGGAACTTGAAGTGTGAAGAAAGATTTAAGAAATTAAAGACTTTATTAAAAACTGTGCCTATTCTAAGAATAGCGGATCCTAATAAGGATTTCGTGGTTTGTATCGATGCTTGTAATGACGGTCTAGGTGGAGTGTTGACTCAGGATGGGCATGTCATTGCTTATGACTCCAGGAAGCTGAAGATTCATGAAAAGAATTATGCCACTTATGATTTAGAATTAGCTGTTGTTATTCATGCCTTAAAGATGTGGCGACACCACTTAATAGGCAGAAAGTTTACTTTAATGACTGATAATAAGGGTCTAAAATACCTTTTAGACCAACCTAACTTAAATGCAAGGCAAGCCAGATGGTTGGCCTTCTTAAGTGAATACGATTTCAAAATTCAACACATAAAAGGAAAGGAAAATAAGGTGGCTGATGCTTTGAGCAGAAATGCAAAGCTAAATTTTAGAACAGCTATCAGCACTTATACCTCTGATTTAAATGAACAGCTGACGGAAGGGATAAAATTGGATGAAATTTATCAAAACTTACAAGCTACAGCTAAAGAAGAACCTACAGAAAGTTTGGTAAAGGGTTATAGTTTAAATAAAGATGAATTTTTATTGTTTAAAGACAGACTGTATGTTTCGACTGTATCTAAAGTTAAACTGTTAATTCTGGATGAAGTCATAAAACCCCTTACTCAGGGCATCCAGGCTACCAGAAGACTGTCACCATGTTGAGAAAATACTATTTTTGGCCTAATATGAAATCTGAAGCAGCTGAGTATATAGCTAGATGTTTGGACTGTCAACAATTAAAAATAGAACATCAACATCCAGCTGGGTTATTGCAACCTTTGCCTATTCCTAGTTGGAAGTGGGAAATAATCGGCTTAGATTTCATTATTGGATTACCTAGAAATAAAAAATCAGAATGATTCAATCATGGTCGTAGTAGATAAATTAAGTAAATCAGCACACTTTATTCCTGTTAAAACCACTTACAAGGCTGCAAACATAGTTGATATATTTCTGAAGTAGATTTTTAGGTTACATGGTGTCCCAAAGGTTATTATTTCAGACAAGGATCCTAAATTCACAGGAAATTTCTGGAAATCTTTGTTTAAAGTATTAAACACAAAACTGAATTTCAGCACTTCTTTCCATCCTTAGACGGACAGACAAACTGAAAGAGTTAATCAGGTATTGGAAGATCTGCTAAGAATGTATGTTAAGGATCAGCTAGGTAAGTGGGAGGATTACTTATATTTATCAGAATTTGCATACAATAACAGTTATCAATCGTCAGCTAAGTTCAGTCCTTTTGAAATTCTGTATGGGCGTAAGTGTAACACTCATATCTCTTGGAATAATCCAGTATATAGATTAGTGTTAGGTCCTGAATTATTAAAAGAAATGGAACAGATTGTGAAACAAGTGCAGTAAAATTTGAAGATTCCCAGGATCGGCAAAAGAGCCAGGCATATTTGAAAAGAACTCCTAAAGAGTTCCAAGTGGGTGAACACGTGTTCATAAAGGTAAGACGAAAGAAGAGCTCCCTAAGATTGGGGAGTTGTGCAAAATTAGCACCACGTTACTGTGGTCCGTTTGAAATTTTATCTAGAATTGGTCAAGTTGCTTATCAGCTAGCACTACCACCTAATTTAAAAGTGCACAATGTTTTTCATATTTTTGTTCTGAAAAAGTACGTTCATGATGCTACTCATGTTATTGATTGGAACATTGTACAGGTAGAATCAGAAGGGGAAGTTCTGGTGGAACCGGATTGTATCCTCGGGAGGAGGAAAATTACTCTGCGGAACCACACAATTGGACAGCTGAAGGTGCAATGGAAGCACCTTAGTCCTAAAGAAGCCACCTGGGAACTGGAAAGTAAGATGCGGGAAGCATACCCAAATCTGCTCCCGAAGGTGGTTGAGGATGAGGAATAAGTAACATTGAGGATGATGTTACATTTTAAGGGGGTGTGTATGTCACATACCCAATTTTGTAAAAATTATGTAATTATTTCATTTTATTCCTGAGACATTATGTTAAATTTAATGCTAAGTAGGAATTGATGACTCAACAGAGTCACTAGAAATGGAATGTAATTCAGAATATTTTATTATTAATAAATAAATTATGGAGACAACAACATGGGAGAGCTGTTAAAAAGAGGTTACTGGTCAAACTGGTGGATGGAACTAGGTGGAAAGGAAAATTACAAGTGGCAGCATCCTCAAACACTTCCTAAGTTGCGGGTGGCAACTTCCCTATATTTGGGGTCATGATTCCCCAAGGAAGTGGAATGAGAGCAGGTGGCTCATTAATGACAGTTAACCCAACAAAGACCTAGGCAATCTTTTAAATAGTACTCAATGAACTGAAGAGGGGGTTCGAATTGTTCTGGAGGGAGAATGCATTCAGGTGAATGTTATTTGGGAGTCCCATTGAGTAAGAGGGAAATATTCAGGAAGGAAGTTGTTTGAGAGGAATATTGCAGTAACTTGGTTCCATTATAGCTGTTTGGGTTGAGAGAATTACTTGCTGCACCTAGTTCCAGCCTGGGAGACCAGAGCAAGCTCGGGGGTCCTGAGAAGTGCTGTCTGGGCACTCTCCAGGAGTTGTTAGGGAGGAACACCCTCCCATTGCTGTTGTTGTCCACAGAAACAGGTTCTGCCATTTATTTCCTTATGTTGTCCAGTCTGAATAAATGTATGATGAGTTTATTTCTATATGTCTAAAGAGTAAGTATGACTGTAGGATGGTACAAGACTTGCAATTTTCTTCTTTAGGTAACTATGACTGTAGGATTTAAGTTACCTGACTCGTAATTTATCATTAGGATTACTCTAGTACATTTCATCTGTTGATACAATTTAATAACAATCACTTAATTGATATAGATTTCCGGTTATAACATGTAGTCTCTTGTTATCTTTAAGGCTCAATGAGTTTAATCAAGATAACTCATAGTTCTTAATCCTTTGACAATCATAGAAATAGGAATAGTTTTTCAATTCAAACAAACCCTGAAAGGTCAAAAAGAGACCTGTAACTAACATGATACATTGTAAATGCTAGAAACAAGCTAAGTATATATTTGGATAATTTCATTTCTTGCATAATGGAAAGTGTGAATCAAAAATATATTCTGACATAAAACTTGGCTTGATACAATAATTATGGATGAGTAAAAACTGATTTGGGTATGGTCACCCCGTTGTATTTTACAGTGCTAGAAATGAAGTACAATTGCATTACAAGAACAAATACTCATAGAGTTAGTTAATCCATTTGTTCTCAAGAAAACATAGCTATCATACTCTCTAGTAGTTCTAATTCTATAACAGTAAGATCAGAAAGAGGTCATAGGATGAAAGCTACCTTTTAAAGTTTGATAACAGGGTTAGACCTTTTTACTGAATGCTTTGGTACAACTAATTGACTTATAACACTTTAAAGATTTAATTCAGCGACCCGAACTTACCTGTATATCTGTAAAGGGAAAGAAACCTGTTGCATTAGCTCGGAAGCTAAGTAAGCCCAGTCTGTCATAGTAATTCCCCCTTGTGAATGAAGAACAGAAAACAATCAGCAACGGTTAAGAAACTAATACAAAAAAATTTAAGAACAATGAAAGATCTTTCAGACACATTTATGATCACTTAAGCTAATCAAACTGTCAAATGAATGCATTTAATAATATTACATGCTACTTTAAAATTTTTAAATTTTTTGGAATTTTTGGGATTTGAGAATATGATTGATATTGGGACTTGAATATGAGGCTTAGGGATGATTTATAACCCTCCAAATACTTCTTCAAACTTGTTTAATATTATGGTCAATGTATGGAATTTAACTAGCAATTTGTGGAGCAAATCCCCCCAAGGTAGGTACTGAAAATGGATCTCCAAACGCCTCCAAACCCATTCAAAATTAAGAACAGAGGTAGGGGATGACTGAGGGACATTAATAAGGTCTCATATGCACCATTAATCGATTATTAGGTTTGTTCTAACCTTCTCCCCAACAACAACAATAACCACTAATTCGACCCTTGGGGAAATGGCACCAAATCTCTTCCAAATGCAAATAAACAGAGTAAAATGACTTCAAATCCGTAAGTGTTGAATATGAAACTTGTAATAATCATTAATGGATGTCCATTCATCATAAATATATCAGATAAACATTCTTTCATTCGAATTCATCAGCATTACAATGGTATACATCAATGTAGTGGGGAAATGGTCATTGTTTGCTCATTAATCAACATTTTTACATACAACCACTTGGTATTTCAACGTGAGACTTTATGAATATGAATCACTTAGTATATAAATCTTATTACAATTATAAATACATCATGATAATCTCTCCCAATGAGTGCAAGATCTCACCCAAATCGCAATCCCTCAAGGAGTATAAATATGCCTTCAAACCTGGAAATGGTTGAGAGAAAGAGTTGCACTAAAAAAAACCACGAGCTTCCTTGTAGCTGATAAGTGCAAATAAAAACTCCATTAAAGCTCCATGAAATACCTGAGTGGCCTCTCCAAACACCAACTTGGATGGGAATCTTTCACCCTCGAAATTGGCTAATGCAAGAAACTAGTCATCCACTAGCTCTCTCTTCACAAATGCAATTTTTCTCAAATGATCAAAAGCTCTTCTCTTAGTTTATCCCTGTATTTTATAAACATCGTTAGCCTTCTAAGGTTCCCAATCCATCCATATACTCAATCCAATTCGAATTAGGGTAAGGGCTCAAGATTTTCCATGTGTCCCACCTTTCCTAGCCTTCCACCTTCCACCAATTCGGGTGGGGGTCTCTTTGGCTTCCCCAACTCCCATGAACGCCCTCTTGGAGCCTATTTTTGGGGCTGACATTTCATAATGGTAGGATGTCAGAGGTCATATCTGCAATTTGTCATAGATGTCATAGATGCTCCATCATTGTTGTCATAGGGGCTAGGAATATAGCCCAAGTGTCCACAAGCTTCCAATTTGACTCTTCCTCTTCCATGGAGGTTACCAATCCATCCCAATTCGACCTAAGATGCTCAATTCCATGTGTATGACTTACCAACTCACCCAAGAATGTTCATCTTCTCAGGAATTCAAATTGGCAAGAGAGAGATGCCACGTGTCCTTGAAAAATCAAGCTAGTGTGGGTCCCACATCCTCCATATGTCTTCAAAACCACTTGCCACCTAGAATTTCTCTTGAATTGATTTATTCAACCTATTTATTAAATACTTGAACCCTTCGAATGTCTAAACATGATTTATTAGCTTCTTTATTACAACTCCACATGTGCCCATCCAACCTAGGAAACTAGTAGGATTGATGGGATTGTCTTTCTATGAAATTATTTGAATGGGGACATTACATATACCAACATTAAAATCCAAAAAAACTCAGGCTCGAGACCGAATCCATTAGAGCAGCATTCCAGCCATCTTTTAGAAAGAGTGGCCATGCTACAACGTTGGCACAAAACGTCTCGGTGCTTAACATTAAAATTAATAAAAGGTAATTCCAGATAGAACTAGGGCTTTTCCCGTACCTCTATATAAGAATAATTTAGGTAAAAGATTCCTTGCATATACAGTAAATTAAAAACATGATATCCACAGAGCCATCGCTGGCACTTCCAATGCAGAGCATCCCTATCATACCAGAATACATTTTACAAACAGATCATTGCCTAGAAACTAAAAACGATGTGAAATATTTATAAATTAAAAGCAACAGAACTGAACATAGATTCTCCATAAACCAAATCGACAACAAGGCTCTGCCCAGATACTAATTTCAGAGGAGTAAATACCTAAGATGAAGAATAGAACCTTCATAGTTACACTTCTTTCGAATAAACAGAGTAAGCATAACATGACTCTTTTTACCAACACAACGATTTTTGACAGGGAAGCTCAGGATGCATGTAAAGACCTTTAAAATGTAGCATTTAAAATCCAACTACCAACATTCACTTACAAAAAAGGTTTTAAGATTTTCCACGCTCAGTAGTATCTCACCCACTGTAAAATTAATTACAAATTCTTCAAACGCCTATCAGGATCATAAGCATTAAAACCCTACGAGAACCCTGGGCATAGTTCCCTTCGAGAAAAAATTACGAATAGAAAATAGTGAAGCGAAGAGGCTGTCATCAAAACCCTTGTAACTATGAATGGCAAAGTCATTAAAACAAGCAGCACATGGACACAATATTTTCAAAATGCATAACAACCACCCATAGGAGAGGGACACATATGTAACATACCCTTTAAGCTGGAAAACATTTTGTGTTTAGAAACATTATGATAACTTTTATTGTAAAGTTTATATTGGACAGGTGTCTAAGGATGATTGTAATTTGCACAATATATTATTATTTAATAAATAAAATAGGAGACAAACACCTAAGAGGACTGTTGAAAGAGTGGTGTAACATCCCTCAAAGTCGACCCTATTGTTGTTTCTCTTGTAAAGATAATTATGAATTTATGTAAGCGACCCTGGTGAGGAGCTCAAGGCCAAGGCCCCACCAGTGGACGAGGAAACTACTATTTTGTTTGTAAGTGTTATTTTACACTTAGGAGACTTCAGGATGACGCATCCACAAGACAACAACTAAATTGACTAAGGAAATGATGAGTAACGATGATGGATCATTCTAATGCTACTAGCACTATCGAAAAAGTAAATTGACGTACCTCGATCCTTAGGGATAAAGTCAATATCTAGGTGAAGAGACTAAAGAACTATTCTACACTAGCCGAGTTCAATAAACTCAGAATTTCCTTTGTTTAAATATTTAACCTATTGACCTATATTGAATGGTTAAGCTAAAATATCGTAAGGGAATTACAAATGATTTAACAAAAAAATAAATTACCTGCTTAAAAAACATTTAGAAACTAAGCCAATAAAGGGTGAAGTCACTTTGTATAAAATGGATGAATATGTGATATTAAATACATTCTACATAGTAAATATTTTATATACATATAAGCCATCATATTAGATATTATTAAAATAAAAATGTATATGTGAATCGACATAGATATTAAGCCTTATACTTGGTTTATGTAGAAGTGGACCTAGCAAAGTCTCACGTATATAAAGATTTTCTATTATGAAAGTATATATATTACATGGCACATATTGTTTATACACAAGTATATACCTATAATTTCTATTTTACACGAAGCATATGTTTTTCATATATCCAAACATTTATATATAGTTATATATTCATTTATTAAAAACTTGAGTGACTTTATTTTTAGCTCCTTGATCTCTCTTAAAAAGGAGCCATATCGATTATTTAATGAAGGGTTATATTGGAATTATGACCATCACTACACCGTTGGAAGTGGAAGGAAACATGTGGAAGTAAAAGGGAACACTTACACTGTCACATGTTGCGGATTATTGAGTTTTGTTGCCATCTGCCCCATTACGGAGCTCACACTAACCTTTTTGTCCCCTCGGCATAATTGAACACCAACCAAAAAAAATTCATGGTTGGTGGTTTGCTCAGCTCCATAACTTAGTGGAGAACGCCATCTGTAAAGAGGAAAAAGTATGTTTTTCGCGAGATCTGGTTGTGATAATGCACGAGCATCACATTGCCTAACGAAAGCCCTTTAATTGTAGGTATCTCCAGCTAGTTTCCTTTGGGTATGCGGTTTAGATATCGGTACCTTCCATTTTAGGTTTTTGTACTGTTGATGGTGAGAGAAACGTTCCACCCAACCTTAGTTCTCTGTCCAACCTATACTCTCAGCTGAGAGACCACCCCTGCGCTGGGCTATGTATCCACTAAGGAGGGTTAAGTAGGATCTCTAACTATCAAGGCCCATTTCAATGCTAAGCCAACCTATAGCTAAGTTTATTAAGCAATCTCGTGCTAAGCAAACCTATAGCTGGGTTTATCAAGCAATCTCATGCTAAGCCAACCTGCAGTTGGGTTTATCAATCATACACATGTTAATCCAACCTGCAGTTGGGTTTATCAAGTATATAGCGTAACAGGGAGCATATTGCTAAGCTAGTGATCTCAACCAGAGAACTACAAACATCTCAATCACTTAGCAGGTATGGAACCCACATTATTGACCTCAACCAACATAAGGAAGGCCCCTTCCCTTCCAGTGCTATTCAGGGTCGGCATAAGAAGGTCCAACTACTAGCTCTCTGAGATTATAGCCTTCAATGGGTTTATCAAGCATTCCAACCCTAAACCCTATCTTTCACATCTCCTAAAAAAGCTGGTTCATCACAGGGTTGCAGACTAAGCTCTGTCCCGCAACTCGACCCTCTGCTCGCAGATTCCAGGCTTCACAGAGCTTCTTAAAGCTATTAATGCCCCGTCGTTTGGATTCGAAGGAGTCTGGATCATTGGTGCATAAAAAGAACATGTTTCTCTTTCTTCCTCCGTGCATAGCAGTACTTCCTTTGTACTACCAACGAATGAACGAGCCATCATCTGAACGAACCAAGAACCGAAAACTCCCGAAACCCCCCTCCTCAGATCTCAACATCGTTTTTATCTCTTGCGAATATCCTCCACCAAATTTCGTTCTCCACGTTCTATAACCGAATCCGTAACCATACAGGGAATCAAATGGGTTACTCCTTCCCAAGTGGAAGCATGGGTCACCATCCCATAACCCCCTCACCTCTCCCTAGTGGATACCTTCTCCCCCTTCTCGTTATCTGGCTCACTCAACCAGTTTTGGGTATTCATTGCAATATTAAACATTTACATCCATTAAAAAATTTCATGGCTTAATAGCACATGCAGAGTTTCACTGTCAAATACTTGCCTACAAAAGAAAACCTTAAGCATCCACTAGTGGGGACTTGGACTTGAGCTCCACACTAGGGTTGAAACACATTGCACAAACACAATATTTACATTGAGGCCAACAATTACTAAGGCATGGTAGGGGTATTACAACTCAGAGAGGCTATCTTATTTCCTTGCGACAAGGTCATGGGGCTTCCTTATGATCCTCAAGATGAAGACGAAGTTGAGATGAATACCTTTAAATTCTATATCTTTGATGGCCAACATAAAATATCATCCCAGAAGAAAATACTTCAAAATACTAAAGATTAATCAGTTCATTCTAGACACTATTTTTTGTAATGCTCCTTTTGATGCAGGAGCATCAACCCAAAGTCTATATTTTCTGAATGAGCAACCAATGCTATTTTTCTGCTTCCTTGTAATAGGTTCTCGAAGTCTAGGGTTAGTTATTGATTTAACTTTAATTGGTTTTCAGATAGAATTAGTCTGATTGTAATAATGGAAATTGTCCACTGATGTCCTCGTATCTCACAAGAGGTTGCTCGAGGATAGGGTTTGTTGTGTAATTGATTTCTTTAGGAGTTCAGATCCTACTTATTCGAATCTGACATGTTTATGGAGTGTTATTTAATCATTGAATGTAATCTATCAAAGGGTTGTTGATGAAATGAAGAACATAGCTCTATGACTTTGCGTTTGATTGCATATTCATTGTCTTCTTTCAATAACCAGAAACCTGTGTAAATTCTTTGCATATGAATGAAAAGAGTGTAACTAACATAGATATCTAGAAGCCGAAGGTTGTGGAGTATCCATTCGATCTCAAGGTATGCAAATTTTATTGTTTCACTGATAAATTTACGATATCACAATCTGATCAATCCATGGAGTGAATATTGGACGGTCTAGATCATAACAGGAGAGAGATTGACGGTCCATGATTGTTTCTACAAGGCCAAGGTATAAATTTGTTAATTTGCGGGGAAAACAGAGATTGCATGGTGGAGAATGAGGCCAAAACGATCAATGACCCATATGGTATTTCGATGAGGTGAAATGCGCGGAAATTATACCTCTGAAATCCAAACTGAATGGTCCACAATTGACCGTAGATCAACGGATAAGAGAATCCCCGAAATGATCAACGACTTGAAGAGCATATCACTCATGTACATGAGGGGAGGTTAACAGCTAGAAAGGATGCAAAATCCATATTGGAATTGGCGCATAAAATTGGAGTCTGCCATTGATCCGACCTGCTTCCAATCTAACAGTGCAAAGCGATTGTGGGAGGCACACTTTTTGATCCGACGGTCTAGAGAGATTGCGGAAGGATCTTTGCAAAAGGAAATTGCGGAAGCTGATTGCGGAGGGAAGTTGCGAGAGTATGCCCACAATTTCAGAAGGAAGGTCGTTGTAGAAAGGCGACTGCGGGAAGACGACTACAGAAGGTGAATTGCGGAAGGCACTTTTGTTTGACGCTCCGCAATTAGGTGAGACCCGTAATTTCTATAAAATCCATCTTACCGCCCGTTTGAAGTCCGCTGCAGAAGAAAGACTTAGCCGGGTTTGCTAAGCTTGGAGGTTTTGCTAACTTTGGAACCTGACTAATTCCTGGGATAGAAGACTAGATTGGGTTTTATTGATCCTATTCTGCATCAATTGGTATCAGAGCATAGTTCATATAAAGGAGAAGGATTCACCAAGAGGATGTAGAGTAAGTGGATTTCCAATTAGAGGTGGTCAAGGAAGAGCAGTTGCAGATGTAGATACACAAAGAGAATTGAGGCAACTCCAAGCTATAACGGAAGCTATGGAGAGAATAAATTCAGGGATTATAGATGTCAATTATGAAGAAGAATCCTCTGAAGAGGAACCAAATGAGGTTGATGAAGAAGTGAAGGTGTTGAGGATGCTGGTAAAGGCTAGTAGCAGGCGTAAAGTGGAAGTCCCCATGTAGGAAGTAACCTGATTGTCGAAGATCACATGGACTGGATCAATGCTTTATAAAAGTATTTTGACTTTGAAGAAGTTGAAGATAAGAAGAAGGTGAAGTATGAAGCAACCAGACTGAAAGGATATGCAGCCATTTGGTGGGATGAACTACAAATCCATAGATAAAGAAAAAGGTAAGTACAAAATAAAAAATTGGGATAAGATGTTGGATAAAATTAAAAGTCAATTTATGCCTAAGGATTATCAGTTAACTCTCATTAGGAAGCTACAGAATATTAGACAAAAATGTATGAATGTTAAAGAATATACAGAAGAATTCTTTAGGCTGAGTATTAGAGCTAGACAGACACAAGGAGACATAGAAAGAGTGGTCATGTATATAAATGGACTAAGATATGAAATACAAGAAGAGATAAACTTATTGAATTTCATGACTGTTGAAGATGCTTATCAGGCATCCTCTAGGGTAGAAGAGAAGCTACTAAGGAAACGAAACCAGAAGAATAGAGGAAGAAGTACATCAAGAGGAAAAGGACCCTCAACCATAGGATAAAAGTTTCAGGCTTCTAGGAATGAAGCAGAATGTTCCAACATCCAAATACCCCAAAGAGGAGGATTCAGGGGAGGCAAATTTGGTGCTAGAGGAAGAGGCAGAAACAAAGAAATGAAATGCTATGAATGTGGTGAGATGGGACACATGTCATGGGAATTCCCAAAGACCAAACCAACAGCTCAGAGGAATGCAAACATTGTTGAGGCTCGAGAGGAGTCCAATGAGAGACCAGAGATGGAAAATCTTCCCGAGGAAGGAGTGTCTCTTATGATGAAGAGAGTTTTGGTAAAAACAAAAAAAAGAAGTACATGAACCAGCACAAAGGAAGAGTCCATTCATGACTAAGTGCAAGTCACAAGGGAAGTGTTGCAAGGTGATCATTGATAGTGGTAGTATAGACAATTTGGTCTCCACTGAGATGGTAGAGAATTTGGGATTGAAGAGGATGAAACATCCCACTCCTTATAAAGTGTCCTGGTTGCAGAAAGGACATCAGCTCTTGGTGAATGAGAAGTGCAAGGTGGAGTTACAAATTTGTGATTACAAAGATGTGGTATTATGTGATCTAATGCCTATGGATGTGTTCCATATACTCTTAGGAAGTCCATGGAAGTATGACAGAAAGGTTGTTCATGATGGAAGGAAAAACACTTATTCTATGGAAAAAAATGGAAAGGAGCATGTGCTACTACCTTTGAAGGATGAAGCAGATCAAGAAGCTACATTCCATGGCATTTTGCTGATGACTGGGAAAGAGATACTACAAGAAGTCAAGAAGGAAGAGGAGCTACATTTTCCCCTTATTGTTAAACCAAAGGTAATTTTAACTGCCACAAATTTAGATGATTTTCCTACTGAAGTTAGGATCTTGCTTGATGATTTTGCTGATATTATTGTGGATGCGATACCAAATGATTCACCTCACATGAGAAGTATTATTCATCATATTGACTTAATACCTGGTGCAAGCTTACCCAGTAAGGCACTATAGACTGACTCCTCAAGAGAATGAAGATATTAAACAATAGGTACATGAGTTACAATAAAGGTTTGGTGAAAGAAAGTTTGATTCCGTGTGTAGTGCCCACATTGCTTAGCCCAAAGAAAGATGGTACATGGTGTATGTGTATTGATTCCCAAGTAATCAATAAGATCACTATCAGGTACATATTCCCCTTACTCTGCATTGATGATTTGATGGATTGTTTGATTGGGTCTAAGTATTTTTCAAAGATAGATTTGAAGAGTGGTTATCATCAAATAATATTTAGAGAAGGGGATGAATGAAAAACTACATTCAAGACTAATAATGGATTGTATGAATGGTTAATAATTCCCTTTGGGATTACTAATGCACCTAGTACTTTTATGAGACTAATGAATGAGGTTTTGAAGGAATACACTAGAAAGTTTGTGATAGTGTATCTAAATGATATTCCGATCTTCAGTTAGAGTAAAGAAGAACATCCTAGACATCTCAAATTGGTGTTGGATACTCTAAAGAAGGAGAAACTACTGATAGATTTGAAAAAGTGTAGTTTCATGAAGAAAGAGTTGATTTATTTGGGTTTTGTAGTCTTGGAATAAGGGTTAAAGATGGATCCAGAAAACATACAAGCAATTCTCAATTGGCCAATCTTGAAGAGTACTTTTGAGGCCAGAATTTTTCATGGTCTTGCAAGTTTTTATAGAAAATTCAGCAGGAATTTTAGGCAAATTTGTGCACCCATAATAGACAACTTCAGGGATAGTAAACAACCTTTCAAGTGGACAGAAGCTGATGATAGAAATTTCAATCTGTTGAAAAAGAAGATCACTGAGAATCCTATTTTGGATTTACCAAGTTTTGACAAAGTTTTTCAAGTGGAGACAGATGCTAGTGGGACAGCAATAGGATCTTTTCTGAGTCAAGAACAAAGACCAGTAGCATATTTCAGTGAGAAGTTAAATGAGGCAAAAAAAAGTATTCCTCATATGGCAAAGAATTGTATGTTGTTGTGCAAGCTCTTAAGAAGTGGAGGCATTACTTGATTCCCAAAGAGTTTATATTATCTTCAGATAATCATGCTTTGCATTTCATAAATAGTCAACCTAAATTGAATAAGAAACATGCTAAGTGGGTGGAATTTTTGTAAAAAATTAATTTTGTGATCAAACATACAAGTGGAAAATCTAATAAGGTGGCTAATGCCTTAAGCAGAGTAAATTTGATCTTGCAGGAAATTAAGGTCGACACTTTGGGATTTAAAAATTTGATTAATATGTATAAGGATGATGTTGATTTCAAGGATATATATGCAACATGTGAGAATCCAGTTTCCCACAATAGAATTCAATGGTTGGACTACATGATACAAGAAGGATTGTTGTTCAAAAACAATAAATTGTGCATTCCTAAATGTTCTATGAGAGAAAATTTGATAAAGGAGAATCATAGTGGAGGTTTGTCAGGTCACTTTAGACAGAACAAAACATTTGCTCAAGTGATTACTTTTTATTTTTGGTCAGGAATGAAACAGGATGCAAAGAATTTTGTTCAGACGTGCAGGATATGTCAACATGCCAAAGGGAGGAGACAAAACACTAGACTGTATCAACCCATACTTATTCCAACTAGGCCTTGGGATTCCATCAATATGGATTTTGTTCTGGGATTTCCTAGAACTCAGAGAGGGAATGATTCTATTTATGTAGTAGTGGATATATTTTTAAAAATGGCTCATTTCATTGCTTGTAAAAAGGCCAATGATGCAACATCTATTGCTAATTTGTTCTTCTCAGAAGTTGTTAAGTGACATGGTCTGCCTTTGAGCATTGTATCGGATAGAGACACTAAATTTGTTGGTCGTTTTTGGAGAACTTTATGGAAGAAATTGGGAACCAATCTTAGTTTTAGCTCTGCATATCATCCTCACACTGATGCCAATTAGAGGAAATTTGGGTAAAAAATGGGCCTCCTAAGGAAAATAATAAAATAATAGTAGAGAAAGAGTAAAAAAAATACTTTTTTGGATTGTATTTTCAACTTATCTCCTTGTAGGTTTACTCAAATCCAACGAGTACCCACGTTGCATACTTTTAACAACATCTACACCATGAAAAAATGAAAATACATTAAAAACGTGTTTCTAGTGGGAGAAAACAAGTTTTTAATGTGTTTTCGATTTTTCATGGTGTGGATGTTGTTAAAAGTATCAAACATGGGTACTCATTGGATGCATAATTTAATTATGCATCCAACGAGTCCTCCCTCTTGAAATTTGAGTAAACCTACAAGGCGATAAGTTGAAAATACGATCCAAAAAGTAGTTTTTATTTTTTCCCTCCAATTTTTTTAGGTGCTCCCTTTTTTACTCTTAAATCATTTTGATTGGCTATTACACGATGACATGGAATTTGTATTATTTTTGGAAGGCCCATTTAAAATTGAAATTTCCTCTAATCGGTCAGACTGAAGTGGTAAATAGAATCTTGGGGGATATATTGAGAAGTCTTGTTTATGAGAATCCAAAACAGTGGAATTTGGCTCTTTCTCAAGCTGAGTTTGCTTATAATGATTTAGCTAACAGGAGTACACGTATGATCCCATTTCAGATTATGTATGGGATGCATCCAAGAGGGGTCTATGAGCTCAAAAAATTTGGGAGAGTTAGGGATGAGGAGTGCAGATGGTGAAAAATTTGCACATAGTATGTAGGAGCTACATGAAAATGTCAAAAAGAAATTGCAGGAGAGTGCTAAAAAGTACAAACAAAGAGCAGATTTGAAGAGAAGGGAAGTTAATCTTCAGGTTGGATATTTAGTGATGGCATATCTTAGGAAGGAGAGGTTTCCTAAGGGAACCTACAATAAATTTAAACTCAAGAAAATTGGGCCTTGTAAAATTTTGAGGAATTTTTCTGCAAATGCATATGAAATAGAACTTCCTTCTGACCTTGGAATTTCTCCAATTTTTAATGTTTCAGATCTGTATCCTTTTAAAGATTCATGTGTTCAAACAAAAGAAATGATTTGAGGTAAGGATGTTCAAATGCTATATTGGAAAGAACAATTACCTCAGAAGGAGCAACCACAAATTGAAGCTATACTGGATAAGATGATTTCAAAGAGAACCAGGAACATAGATTATTTTCAGTATTTATCCAAGTGGAAAGATCAACCATTTGAATATGCATTGTGGATGACAACAATGGAGGTTTCCAAGTATAATGTGGACCCTAAAGACCTATTGAACAATTCTTTTTCTCCCTTGGAGTATGATGCAGTAGCATCAACCCAAAGTTCTATATTTTCTGAATGAGCAACCAATGCTATTTTTTTTCTTCCTTGTAATAGGTTCTAGAAGTCTAGGGTTAGTTATTGATTTAAGTGTAATTGGTTTTCAGATAGAATTAGTTTGATTGTAATAATGAAAATTTTCCACTAATGTCCTCTTATCTTGCAAGAGGTTTCACGAGGATAGGGTTTGTTGTGTAATTGATTTCTTTAGGAGTTCATATCCTTCTTATTTGTATTTGACAGGTTTATGGAGTGTTATTTAATCATTGAATGTAATCGATCAAAGGGTTGTTGATGAAATGAAGAACAAAGCTCTATGACTCTGTGTTTCATTACATATTCATTATTTTTTTTCAATAACCAGAAACTTGTGTAAATTCTCTATGTATTATTGAACAAAGTGTAACTATCAAATATCTCAAGAAGCCGAAGGTTGTGGCATATCCATTCGAGCTCAAGATGTGTGAAATTGATCGTTTCACTGATCAATTTACGATATCACATTCTGATCAATTCGTGGAGTGAATATTGGACGGTCTAGATCAGAAGAGGAGAGAGATCGATGGTCCAGGCTAGTTTCTGCAAGGCCAAGGTACAAGTTTGTTAAGTTGTGGGGAAAGCAAAGATCGTGTGGTGGAGATCGAGACCGAAATTATCAACAACCCATATGGTATTTTGCTGAGGTGAAATGCACGGAAATTAGACCTATGAAATCCAAACTGAATGGTCCACAATCGACTGTATATCAATGGATAAGAGAAGCCCCGAAATGATGAATGACTTGAAGAGCATCTCACTCATGTATGTGAGTGGAGGTTAAAGGAAAGAATGGACACAAAATCCTTATGAATTGGCGCATAAAATTGGTGTCTTCCATTGATCCGACTTGCTTCCAATCTAACGGTGCAAATTGATTGCGGGAGGCACACTTTCCGATTCGACGGTCCCGAGAGATTGTAGAAGGATCTATGTGGAAGGAAATTGCGGAAGCCAATTGCGGAGGGAAGTTGCAAAAGCACGCTAGCAATTGTAGAAGGAAGGTCGTTGCGGAAAGGAGATTACGGGAAGACGGTTGTGGAAGATGAATTACGGAAGGTACTTTTGTTCGATGCTCCACAATCGGGTGAGACCCGTAATTTATATAAAATCCATATTACTGCCCATTTGAAGTCCGCTGTGGAAGAAAGAGTTAGCCGGGTCTACTCAACTTGGAGGTTCTGCTAACTTTGGAACCTGACTAATTCCTAGGATAGCGGATTGGATTGGGTTTTACTGATCCTATCTTGCATCACCTTTTCTTCATAAAGATGTTCCATGGGGCATCATTATGAAATTATGCAAGAATCAAAATATTTTTAACAAGGAATTTGTTGACACTCATTTCACTCATCAAGTAATGAAAGCAAGGGAGAAATGGGTATATGGTAATAGACCTTCCCGCAATCGAAAGGGGAACATCAAATCAAAAGATTGACAAGTATAAATTATTTTTTAAAGGTATATTTAAAAATTATTTAATTTTATTTGTAATTATAATGTTCTTTCAGTATTCAACTTTATTTGTTTGCAAAATTTTATAAATGAATGTATAGAAATTTTTTTTATTTTCAAGCAAGGATAGTCTTAAAGACAAGATGAATTTGTTCTTGATATCAAATGATTTGTGGAACAAATGGTGATCTACCTTCAAACTTTATAAAAATGGTTCCTTGGCATGCTCACCTAAGAGAATCATGCAAGATGATTTTATACAAAATAAAACAAAAAAATTTGCTCTACTTTTTTTTAGAACATTGCATGACCTAGATGAAGTTGAATCACACATTATAGTAAAGAAAATAATCGATGGATCTATTCATCTCTCTGCAATAATTAACCGTTATTCTCAAGAAGATACTTTGTCACGGTATTACAAGAGGATGAAAGATGAAAGAGATTCTCAAAATATGATTTGTGAATACTTGAAAGTGATGGATAATGAGTTCTATACTTATGGAAATGTATAAGAAAAAATGCGGTTGAAGTTTAAAAAATTGCAGCAATTCATTTTGTGTAGTTGTGATCTATTCTATTATCGAAGAATACAACAAAATATACGATGAAGAGGAAAAGAGAGATGTTGATGAAGATGAACCTAAATTTTCTAGGGATTCTTCAATTATTATGGACCAATATATTCTGCAAAAGGAGATCAGTCGAGTCTAGAAAATATATGTCGTGCTTTGTTTGTTGGTGTTGTTTCCATTTTCATTGTGCATCACATTGATGGACATGAACTTACTTCAACCTAAACCTAAATACTGTTTCGAGCTTGTTGTTGTTGATATGCATAACTATGTTAATGAGTGGATGGAACATGATTTTCATGAATTATTAGTTTACCTTGATTAAAATGTAGAAATTGATACCATATTTTTTTATGTTTGTTGTCATTTTTTCATATTTTATCAATAGAGCATTTGCTCAATTCATCAAAAGATTAAAGAATCTGGTTGAAGAGTACCCATTCCTTGGCATTTATATGAATTATTCAGAAGATTATTTCAGAAGGTTCTTTGTGATACAATGTTGGAATTGGATTGAAAGGAGACGATGTCTCCATATCTCACATGGATATGGATTGGCATGATTCTAATAAAAAACTTAATGATATGCCACAATTTGATTTCGGATTGGATCCCAAAAAACATGTTTTTGCAAAAGAAATGGTTACATCATTCTAGGATAACATTGTTGATAGGTTTACATCGGTTGAAGGAGCAGTTATTTCATCATATGTCAGATGTAGATATGTTTGTTCAGTGAACAGAATGAATATTATAAAAGAGCCTAGTTTAAAATAGCACAATGAAATGAAACAACACAGAAAACAAGAGAGAAGCTTTTAATCAAACACAGGAAAAGAAAACCTTGGATTATTTATTTCCCATTGATCTTTAGACTTCATAGCTACATACTTATATAGATTACATTGCATAGAAATAAAGGCATTATTTACATGCCGTAAAATCAGCTATAGGTTGCTGTATAATTCTGCAAATTATTTAATTCTTCACATACATTAGCATGTAGTGAAGTTTCCTTCAAATTTATTTAATAAACACCTGCAACCTAAACAATTATCAACATATCAAGGTTAGTTGTCTCACAATAAGAGGGCTCACAATAAGATCTCTGAGAATAAAAAACTGGGCCTTTGAGACTGCCTTAGTGAAGATGTCTGCTAGTTGTTTTTGAGTGTTGATGTATTTCAATTCAACTTGCTTCTTTTGGACCAAATCTCGAATAAAATGATACTTCAAGTCAAAATGTTTTGTCCTGATATGATGTACTGGATTCTTGGCCAATTTGATGGCACTCATATTATCACAAAAAAATATGGTAGGTTGAATTTGTTTTTCTTCAATTTCTTCAAGAACTTTTCTAAGCCATAATGCTTGTGTGCCTGCTGAGGTGACTGCAACATATTCTGCTTCTGTAGAAGAAAGAGAAACTATACTTTGCTTCTTTGAGCTCAAAGTGATCAAACCCGAACCAAAAGAAAAACAATTACCAGATGTAGTTTTTCTATCATCCAAACTACCTCCCCAATCAGAATCACCGAAACCAACCAATTCAAAACTCTTAGAAGTATAGTAATGAATGCCAAAATTTAGAGTTCCTTTCACATAACTCAGAATTCTTTTAGCTGCATTCATATGCATTTCAGATGGCATTTCCATATACCTAGAAACAAGTGAAACTGAATAAGCAATATCAGGCCTTGTGTGTGTTAGAAACATTAAGCTTCCAACAATACTTCTGTAAACTGTCTCATCAACCATTTCAGCACCATCATCTCTACACAACACAACTCCATGAGCATTTGGAGTAAGAGATGGTTTGCAATCATCCATATCAAATTTCTTCAACATATCCTTTGCATACTTTGTCTGACAAATAAAAATTTCATCTTCACTTTGATAAACTTCCATTCCAAAAAAATATTGCAGGAGGTTTAAATCTTTCATCTCAAACTCACACGTCATAGCAAATTTGAATTCATCCTTCATTTTAGAACTGCTACCCATACACAACAAATCATCAACATATAAACTGACAATAAGAATATCATTACCTTCTCGTTTATAGTATAGGGTAGGTTCACTCTTACTTCTTTTGAAGCCATTCTCTTGAAAATATCCATCAATCCTGGCATACCAGGCTCTTAGTGCTTGCTTTAGGCCATACAAAGCCTTCTTCAACTTGTAGACTTGATGTTATTTTCCTTGCACTTCAAAACCCTGTGGCTGTTCCACAAAGACTTCCTCTTCTAAGTACCCATTCAAGAAGGCACTTTTCACATCCATGTGATGAATGCTCCATTTCTGTTGTGCTACCAGTGAAATCAACATTCTGATAGTGTCTTTCCTTGCTACAGGTGCAAAGGTTTCTTCATAATCAATTCCATACTTCTATGTGAATCCCTTAGCAACTAACCTTGCTTTGTGTCTTTCAACAGTCCCATTACTGTTATACTTTGTCTTGTAGACCCATTTAGTACCAATTTTTTTTCTTGTCATGTGGAAGATCTGTAAGCTCCCAAGTATCATTCCTATGAATTGAATCTATCTCTTCTTGCATAGCTTGCACCCAAAACTCATCAGTAGAAGCTTCTTCAAAACTTGATGGCCCAAAATCAACTTGTGAAAATAAAGCAAAATTTACAGTCTCACCTCTTGGATTTTCTTCATGTGCCAGACTTGTACTTCTCTAATAAATTTCATTCAAGCTTCTCACCTTCCTTGCGGTTCTCACCTTCCTTGCGGTACTTGGACTTGAATATGGAGAACTAGATGAGGGGCTACTTGGTGGATTTGTAGCATTTGGAACTGAAACATTAGTGGGATTCTCATTATTAATATCATCAATAATATTACCATCCAAACTAGATTTTGATTTCTCAACATGGTCTTTTTGATGACCATAAACTCCCCCTTCATAAAAAATTACATCTCTTGACACAACAATGCGATTGGTGAGAGGATTATACAACCTATAAGTCTTACTTTGCTCACTATATCCAACAAAAATGCATTCTTCACTTTTTGGATCTAACTTTTGTCTCTTTTGATCAGCTACATGAACAAAGGCTAAACAACCAAAAACTTTGAAATGATTAACATTAGGCTTTTTCTCATACCAGGCTTCATAAGGAGTCATCATGTATAGTGCACTAGTGGGACTTCTATTGAGAATATACACTGCTGTAGCAATTGCATCACCCCAAAGGAATTGCTTAATCCTTTGGTATGTAACATACTCCTTGCCATTTCCACCACTGTACGGTTCTTTCTTTCAGCTACCCCATTTTGTTGAGGTGTGTAAGCAGTGGTGAGTTGTCTTCTAATTCCATTCATATCACAAAATTTCTGAAAACCTCTTGAACACAATTCTCCTCCACGATCAGTCCTTAAGCATTTTATTTTGTAACCACTTTCATTTTCTACCAAGGCTTTAAACCTCTTGAATGTATCAAATGCTTCACCCTTGCTCTTCAAAAAATAAACCCAACACATTCTTGAGTAATCATTAATAAAACTAATGAAATATGATGACTTACCCAAACTTTCTGTCTGCATAGGACCACAAATATCAGAATGAACTAGCTGAAGTGGATAATGGGCCCTCCATGCCTTGCCTCTAGGAAATTTCTCTATTGCATGTTTTCCTTTAGCACATCCTTCACAAACCTCCTTGTGCTCTTCAACCTTAGGCAAACCATAAACTAATTCTTTTGATGTTAGAAGCTTCAAACTGTGAAAATTCAAATGACCATACTTGAGATGCCACAACCAACCTTTGTCCTCATATGCCATATTAGCAAGGTTGATGCTAGTTTCGCCAAACTTCAATGGGAACATCCGATTCTTTGACATAGGCACAACTGTAACCACCCTATTGCCTCGATTCTTATCATAAATCGTGCATTGTCTACCATCAAACACTACTCTGTAATTATTTTCACACAGCTTCCCAACACTTAATAAATTGTGCTTTAACTATGGAGTGTAATAAACATCTTTGACACTTTTCATACCTTCTTTGATATTAGATTTGAAACTTTCATCCATTGTAGAGAAAAGCTTGCAATTTCCTGTCATGTGGTTAGAACAACCTGAATCTAAATACCAAACATCTTTAACTGTATTTTCAGTTTTTCCATAAGATAAAAACAAATTATTTTGAGAAGCATCATCACCCTCTTGAGCATAATTAACACTTTTGTTTTCTTTTAATCTGCAATCCCTTTCAAAATGACCATACCTTTGACAATGATAGCACTGGATGTTTCTCTTATCAAATCTACCTCTACCTCTTCCTCTGAAACCACCTCTTCTTCCTCTATCTCCTCTTGGAAAAAAATGATACTGACCTTTACCTCGGGCTTGGTTTCTTCTGGACCTAGAACTAGCATCTGCATTCTTTGTAATCTGTAGTTTTGTGGAAAAATCTTTCTCATCACTTTCTCCAAATGAATCTCGCACTCTGTCTTCATAAGAAATAAGAGATCCAACTAGGTGATCAAAGTGAAGGTTAGTCAAATCCTTACTTTCTTCAATGACTATAGCAACATCGTTCCATATTGGTGTTAGAGACCTCAACACCTTTTTAATCACAACTTCTTTATCAATAGTTTCTCCTAGAGTAGCCAATTTATTGACAACATCATTTACTCTTACACAATAATCACTCACCTTCTCACCTTCCTGCATCTTCAAATTCTTGAATTCTGTCCTCAGTGTCTGTAACTTGATAACTTTAACTTGATCACTGCCTTGGTAAGCTTCATGTAGAGTCTTCCACGCATTCTGAGCTGACTTTGCTCCTGCAATTCTTGGAAATAAGCTCTTATCTAGAGCTATTTGAATTTGAAATAAAGCTTGGGCATTCTTCTTCTTGGCTTCTCTCTTAGTTGTTTTATCATTGGCTGTAAGTGTGTTCCAATCAGCTGGCTCTTCATAACCTGATTCTACAATCTCCCACAAATATTTTCCTGTCAAAAAGGTCATCATCTTGATGCACCAATAATCATAATCACTTCCATCAAATTCTGGAATTGGCAAAGAGTTAGAATTTGACATTATGAACTTTAAACAAAATACCTGCTCTGATACCAAATGAAGATTATAAAAGAGCCTAGTTTAAAATAACACAATGAAATGAAACAACACAGAAAACAAGAGAGAAGCTTTTAAGCAAACACAGGAAAAGAAAACCTTGGATTATTTATTTCCCATTGATCTTTAGACTTCACAGCTACATACTTATATAGATTACATTGCATAGAAATAAAGACATTATTTACATGCCGTAAAATCAGTTGTAGGTTGCTGTATAATTCTGTAAATGATTTAATTATTCACATACATTAGCATGCAGTGAAGTTTGCTACAAATTTATTTAATAAACACCTGCAACCTAAAATAGACACTGTCAAATTCTGCACAACATCAATTATCAACACAAAATGAAAAATAATGTGCTTGTTTTAGTTGAGAAATAGTGCACATGAAACCATTTTATGAATGTTTAGCTGGGCAAAAAGGTATTTTCTATTGATACTTTTATAAAATTATTAGAAAATTTTCTTTTTCCTAATTACTTTCTAAAATTAAAATTATTTTTAATACTTAGAAAAAAATATAGGTATTGAAGACAAAAATACATTGGAAAAAATACTCTATTATGAATGGAAATTCCAAGCAAGATGAGTATCACAATGTGGAATATCCCAAAAATACTAAACCACAATCAAGAGATCAAGATACAAAACATGGAGACAAAGAAGAAGGTAATTTTATTATATGTTTGAATCAATATACTTCATAGTTTAATGATTGTAATTTTTTTTCCAGTGGCTGCTTTAATCGAAAATGTTTATTTTTATTGTTCCATAGGACATGGCAATGCAAGCGAGATCATGGAAATAATAAAATATTTCAGTCAAGCATAAATTATATCTACTATGGTGTGTCGCTAATCTAAATTATATCCAGTATGGTGTGTCGCTAATCTTCCTGTAGAAAATCATTGATAGTCTTCCTGTAGAAAATCATTGATAGGTAAGAAAGCCAATTATTCTGTGTCTTTCCGTTGAAAACTGTAGAGAATATATCATGTAATATATGATATACATTTTTTATCATTTATATTTAAATAACAATGTGAAAATACTGATATTAGAATTTGAGGATTTTTATTTAGTCAAAAACCCTCCACAAAGACAAAAGAGGTATCTAGAAATATTGAGAAAGACAAGACAATAATTTTAAACCCAATTCAAAATTATATCAATCATGACCACAGGGATTATATTTCTTGGAATTATGTCAGCAAATTCCATGTTGGAATTTGGTTAAACAAAAGCAGATGGATTTATTTAACAAATTTCTTAGAGCAAAGGGAAATTTTCTTGAGAACGAATTTAGCTTTGTTTTCAAAGTTGATAAATGTGTTATAGATAATGAGGGTAAATAAGTTAAAACCTTGGAAATATTGTGGAGTGAATTTCGATATTTCTCTTACAAGAACATGATGATCGTTTTTGGAGGGTGAAGAGGAACCACTGAAGCATGTTCAAAATTGCAATGTGTAGAAGCCTTACAATATATCCTCTAAGGATGATGATGCTAATATGATAAAAGGACTTTGGAAAGGTCTTAGTAAAATAGATTTTAAATTATATAACTTTCTCTTGAGAAATTTCATTATGGTTAATTTTTTTTGTTTAATGGTTTATATGTTATTTGTTTAATTTTATTTTTGTTAAATATTAATTATGTATTTTATGGGTTAGGTATTATGTGTAACTTTTTTAATTTAATGACTTATTTATTATCTTATTCTAGTTATATTTTTAGTTATGGTTTTTGTATGCCGTCTAAACATTAAATCAAAAGAAATTGTTGGTATTGGGAGTACAAGGGTTGATGTTTGGAGTTCAAGTGTTTATTGGAAAAAGAGAAAGATATAGACAACATGATTTTGTGCATGACTACTACCATTATTATTCATGAAAATTTATTCATGATATAATCAATATTGCACAAGAGCATTTCAACATTGCTCTGTGGTTTGCTTATTTAGATTGCACAAAACTAAGAAACATGAAGAGGGAATTTGAATGGCTGAAAGATGAAAAGTTCGTATATATTTGGGACCACCAGCAATGTATGCATACTATGTATTGGTCCCCTATATATGTTATATTGGTAGAGTACTGCATATTTACAAGAAAGAGTTTAAATATGTACTTATGTAGTATGAATATAGTTATGAAAACAGAAAAATATTGTTTATAGATGAAGGTCAATACCATTCAGAAGAAAATAGTGAGGAAAAATGTTTGCAAATGCCATCAAGTTGGACATTTGATGGTTCAGATGAAAGAGATGTAAATGTAAAAACAATGTTGTGTTCATTTTTGAATCACCTTAAGCCTCATTGAAACATGCGATTTTAGATAAAAACATTCAAAATTTAGATGACAATAATGGGGAAAATTGCTATATATTGTGACTTGGTAGGACATTTAATTGTTGATATGAAAGTGATAGAAAAAAATACAATTTTGTGTATTTACATGGAACTTGTATTTGTTTTATTATGGAACTGACATGTTTGAAAAAATCCATATAAAATTCACAATAAATATACTCCATAATTTTTATTTATACAAAAGGGTATATTGATTAGATTTTGTTGTATGTTTTTGTGTGCATATACAACACTATTAAATAAATGATTGATTATATTCAATGTGAATGGATTATTGTTACATGTTATTCATAAAATATCATTACCAAACATATTATTCTAGAGAGATCCATACATTGTTACAAGATCAAAGATTTATCTTATATGTTGAGGTTTTAAAATTTTTCTTAAAGAATGCCTTAGTATTTTTGAAGTTGGTTTATGGAAATCTATGCAAGAAAGAAATGTGAATGAGATTTTTCATGAGATTTTTCCATATTTAGAAGCGATACCAAGAAATGCATATGTTGGAGAATCCCAAAGTATATATCAAACCTTTAAACAAAATCTCTATTGTAAAAAAATGAAATTAGTTTGTTGAATAATGTAATACAATTTTTCATATTGATAGTGTTTTCTATGTGTGGAAATGTTATTAAGATCTTCGTATTTTTGTATATTCAGTTTCATTGGATTTTTTGAAGTGGCTTATTACCATTGAGTTACCAATTTTAAAAGTTAAGAATAATATTTGCTAAATGGGATTGAAAATTTAATAAACCCAAAATTGGAGTTTGTAAAGAACAAATCATATTCTAAAAAGGTTAGTATCTAAATTAAAATGTGCGAAATTAGATTATGAAAATGCCAACATTGGTTTTCAAAAGTGTAAATTTGATTGCAAAAGTGTCAATATGAGGTTTCAAAAGTGAAAAATTTGATTCTAAAAGAGTCAATATCACATTTAAAAAGTGCAAAATTTAGTTCCAAAAGTGTCAATTTCAAATTCAAATCCAAAAGTGCAGTTTTGGAACCCAATATTGACACTTTTGGAAACCTATTTTGCACTTTAAAAAGACTATTTTGGACTTTAAAAATGTTGTTTTAAGAAGCTCCAAGTGAAATTAATCCAAATTTAATGAAATAAGTGTTTTAACCCTAACTTAAAGTGAACAAAGATTCTCATTGTACTTTATTTAAATAGTATATGTTAACTAGTTTTGAAAACCACTTATGGATAAATACACCTAGTCAAATCTATGATAAAAGTAAACATGTTCTACATAAATAAAACATGTAAGGAAATACTATTCTAATAATACTAAAAAAAATCAACCTAAATTTTGACTAATGCATTGATCTTGTTTTCCTACAAATACGAACTTGAATGATGGCATATGATGTTGGTCGTTGTTAGGCCAAGCTAGACAATAAGAATTGGATGTTTGAGGCCTATCCTTCTCCCTTCTCCTTATTTATCACTTATAATATTCTCCTTCTTTGTAATAGGATAATTTCAAATAATATTCTCCTCCTTTGTAATAGGGTAATTTCAAATTGCATGAAACTTACTCCATTAAATATATGGAAAGAACCAAATTACTTATTTGTTTTTACAAATATATTTAAATGATGTCATATGATGTTGGCAGTTCTTAGGCCAAACTAAACAATAAAAATTAGATGTTTGAGACCTATTTTTCTCCCTTCTCCTTATTTATCACTTATAATATTCTCCTGCTTTGTAAAAGACCAATTTCAAATAATATTCTCCTCCTTTATAATAAGGCAATTTCAAATTACATGAAACTTGCACCAAATAAATATATATGGAAACAACCAAATTCCTTATTTGTTTTTAAAAAAACTTATCATATTTAAATACAACCTTCAAATTGCATGAAACTCGTCCCAAAAAATATACATAAAATTACATGAAAACAACCAAATTGTTTATTTGATTTTGCAAACAAATTACAAAACTAAGACATCTTAAGCATATTAAACTTCAATTGTAACTCGATTGTAAGTTTAGGTCATCATAAAGCCGAACAACAAGTCAATAATTTACTTTGAGGATTGTTCTTAAATGGCATGATCAAGATGAAATTGAAATCGAATATAAATGTGAACCTAACAATAATTAATAATAATACCTGTTAAGCATATTAAAGTATATTATCACATCCCGATGCAATGAGTCACTTCAACTTTATTGACTAATCAATCTAATAATTTTAAACATTTGCAATAAATAAATTATTTTTAAAACTTTAGGAAACACTTAAGAGATTATAAAATTTTATCAATTGATAGAAAGTCTACCATGTTTGACCGTTGTGAGCAGGGACTGAAAAGTTACAAGTTAAAAAAAATGGAATAGATTCACAGAAACAACTTGGAAAAACCTTCTTTGATCGCTATCTTCACTTTTTCTGCAGCCAAATAATGCAGAGCCATGATGGATCAAATTCTAACGCTGTTCAATGCTTCCAGAATCATTATTTAAAAATCTGTTTTCCAGATGGTAAAAGTGGCCTCGTATCGACGCAACGCATGTGGCTGATCTGTTAAACAGTGAACTACTCCGTATCCCCTTACGTATTCTAGAATATGATATGGTCCCAGACCTATTTCTTAAATCTCTGCAAGTCAACGAAGTCGGCCTGATGGGGTTCGGTAGAACTGGTCCACATCAACGCTGCGAGCTCATCTGATTTAGAATCTTATTGTTTATTATATAACACAAGACCAAAATAATAGTCCCTGCAGCGTCAGTCCGTTTGAAAATTTATTGGAGGAACAGTAACCTGCAGTCAATTTCCATTTTCTCCTATAAAAAGAAGCGTTCTGTCGCCTGTAACCAATCGAGATGCATTTGTCAAGTATGCTTTTGTGTTTTTCTGTCTTCAGTATTGGAATTACGCAACATGGACTTCACAGTTCTTCAAGAGGAGGCCGCGGTTCCTGTCATCGATCTTGGTCTTTTGTTAGATCCCCTTGATTCATCAGCGGCTCCAACGCCGAAATTATCTGTTATTAGCAAGATTGCTAAGGCTTGCGAAGAATGGGGATTTTTCCAAGTCATAAATCATGGAATCCCCTTAGATCTTATAGAAGAAGTTCTGGCTAGTTCGCGTATATTCTTCGAGAATCCTGCACAAGAGAAGATGAAGGTCAGACCACAGGCGCGGGGACGCGACCACTCGAAGATTCCCATGGGTTACAATGTATATCCACCCTGTAGATGGGATCTGTACGAGACTCTGTACTACGTCGCTGGCCCATCAGCATGCAACGCTTTTCCGGAGGAGTTGCCTCAGTTGCGGTATGAAAACCAACATGGGTATCGATTAATTTGCGTATAGCTTAATTGTTAGACAATTCAAACTTTCTTGTTTATATTCGTATAACCTAATTGATAGACATTTCATTAATTTGAGATCATGGCGTACTAATGCGCAGAATGGTCATAGAGAAGCTGCTGAGATTCCTGTGTAAGACGGTGGAATTTATCGAGAGCCTCGTTTCCCAAAGCCTCGGATTGCCTGCTAATTTTCTCAAGGAACTCAATGGGGACAAGATCTTGCAGCCTTTTAAGATGCTCTGCTATCCGAGAGCCACAAGCCAGCACGAAGAGATAGGAGCATGGGAGCATCAGGACAGCAGCTGCATCACGGTGGTTGGGCAAGACAATAGTGGAGGGTACCAAGTTCTCAAGAATGGCAAATGGGTGGACATCAAACCTACCAAGGGAGCTCTTGTCATCAATATCGGAGATCTTATTCAGGTAACCCTAATTCGAATTCCAATTATTATATACAATTTTAATGAATCAACCATGAACCTTCAAGTTTGGTGTGCTCTACATATAACAGGTATGGAGCAACAACAGATTCAAGAGTGCTGTGCATCGAGTTGTGAATAGTAAAGAGAGAAGACGATGCTCGTTTGCATTTGGTATCATTCCAAATCCGGATACGATAGTGACGCCTCTTCCTCAGTTTAGCACCAACATCAACTGTCCTGCTTCTTACAGAGCATTTCTCTACAGAGATTATATGATCAAGAGAACTAATAACAAGATCCACCCTCCTACTAGTCCCGAAGACTTTGTCACCGTCTCCATCTACGCCATCCATAAATGATATTTAATTACAATAATGCAATGTAGATGCATAAATAAAATCTTTGCGTGCACCTGCACGAAAATCTTTTGGTTTGTAAATATATAGCTATATATTGAATCTATGGTTGCAGCTGCAAGGAAATACCACAGAGCGACATGAATGAGTTAGTGCTGAATTCAGAAAATCTCTGCATTTTAGTTTTAACGCGCTTAACCGGAACAATTCGATGGCAAGCATTTCTCTTCAGGTGACGAATACTTTACATTTTGTTGCATGTCAATGTCGATCGAGAAGAAAATACACATTGATAGGGCTGATTCGATTTGATGGCTTAATAAACAACGGAGCAAAATTTTAAAAGTATATATTGCAAAATGAAATTTAAATTGACAGACTAATACAATAACTACAACAGAGCACCTTCCATTAGATTTGGTCGCTTGAGGAGGCCCTCCTTATGTCTTGTCAATTTAATTTTATTAGTTGCAAGACTCAGAGTCATGCCTATACCTAAAAATATACGTCGACCGTCTAGACATTCAACAGGGGATTCCAAGTCACTTTCTACTTTTATTTATGAATACTAAAATGCATGAAAATCAGAGCTATAAATGTGCATCTATTTAAAAAGGTTAAGACCTGGGCATATTACATCAATCAGCGATCTATGAAACTTCGATCCCTTTTGTCTATATATGATTTGATTGAGGATGATAAATTTTATTTTATTTTATTATGTTTTTATGTTGTCATATGGATATTTTACATTGGAATGAGGAATACATTTTTGATGTTTTTATATACATAGTTTTCATTGGAATGAGTAAATGAGATTGTTAAAGTTAAGAATGAGATTGTTAACATTTTATTAATAAAAGAGATGGAGTTGAGTATAGTAATACCTTTTGTTTGTAGGACAAATATCTTATTTTTTTTGACATTTGATATAATGAGTTTCTAGGAAGAAATCACAAAATCAGGTCTTTTAATACTTAAATTTATTTAATAGTTTGAATAACATTATATTAAAATTTTTATTGCATCAAGAGAAGCGAGGTGTTTTATAGCTCAGTATGGGGGAGATGTTGTAACATTTCTTCTTAACAAAATAATTAAAAAATTTCATCTCAGCTCATAAAATAAAAAAATATGCAAAGTATTTAAAAAAATCAATGTTCGCTCATAAAATAAAAAATTATAAAATAAAAACTTAAAACTTAAACCTCGATCTATAAATTAAAAAAAAAATTACACCTCAAAAAATTGGATCCCTCTAGGTACTTATAACTCTGAGTTTAAAATAGATCTATTGTGGTTAATTTCACTTTAAATAACATTATATTAAAAGTTTTATTAATTTAAATATATTATTAAGGTTATAACTAATCTATAAAAATTCTCTTAAAAATAATACTAATAAATGAAAATAAATAATACTAATTTTATAAATAAATTTATTTATAAATATATAAAATTAATTAAATTATAAAATATACTATATTATTTATAAATAATACTAATTTTATAAATAAATTTACTTATATATATATATATAATTAATTAAATTATAAAATATACTATATTATTTACTTGAGAAATTTAATATATAAAGTTACAAGTAGGATTTTTAGTTCATCTAAACACATATATATAGAGGGGTGTTTCACATATTTTCACATTTTCATAATATTTATAGAGACATTAAACACACATATATAGAGAGGTATTTCACACATTTTCATAGTATTTATAGAAACATTTTTATTTTCATATAAAAACATTTTTATTTGACATTTTAAGATGGGACATTTACAAAGTCTATTTTCACTACTTCCTTTTTATTCGCTATTTTCACTAAGGAATTTTCTTTCAACATTTTTATAGAACATTTTTATTAAGACATTCTCAATGAGCATTTTTATGACATACCTTTCAAATCTTAATATAGGATCTTAATCTAATTAGGGCATAAGTTCCTTCATCCATTCTAAGTTATAATTTATTTCATCTTATTTCTTTATTCCAATATGAACAATTCACTGCATTGAATATTTTAAGAGGAGACATAGAGTCTTTATGATAATAAGTTTGCATCTTCTGAAGATGAATAGACATTAACATAATAATGTGAGAGAATAAAATGAACATTAGATTACAAGAAATGGAAAATCAAATCCAAGAAATGTAATAATTGACGCAAGAAAGTGATGCCAACAATTTTTATAAAATCTTAATATGAAGAGTAAGATTAAAGAGCTAAACAAATTGAAAGAAATTGTCCCATGGAAGCAAAGGCGGCTAGCAAAAGTAATTGAGAGTAAAGATAGGTTAATTCATGTTAAGCTAAGAAATAATGATGATAAATATTAAATATTTAGTAAAACCTAGAGTCTAAAAGGGTTACGAATATCATAAATGAAGACCTCATTATAGAAGATCAAGATGAATTAAGAATGGAAATTCAAAAGGTAAAAGACATAAGGAAGAAAGAAACATGGGAAGTAATCAAGAATAAAAATCTATTATTAGGCATAGAGACAAAAAATATGGGCTAGTGCAAGGTAAGATCAACATAGTTTAAAGTATTCTTAAGTTATTAGAATTATGTTTTAGAAACTTAGGAGTTAGTTAAGATAAACTTAGTTTAAAGTATATAGGATGGTGCAAGGTAATGCTACCCAATTATGACGTGCAACTAAATAAATATTAGACTTACAACATTTTAGAACATAGTGTAAAAAGATGAAACATAGACAATAGAGTTACCTTCTGAAATATATAACTTTTATTATGGAAAATTAGTATAACTCCAAGAAAATGGTGTTCTCCGAAGATTGATATGTTAATTTTTTTCTAAAACATAATGCATAGATGTCCATGTTAGGCCTTGGGTTTGGCATCTAAATTAACAATGATTTTTTGAATTTTATATATTTTTTAATTAAGAAATTCAATGAATCCGTAGAATGAGAAGGCAGGTGCACTATGAAGGTCTTAACCCAATCAATGAACTTTTTTTAAGTGTAGGTAGCAGTTTCTTTTTTGTTTTCAAAATAGGTGAACCAATCAAAAGTTACAAGTAAAATGAGAAACCTATGTTTTTTAGAAATTTGACATATGACAAAATAAAAATATAAAACAATATTGTCTTCTTTACTATATATATATATATATATATATATATATATATGGAATATGCACATAACTTTCTATAAGTGTTTGAAATTTCATTAACAACAAGCATGTAAAGCATATATAGATTCGAAATTGAAAAGCACTAAAAGGAAAAAATGGATGTGTGACAATCCAAACTTAAAACCAAATAAAACAACTCATCCACCACTTGGATGAAAAAGATAAATACCACAAATATTTTTTAAAATTAAAAACATTCAACATTATTATTTAAAATTTTATATATAGACTCTTTTATTCAAGTAACATGTATACATTAATAAATTACACATTTTTATTTTGATAATATACACATTTTACTAAAATAAAAACAAATTCATTTTCCCTATTCTCCACATCTCTCCCTATCTATCTCTCACACCCTACCCCTCTCTCCCTCCACCCATTCCCTACCCTACCTCTCTCCATCCACCCATTCCCTAGTATATCCCTCCTACCATTTTAATGAATCACCCATGAGCCTAGTGTTTGGTGGGCTCTACATAGAACAGGTATGGATCAACAACAGATTCAAGAGTGCTGTGCATCGAGTTCTGAATAGTAAAGAGGGAAGACGATGCTCGTTTGCATTTGCTATCATTCCAATGAATCACCCATGAGCCTAGTGTTTGGTGGGCTCTACATATAACAGGTATGGAGCAACAACAGATTCAAGAGTGCTGTGCATCGAGTTCTGAATAGTAAAGAGGGAAGACGATGCTCGTTTGCATTTGCTATCATTCCAAATCCGGATACGATAGTGACGCCTCTTCCTCAGTTTAGCACCGACATCAACTGTCTTGCTGCTTACAGATTATTTCTCTACAGAGATTATATGATCAAGAGAACTAATAACAAGATCCACCCTCCTACTAGTCCCAAAGACTTTGTCACCTTCTCCATCTACGCCATCCATAAATGACATTTAATTACAATAATGCAATGTAGCTGCATAAATAAAATCTTTGCGTGCGCCTGAACGGAAATCTTTTTGTTTGTAAATATATAGCTATATATTGAATCTATGGTTGCAGCTACAAGGAAATGCCACAGAGCGACATGAATGAGTGAGTGCTGAATTCAGAAAATCTCTGCATTTTAGTTTTAACGCGCTGACAGTTTTTTACCGGAACAATTCGATGGCAAGCATTTCTCTTCAGGTGACGAATACTTTACATTTTGTTGCATGTCAATGTCGATCCAGAAGAGAGTACACATTGATAGGCTGATTCGATTTGATGGCTCAATAAACAACAGAGCAAAATTTTAAAAGTATATAATACAAAATGACATATAAATTGACAGACTAATACAATAACTACAACAGAGCACCTTCCATTAGATTTGGTAGCTTGAGGAGGTCCTCCTCATGTCTTGTCAATTTATTTTATTAGTTGCAAGACTCAGAGTCATGCCTATACCTAAAAATATGCGTCGACCGTCCAGACATTCAACAGGGGATTCCAAGTCACTTTCTACTTTATTTATGAATACTAAAATGCATGAAAATCAGAGCTATAAATGCGCATCTCTATGAAACTTCGATCCATTTTGTCAATACATGATTTGATTGAGGATGATCATTTTTATTTTATTTTATTATGTTTTTATATAGATATTTTACATTGGAATGAGGGATGTATTTTGATGTTTTTATATGCATAGTTTTCATTGGAATGAGTAAATGAGATTGTTAAAGTTATGGTAAGAATGGGATTGTTAACATTTTATTGTGTCCTTGATATTTAGTTTTTCGGTCAGGGATATTAATTGGGAAGGTTGTTTGCGATTTTTTGTGTTTGATGAAGGTTTACCATAGTCTGTAACAATTTAACAATTTTTTAATAATTTGTTTTATTTTGATGGTTTTTTAAGTGGGATTTATCTCTATTTTCATTGGCTCAATTCACCATGATGTCGGCCTGGGTTCCTGTGCCCTAGGCCTCGGTGGCGTGCTCACGTCATGGATGGTTTAATGCATTCAGTCAGAGTTGCTACGTATTAATTTATATGGTGTCTCGGTAGTTGATGTGTATGAGTTAGTGTCTCGGTTTTTGAAGAGAAATCCAGAACATTTGTATAAGTCTGCACTCTGCAGGTTGTGCAGTCTTTTAATGTTGGTGGCCACCTGTATATTATGGAGTATAGCGCACGTCGCCTCGACCTTGGCATGACAGGCATTAGACGCTAACCCCGCCTTGACCTTGGCGTGACAGGCATCAGAGGCTGTCACGCTAACCCTGCCTCGACCTTGAAGACCTTAAAGACCTTGAAGAGGAAGAAGACACTAAGCACACCGCAACAGACGCTAACCCCGGAGGCAGCGAGCATCTTAAATCATGCCATAGCAAAAGCTTCTCGCCGTTGGCACAACCAAACGATTCCTCTACATGTCGGTGCGATGTTTTTTGCAGCCTCTGCTAATCATCTGTGCCAGGCTTGTTGCGACTTCAAAGTTTAGGGGTTGGTTCTCGTAGGGAAGAAATTTCTTGTCTTATTGTTAAGTCAGTTGCAATATGTGATTATATTTATCTGGTATTTACAGGGAAGATGTTGATGTCATCGGAGAAAAACCTGCTGCAGCGTTGGGAGAACCTATGGACATCTTGACTGCTTTGCAGCTTGTATTAAAGAATTCATTGGCCCATGATGGTCTTGCTAGAGGTCTTCATGAAGGTGCCAAATCCATTGAGAAACATGCAGTTCAGCTGTGTGTGATTGCAGAGGATTGCAACCAACCTAATTACACAAAATATGTCCAAGCTCTGTGTGCTGAGCACAACGTGAACTTGATTTCTGTTCCGAGTGCAAACAAGCTGGGTGAATGGGTAGGAGTAAGTATTTTTCAATATTGTACTTTTGTGTGCCTGACAGGTATTGTTGTATAACTTATCAATTGCTCTATGCAGCTTTGCAAGATTGACTCAGAGGGTAAAGCTCGGAAGCTGGTTGGGTGCTCTTGTGTTGTTATGAAGGTAAAATGTTGTTTTGATTAAATATGTAGTCACTATTTGAAAGAAGGCGTGTATTTATTTGTTTTTGATCTCTTCTATTGTCTTATGATTAAATAAATAGGACTACAGCGAAGAAACTGAGGGCTTGAATGTTATTCAAGAATATGTAAAGACACATTAAGCTGTTGTGAGGTCTCAGTTTTGTGGGTACTTAAGTTCTGGGTCATCTGTATTTTGGTCTCTTAATTTAAAAGTTGTGGGTTGGAAGATTTAAGGGACTCTTGTTCCAGTCTTTGAATTACAAATGGAGTATGATAATTTTGAACTCATTATCATAGGGGAGAAAGAGGCCGAATCTATAATAAAAAAACTTGTGCACACAATATTAGAAAAAGTGAAACCCCAACGCAACTTCAGATCCTTCTTATCATAACAGAGATATCTACTTTTTGTTCTGTTCTGGAAACAAAGATAAAGAGCCCACATTGCTATGAAGTTCAGGGAATTGGAACAAATGGTGGAAGGATGTTTTGAACACGGGTATAATTCTTAACATGGGTGATTTAAAGTGGCTTGTAGAGCAACCCAAGGCAGGAGGAGCATTGATAGGGTTTTTAGTCTCATCTTCTATGCAACAAGTTGTTATGAAATTCAGCCGATTATTAACTCACTCGATGTGGAGGAATTGGTTGTCTATGGCTGATTGGGATTGCGACGTGTGAAACATACCTGCGTTGTCAGGTATATCATCCTTTTATGGAGAATTATTGGGACCTGCAGCCTCTACCTATTGTTGCTAAACCAACTCCGGGATTGTTTCTTTGATTCTCCCTTGTTTCTTCTGCTTTCCAAATTCTGCTCCTAGTCCCATCCAGTTGCTTAGGTTTATCCTGTCCTGGGGAGTCAGCTGGCCACAAAGAATGAAAAGTGGTTAGTATCTCTAAATGCATATGTTATTTGAGAAATGTTGAACTATGCGTTTTCAATTTCTTTCAGATAAGATTATAGTTTTTTTCGAGTCTTCTTAGTATTGGTATGTATAATAGAAACAGGAAATATATAGTAGAATTATGTTAGGTGAGGTTAAAGTATGAATAGTTTAATTTCTACTTATCTCTACAGACCTTTCCTTGTAGAATCATCATCAAGGCAAGAGATTCACCATTTGGAACATCTTTTCACTTGGAACATCTAAAAGTTGATTAGAATACATTGCTGCATGAATAGGAGGAGCAGAGGCAGATAAGACATAGCTGCATGAAGAGCAGCAGATAGGATTTATTATTTCATTGCTTGGATAGAAGAGAAGAGCGCTATATTTTGGTTTAATTTCGCTATTATAAAGACTATGATCTCAGATAGAAGCTGGTATCAGATAGGATAAGATTATAGTTTTTTTCGAGTATGGAGAAGGGCACTCAAGAGAAGGAATCGTGGATATCTAATCCATAATAGAACCGTGCATAAAATTTGACTTCAAGAAACTTTAGATCATAGGATAGTGACTCAAGCTATGAAATGAAGAAGAACAAGAAGAAGAGGAGAAGGATGGAAGATGCAACAGTGAATCACTTTAAAGACAGAACTAAAGAAAATGCCCAATTGAAGTTTCATGAATTGCCATTACAACAGAAAGTGTGACTTGTGTGCCATCATAAACCTGTTGTAATTTCACAAGTCTAATCCACTGTATAATATGTACTTACTTGGAAAATTGGAACATCCTAATGACATTGGAAATTCTACCTTACAGTCTAGTTGCATCGATTTTACTCCATAAGCAAACTGGCTTATTGAGTTTGTGCTTGGAAACCATATTCTGTTAATAATGCTTGCATTACTTAATTGTTTGTCCTTATTTATTTTCATTTATTTTTGTTATTCATGTGTCTATTAGTTTAAAATGTAAATGGAGATTGGAACTTCAAGCTTGAATTTGTTGGAACTACTATCCTAAATTACTATTAACTTTGATTTTTACGGTTAGTATGGCTGCTAATATGTTGAGGGATCTCATCAATAAGTTTTGAGGAGTCACCATGTCCATGATATGTTGTGAATAACTTGAGCACTGTCAGACCCATTGTGGGGATTGTGGGGAATTGAAATTGAACTGGGGAGAAGAGTGGTCCATCTCTTAGTACACAGGACATAGTCAAATTGAAGGTGCTAACCAAGGTTCAAAATACAGCAAGAAGACATTGACCTATTGACATATTCAAAGGAAACCAGAAAGAGAGGTTGACAAGGATCTGACTAGATGTAGAAGATGTATGTGTAGAAGAGTTATAAGCACAATAACTCCGATTGATGGATTTCTTGCATTCTCTAGATGTTGTACTCAAGATTTTAATCTTCTTTAAGTGAAGAAATATCTCGAAGTTTAGTTTATGAAATTTGTGTTGATAGAAAATGAAAATGGTAAGAAAACTTGTTGACAGAGTCGAACCAAGGATGGTATGCTCCTACTCCAATGAAACCAATCTACATATCCAAATTATATATTCATGTATGCAATAATGACTATATTGACCTATATATACATATTCTCTCCATCTGCAGATGTGACCCCACTATTATCCTAAGGTTATAATTTACGTTTTCCAAAGTTTGAATTATAATTTTTCAGAGTTTGAGCCCATACCTTTGGATTTTTGAAAATTGGTAGAAGAAACATTCGATCATGTGAGATTAGAAACATGGTTTGTTATGTTTGTTTGTCTGTGTGATAGTAGTAGGTTGTCAATCTTTCAATCATAGTAGCTAATTCAAAGTCTTTTTTAAACCTTTAAACAATGAAATCAGGTCTACTGTCCCAGAAATCTAGAATTGAATGCTACATAGCTTCCTGAAGAAGTAGATCTAATCCTTTGCCTCTGGATACTCTACTACTTGGTAAAAAGAAATCTTCTCACCACCTAAAACCAAATCTCCTCTTTCTTGGATGATATTTGGAGAAGTGGATGAAGTTGAGCATGATTACGCAAAACTAGTAGAATAGGCTGACTCAGAGAATGTCAAGAGAACCAATCCTTTGGTAATTGGAATGAAATTCGAGAGATTTTGCAACCCCTTTTTTTATTAAATTTCTCAATGTGCTATTTTAAAGAAGCGTTGCAAATTATTCACGATTCTCCAGATTGTATATGAGCCCGTGCTTGTTTCCATCCTTTATTTATGAAACTCTCTTTCTTTGATCTCTAACAGTCGTCAATATTTAGAGACATTCCATGAAAGAAAACACTGTATCGATAATGAAAATTCACCACATGTATGCACCATGCTGAATTTACCACTATTTGAGCAACACTAAACACCAACATAAGGTTTCTATGGTTAGAATTTGAAAGCAGACAACTCTGTCTACTACTCACATACCTAATGTGCAAATTGCTCTTATTTAGATCTACATTCATCAAGATGTCTCCATAGACAATTAGATTTTGTGCATGTTTTCATCTTCCACCACAGCTGTAAGACGTTCTACATACTCAAGACTATGTTGTAAAAAACTACTCCTGAAAATGATGAACAAGATTGCTGCGATGAAGAGTAAGGTCACATATGACAAAAATTTCTGGATATAGCTTGAGGCATTACAATTGTAATTGTCAGCTCTTCTTTTAAGTATAGGATGCCATTCCATCTGGTACATGAAAAATATAAATATCCAACAAATGATAGAGGCTCAGTATATTTGAATCACGCCAAAACCCTGTCAGAAGGACCTTCGGATACCAAATACACAATTAATCCAACAATATAGTTACAGAGCCATATCTGGAAAACCCTAGACAACAATGGCCAGATGCTGCGTTACTAGACACAACAAGAAAATCCATCTTTTAGCACCACAAGTTAGCACCACTTATAGTTTGTGGTGTAAATGTGGTGGTATTGGCACCACTTACAATTATGTGGTGTTAAAGTGGTGTTATTAGCACCATTTATATTTTGTGGTGTTAAAGTGGTGGTATTAGCACCACTTATATTTTGTGGTGTTAAAACGGTGTTATATTAGTTAATATTATTGGAAATTGAGTTTTATCCTTATGAGAAATGCCATGTTGGCAAGTACCATAAAGTGGTGTTGAACTATTATTTTCCACATGGACATGTACACTTAGGATTTAATTATGTTGATTTGCACCATACACAAATTCACAAATAATTATTTTGAAATAACTCAATTCAATATTTTTTTTTTTTTCATCAATTAAAATAAATGATCAAAGATTAATTTATGAGTTTTTGCACCATACTTACAAAAAGTTCAAATATTTATATTTAGAATATTTAAGCAAATAAAATCACATGATTTATTTATAAGGTTTACACCACAAACACAAGTATTTCAAAAAAAAAAATTGAAAATAGTTCAATTCATGTATTCATTTTTTATATTATTTAAACATATAAATACAATTGACAAATAAATAAAAACAACTATTTTTAATTTATTACTATTATAAAGTGGTAATAAAATTATTTGAATTTAAATTTGATTATTCATTTGAGATATTTTTATCTTCCTAATTTTTTATTATGGAAATTAGTATTATTATTATGTTTTTAACACAAGACATGGGTCTTAGATCCATATATATGATCAATGGAGACAACCTTTAGGTAAGGCCCTAAAAGAAGCTTTTAGAAATCTAGGACCAAGAAAGACACCACAAAAGTCCCCACACATATTTCTAAGAGTATTCTTGGCCTCTAAGTATGGGAATTCACACTATTATAAGTTTTTAATCACTAGGGATAGGTCCAATGGCCCTCAACATTGTTGAGTGAACAATCATAGGCCTTATCATAAAGGAATCATAAGCATAAAGAAATGTCATGTTGTCAAGTACCATATAGTGGGGCTAAGCTCATATTTGTCAAATGGACATGTACAAAAAGGATTTAAGTATGATGATTTGCACCATAAACACAACAACACCACAAATAATTATTTTATAATAACTTAATTAAATTGTTTTCATTCAAATAAATGCCCATGATTAATTTATGAGGTTTTAAATCACAATCACATCAAATTCAATTTTTTTTTATCACTATTTAAACCAACAAGCTCACATGATTCATTTATGAGGTGTTGCACCACAAACACAACAAGTTCACAAATAATTATTTTTTAAATAGCTCAAGTTGACTATTCATTTTCAATATTATTCAAGCTAATAAATACCCATGATTCTTAAATTTCACAAATAATTAAATAGAACCATTTTTTATTTATTACTATTATAAAATATTTTAAATAAAAATGATTTGAATTGAGATTTCATTATTTGATAGGGCATATTTTTATTGATATTATTAATTTTTCTAATGGATATTAATATCATTACTAGGATTTGTGCACAAGGCATGGGTTTCAAATCGTTGGAGATGTTCAAGGGAGGAAACCTCTTCCTTGGGTGCTAAATGAATCTTTTAGGAATATAGGACCAAGAAATATGGTCAACACACATGTATTCATAAGAATATTCTTAACATCTATGTGTGGATATTGATTTCATTATAAGGTTTTGATCACTAGTGATAGGTGTATTGGCCCTCAACCTGGTTAAGAGAAGAAACCTAGGCCTTAGCCTAAATTAAACTTCTAGGCATGTAGGGATACCTTGAAACACCACATAAGGCCTCCTAAGGGTATCCTTGGCTTGATATTGGGGGTATTAATGTAACTAAGAGGTTGTTTTTAAGCACTATATATGGATGTTTAGGCCCTTAACATGTTTGAGAGAGGAAGCCTAGGCCTTATTCCCTAGTAAAATATTTTGTGCATCCAAGGAAAAATACAACAGCTCAAAGCACTACACATGACATATTGGGGTTATTATTTACCTCTAAGTAAGGAAATCAACACCATTATGATTTTTTTGCTAGTATGCACGGGTCTTAGCTTTTTGTATAATGTCATAGGAGGAAACTTGGGCCTTAAACACTAAGAGAAGCTTTAAACCGCACCCATCAACTCCAAACACCATCCTTGGCATCTAAGCATTCATATAACTGACACTAGGTATGCAAACCTTAGACATAGTCATGAGAGGAATTACAGGAAGTAGGCCCTAAAGGAGGGTTTTAAGCATATCAGGCTAATAGACATGACTCAAACTATCGCTTAGCAGATCATGCAGTGTATAAGATAGAATTATTCTCAAAGTGGGATGTGGGTGGAAATATGTGGTTTTGCGTACTAGCGATGGGTCTAAGTAAATAGTTGGGGAAGAAATTGAAATAATTATACCCTAACATAATATTATTGAGGTAATGGGCAATGATCAAGAGCATGAACCATAACATACACAATTTAAAGTTGATATTTGACATAATAGTTGGATATGAGCATAATCAAGAGTTTTTGCATAGAGGGATGGATCTCAAGTCCTTTATTGGATTCATAAAATTAAAGTAAGAGCCTTATGTAGACCCGTCTCAAGGATTTTGTAATGATATTACATAGAACATGACCATGACTTTATCCCTAAAGAAACCATTAAGGAATCCAAATCCATTGAGACACTATGTATCTAGGTCTTATGGCCTTTTAGCCTTCGATAAGATCAATGGAGGATACCTGAATATCGACCACTAAAGGAATCTTCTAGCCATCCAAGGCTAATAAGGTTTCCTCCACCAAGGTTTCTTCCAACAACAACACATGGTTAGTGGAGGATACCTTAACCTTTTCCCCCTAAAGGAAGCTAGTAACTATCTTGGGGTAAGAAGTTTGCCTCCACCAACCATACACAACCTCCTAGTTGTATAATTGGCCTATGATTGAGGATGTTGTTATAGTTAGGTGGTGTTAAGTAGCATGCACATGTATTAAGCCCTTGGGGATTATGTTCCATCGAAGAAGACCATTTTTTTGGCCCTAAAGAAATCATCGATGCATCTAGATCCATGAATACTACCTAAAAGCAGCATTGATTACTTCAAAGCGGTATCTATGGCACTATGTATCTATGTATTGTGGCCTTGTGGCCTTACACATGGTTAGTGGAGGAGAGCTAAATCTCGAGCTCTAAATGATTCTTCCATCCATATAAGGCTAAGAATATTTCCTCCACTAAAAACACATGGCCTCTTGAGCGTATCATTGGCCTATGATTGATTATGTCATTGCCATTAGGTGGTTTTGAGTAGCATCTACATGTCTCAGGGCCTTGGGAATGTTGTTATAGGGAAAAAAACCATGCCTTTGGCCTTAAAGAAACAATTGGGGCATCTAGAGTGAAGAACAATGCCTAGATCACCATGCATGGATATCCATGCCACTATGTATCCATTTCTTAGGGCCTTGGGGACTTGGACATGGTCAAGAGAGGAGACTTGAACCTCTATCCATAAAGGAATCTTATAGCCATCCAAGGCTAAGAAGATTACCTCAACCAACCACACATGACCTGTTGAGGGTATCACTGTCATATGATTGAGGATATTAACATCATTATGTGATTTTAAGAAGTATGTAGGTGTCTTAGGACCTCAGGAATGATGCTATAGAGAATAATACTATGCCTTTGGCCCTGAACAATGCCTCAAAGCACCATGCATGACTTTAAAAGGGTATCCATTGAGTTTTGTATCTAGGTCTTAGGGACTTGAGGTCTTGGACATGGTCAGTGGAGGAAATTTGAACCTTGGGCCTTAAAGAAAACTTTTATCCATATAAGGCTAAGAAGGTTTGCTCCACCAACCAAACATGGTCTCCTGAGGGTATCATTGGCCTATGATTAAGGATGACAATTCCAATAGGTGGGTTTGAAAATATGTATGTCTCTCAATGCCTTGGGAATGACATTCTAGGGGAAAGAACATTCATTTGGCCCTAAATAAACCATTAAGGCATCCAAAACCATGAACAATTCCTTAAAGCACCATGCGTGACTTTGCAAGGGTATCCATGGCGCTATGTATCCAAGTCTTGGGGACTTGGGGGATTGGAAATGGTCATGGGAGGAGGCATGAAGCTCAAGCTCTAATGGAATCTTCTATCCATCTAGAGATAAGAAGGTTCTATCCACCAACAACGCATCACTTTTCAAGGGTCAATGTCCTATGATTGAGGATGTTAGTGACATTAGGGTGTTTTGAGGAGTATGCACATGTCTCAGGGCGTTGGGAATGAAGTTCAATGGAGGAATATCATGCTTTTATCCCTAAATAAATCATTGATGATTCCACAGCCATGACCAATGCCTCGAAGAACCAAACATGACTTTGTAGGGATATCCATGGCATTATGTATCTAGGTCTTGTGGCCTTAGGGAATTCAACGTGGTCAATGAAATAGACTTAAAAATAGGGCCCTAAAGGAAGCTTCTATCCATCCGCTTCAAAGAAGGATTCCTTCACCAACCACAAATGGCCTCTTGAGGGTATCATTGGTCTATGATTAGTAATTTTAATGCCAATAGTTGGTTTTGAGCATTCTACACATGTCTCAGAGCCCTGGTAATGACACTCTATAGAAAAGGACCATGCCTTTGGTCCTAAAGAAACCATTTAGGAATACAAAGCCATAAATAATGCTAGAAAGCACCACACATGGCTTCAGAAGGTATCCATGACACTATGCATCTAGGTAATTAGGCCTTGAGGCATTGGACATGGTCAAGGGAGGGGACCTGAACCTCAGGCTCTAAATATATACTAACAAGGGTTTTATCACCCATCTATAAGACTTTGTTTAATGTCCAAATTCATGCAAGGTTTATGCATTTTCAATACATTTCTTTTTTTAGCCTTGTGACAATAATATATTTCCACCACTTTTACATAGGGGGATGTAGCTAGGGTTTGAGTGAGAAGAGGAGTATGATAAGGGTCTCAAGGGTCTATATACAAGAGGCTTGAATGCATGAATATCAATGTCACATGCCCCCCTATCTTAGTTTCTTGGAAAAAGTAACTGCTATAAATAAGAGTCCTAGACTTTGTTAATTTCTTTGGAAAGAAATTTGATCAATGTGTATATTTGGATCAACATACAATATAACCATCCTGATGGAATCTTCTTGGACATTAACCCTCTAGTATTGCAACCACAACTAGGTGTTAACAAGCCTTAACATGGTTGAGAGAGGAAACCAAAGCCTTAATCCCTAAAGAAATATTATGGGCATCTAGGTCCAAACATGATACCTAAAACAATTGTGCATGATTTCTTGGGGTTATTATTGACCTACAAGTAGCGATATTGGTGCCATTATTCTCATTTTGAACTAGGTATGGGTCTCAAGGCTCTAGATATGGTTATGGTAGGAAACTTGGACCTTAGTCCCTAAAGAATTGTTTTAAGAATTCAAGGCCATGATTAACACCTGAAAGTATCACATATGACCTCCCAATGATATGTGTAACTTAGAGTGCTAATATGTGCATCATTAGGGATTTATTAGGGTCTCAAAGTCTTATACATGGTTAGAGAAGAGTACTCGAGGTGCAATCTATAAAAGAATATTCTAAGAATCTTCTAGCCATCCAAGGCTAAGAAGATAATCTCAACCAATCACACATGGACTCTTGAGGTTATCATTTTCCTATGACTGAGGATATTAATGGAATTATGTGGTTTTGAGAAATATGTAGGTGTCTTAGGGCCTCGGGAATGATTCTATAGAAATAAATACAATGCCTTTGGCCCTAAATAAACCATTAAGGCCTCGAGAGCCACGAAAAATGTCGTAAAGACCCACACATGATTTTTCAAGGATATCCATTGAATTTTGTATCTAGGTCTTCGGGCCTTCAGGATTTGGACATGGTTAATGGCAGAGACCTAAACCTTGGGCCCTAAAGAAATATTTTATCCATCTAAGACTAAGAAGTTTGCCTCCACCAACCACACATTTCCTCCTAAGTGTATCATTGGCCTATGATTATGGATGAAGATTCCATTAATTGGGTTTGATAAATATGTATGTGTATTGATGCCTTATGAATGACATTCTACGGGAAATACCGTGCTTATGGACCTAAAGAAACCATTGAGGCATCCAAAACCATGAACAATGCCTTACAACACCATGTGTGACTTTGCAAGGGTATCCATGGCACTATGCATCCAAGTCTTGGGGAATTGGGATCTTGGATATGGTCATGGGAGGAGGAATGGATCTAAATACCTAAAGGAATCTTCTAGCCATATAGGGATAAGAAAGTTGTCTCCACCAACCGCACATGGCCTTTTGAGGGTGTCATTGGCCTAAGATTGAGGATGTTAGTGCCATTAGGTGTTTTTGAGTAGTATGCACAAGTATCGGTGTGTTGGGAATAAATTTCTAGGAAGGAATACCATGCATTTGGCCCTAAATAAATCATTGAGGCATCTAGAGCCATGAAGAAATATTCGAAGCACCACACATGAATTTTCAGGGGTATCCAGACCATTATGTATCTAGGTCTTATGGCCATAGGGCCTTTGACATGGTTAGTGGAAGAGACCTCTAAAGGAAGCTTCTAGCTATCCATGGCTAAGAAGGTTTACTCCACCAACCACACATGGTCTCTTAAGGGTATTATTGGCCTATGATTGGGGATTTCAGTGTCGTTAGGTGGTTTGCAGTAATACACATGTGTCTTGGGGCCTTCGGAGTGGAATTCTATAGAAGAGGACCTTGAATCACCACTCGAGATCTCCAAAGAGTGTCCCCTCTCTCTCTCTCCATTCCTCACCCATTACCCTCTCTCTTTCCCTCCCTCCCCCCCACCCCCTCTCTCCCTTCCTCACTCGTTCCCCTCTCTCTTTCCCTCCCTCCCTCCTCCCCCATCTCCTCTCAACCTATTCAAAGCCAATTTCTTATCCTGGACCCCAACCCTCTAGTATTTAAAGAGAGGAATTCCACTAAGAACCTATGAAAGAGGCCAACCCTACTCTAAGGGCCCTAGTAACGAGTATTTTCTTTCCTCGATTAAGCTCCTTCATAACTTTATCCTAAGCTAATTTGAGATCATAATTTCTACTTGCTAGTCCCAGACCTATTTATTTGTGTAAATACTAACTTAGACCTCCTAAGAAGAGGCACCCCTCTAAGAGGTCTTAAAGAATAATTTCCACCTCCCAATGAAGAAATGGCCCTGGAATTTACATCAACCCCCTCCGAATTTGGATCTACATCCCACCTTGACTAAGAAGAACCTTTTAATTAAACAACCTACTTAGCTTCTAAAACAACCTGCCATGATATCGAATAATATGCCCTTTTTCTCCCCATTTTTCTTTTTTGTCATTTCTACTATTGTGTCTAGAGAGAACAAGGAACATGAACAAGCACTGTACGAGGAGATTACTAGTATTATTTTTTTCTTTTGCACCCTTTAGGATTGATTTTTCTATTATTATGTGATTTATTCATGCTTTGTAAATAGTATATGTCAAACATTTACGTTTAAAGGAAACGTGACCCAATTTTTCTAGAACTAGTGGATTTATTTTTATTAGATAGGACATATGATTTTAGTTAGGTTGATATTAGATTATATATAGGGGATATATATAATATAGCCATAAAACATGGAATAAGAGCATGCATATAATGCATATTTTTCTTATTTTGTAGTCTCAAACATAGCTCGTTTGTGGAAAAATGGGTGATAGATTGAAGATGGTTTGTTGGGTTTGGATGGAAATGAATCTAAACAATGGAATGCTTTCATTGTCAAGTTGAAATTGAGTTTCATTTACTTAAAGGAGGAGGAAGATACCTTGTTCTAGACATGGAAAACTACTAGAGATTACACTACAAGCCTTCATTACAAGGCCATGTTCTTGAATGAGAACCAAGAAGTAAAGTAAGCGGTGGAATCCCTTGTGTTAAACCACAACTCCTCTAGAAACCACATTGTTGCAGTCACTAGAACTATATAACAAGGTGTTGACTTGGGCTATATTCAAGAAGATATCTTGGCATGGAGCAGGTTTATGAGATTTATGTATGTTGTTGGAGGTAGATCTTTGAAAATTTGGCAGTTTTTTTTTGCCTGGTCATTTTTCTCCATAAAACCAAGGACCTAAAAAGTGAAAGTAGTCACAAGTTGAAATTGGCATTGCTTCATCTTTCTATCCAATATTTATATTATTGTTCAACCACTTAGAATTATGGTATTCCTTAAAATCGTTTTCCCTCTCAACCACCAACATGTCTACATACCAATGGTGGTTCTACATGGCCATTTTACTTCATGTATTACAGTTATATTTCAACATAGCCTATGGAACACAATATGGTTAAAAATTTTCCATGAACAAGCTGATAAAGATATAGGAAAATTTTTATTGTTAGATCCCTAATAATTGGAAAGCCATGGTTTATGTTATGGTTATAAAAAAGTGTGACATAGGTTTTACAACCCCTAGTTCCAAAGCTACTAGGGATAAGATATCAATAAAGTTTATCTAGGATGTGAACCAAATTCTTACATAGTGTTATGTCCAATTGGTGGAGTGATAGAAAAATAGAATCTTTATGAATTTGTTAGTCTCTTCCTCATGGGACCAATGCTTCTTAATCTTCTAAGTGGTTCTAACCAGGTAAAGACTTCCCAATTACTTTGTCACACATTTTGGACTCAATGGTGTTGGAGGTGATAGTAACATGTTCATATTCTGATGAATAATATTTTTATATCTGCCTTGGGCAGATATATTGTAATCGATCAACAATCAATTTATTTGACTTCATATTAGTTTACTATTTATATTTTCATTTCTAATGTTAAACTTTATCATTTCAAAAAGAATATTTTTTAATTATACACTAAAACTATTTATTTAATATGCTATTGGCTAAATGTGTGAAAAGATAGAGGTTTGACTATTTTCATCTTATTGTGAGTTGTACTTCTCTGAAAAATATAAAATTTAAAAAAACAACAATTAACTCTTGTATATGTGACATGATAGGTTGGCGGTTGTCTTTCCTTTGCGGGACCATCGATACGAATAATAAAAAGAATAAAATATTTATAAAAAATGTTGAGGACTCCTCGTGGCCTGACCTCCTAGCAAGACTACAACCCCGATTTTATTTATGCTCTCTCCCCAGTCCGCACCACCAAAAGGAAGAAAGAAAGAAAGATAGAAATTATTTTAACGTCCACAAGGCTAACAATAGCCTATGGGACAGACCACTTGAACACCCCTTGATTTCTGCAACTCAACCCTTTTCTTGTTCAACTTGATGATGAGTGCCCCCAATTTCTCCATGGTCCCCTCATTGAATAGGTTATCCCAAGAGCTAGTTTCCAGGATATTTGCATAGTTGGCCCTACTGTCTTTGAAGGATTCACACTCTAAAGTAAAATGTTTTTATGTTTCCACTTTCCCGGAAGTGAAAATATACACACCCTTTCTTCCCAAGCTTCCTTTGGTCTTTTCCAGTGCCCAGTTTCATAACGGAGTTGATGGGAATGGGTTCTTAATTGAGAAATAAGTATTTCGTCTCTCCAAGGAATATTGGTCCCTACGTATGCTTTTTGATGGTGGTTGTAGGTGGGGTTAAACTCTTCAATATAATACTCCTTCTTTCTCCCCAACCCTTTATCCCAAGCTCGCTTGTGGAACCTATCGATAACTAACTCGTTTATCTCTTTACTGTTCACATGGCACATGTTCAAGTAAAGATCCCATTTACGAAGCCATTTAATATTTTGTTGCATCCACGTCTTCTTTCTTTTGCATAATGTGTCATTGAAAACGACCTTAGGCCATTGGTTGTCTTCCATTTGCTCAATTATTTTTAGATATCTTATGAGTCGCACCATAGCAATTGCTTCGATAGGAGCAACCCCCATTTCACTTAGCATGATATCATAAGGGACTAAAATTTTAATTCAAACTTGTTTGTAATCAAGCGCTTTTGAATATTTTCAATTTGCTTCCATTGTAAGTTAGATGTGCTACTAGCCAATACTTCACATCCATAGAGAATCACCGGGATCACTAAAATCCCAAAGAGTTTGTGTAGTCTTCAAATCCCATAGCTCTGCCTCTCTACACCTATTTTGGAAAGCATAGAATGCTTTCTAGCCTCCCAAAGTTCTTTTCTTTTTGCAGTTTTCCAAACTTAAATTTTTGTTGAAGTCAATTCCGAGATACTTGTAATTTGCCACTTCTTCGAGAGTGTTTCCTTCAAAGTAGAACTGATGTTGGCTATGTTTTCTTTTGCTAGAGAAAACTACCACTTTTGTCTTGCTAGTATTGACTTGCATCCCCATTGTTCTACAAAAGAGCTCAAGGGAAAGTAAATGTTCTTGTAACCCAAGTGCGGATTTAGCAATCAAAATAAGGTCGTTTGCATACAAAAGAAGCCTTATCACAAACTCGCCCAAGAGAGCACCCGCACCATCTTGTAGGTTTAGGAAGGAAGCAAGGAATATATGAATTCAAAGCTATTGTGGCATCCAGGCTAGCCCTCCAACTGATGTGTATGGTTGTGAATTCCCAACACATTGATATCGAGTCTTGGATCCACGTACTCGAGAAACTTGATATTTCTAAAATGCATATGAATTGTTTTCTACTTTGGTGAGCCGTGGACTCTGTGTAATTTAAGAATGCGTTGATGTTTGTGATGATGTGTCTTCCCTGCGTCCAAATTGTATCACTCTAAGAACATTTCCACGTGACTTATGTTTTGGTACTAACACTTCCTTCCTCAAATATCTTGAAGCAATAACATTTTCTTATTTGTCAATTTTGTACTTAAGGTCATGTCCACGTTTCCGCCACATGGCTTATAAGATTGACTTTGTTTGTATTTTCACCATAGCTTTAATGTTGAAAGTGGCCATTGGGGGATGGATGTTTGGAATTTGTGAGCGAAATATTCATCCATTTCTAAATGGAAGAATGAAAGAAAGTGGGTTAAATAATTATAATAAATTTTTATTTAAAATTTATGAATAGATAAAAGTTAAAATTAAAACTATAAAAATGTGGCAAGTTTTATAAAAGTTAAAATCAAAAGATGGGAAGATTAAAACTAAAAAAGGCAGGAAGATTTGAAAACTAAGTTTCAACAACTTTAAATTAGTCACTAAAATTAGCAAATTATGAAATTTCCACCTCAAGCCATGTACCTTGCAAGTTACATCCTGCTCCTCTGTTCATTTCAACAACAGTCTTTAATAACCATGCAATGTGATGTTTAATAACATTTTTGATGTTAAGTGATTCTCGTTTTTCAAATTTATATGATTTAAAATATTTAAATTGTTTGATTAAACGTGATAAATTATATTTAAAAAAAATAGTGTATAGCTCTTTAAGTTGAAATTGACATAATAAGGAATGATCAAACAAACCATGTATGTCTATTAAGTTAGAATTGACATAATGAAAGAATGATTATACTTGGTTAAATAAAAAGTAGTAACTAAATATAATAGTTCTAATTTTTTAATATATTTAATATTAATTACATATATCCTAATAAAAATCAACTATGGTGTACCATAATCAAAATGTGGATTTAGCTAAGAAAACACTTGGGCTAGAACATCTACTACCCAATGCTTGCTCAGAGCAAGCAACCCTTGTAAATACTCTTTATGTTAAATACTCTTTATGTTATAGTTTAATGATAAATCAAGGTTGCTTTTGCTTAATGAATATTGAATTGGTGTTTATGATGTCCAATCAATAATTTAAATATTTAAAAAGTAATAATGTTTAAAATTTTATAATTTTTATTAAGAATGTATTAATTTTATTAATATTAAATGCATTGATAAACTTGTAATAAAGTATAATTACAAATAACATTATTTTTATTTTTATTAATGAAAACGATTTTGTAATATGTACTATTTTATCATTATTTCTATATAAATATATTTTATATAAAATTAAGATATATTTTACAACAATACGTATAAAAAATGCTCAATTCATTTTATTTTATTTTTATTTTTGAGTGATTGCTATACATAAAATAGATTTTAATATTAAGTATTTATTACATAGTCAATACTTTTTAAATACCAATTCCATTTTCTTTTTTCTTTTTTTCCAAAAGAAAAAAGCATAGCCAATTCCATTTTCTTATTTACTTACTATTTATTATTTTAATTATTTTTTAATTTTATTCAACTTTTTCTAAGAGGGAGGTACAGCCATTTTCCGTGCCCATTTTTCAACATTTCGTATACCAAGCCCGTGCCCAAAAATTAAGTCGCTTAAAAAAACCCTCGTTTTCTTTCATTTGGTAAAGAAAGTTCATTGTTGGTGCAAGAACTGATCATTTGGTAAAGAAAGTTCATTGTTGGTGCAAGAACTGAGGCAAGATCACTTGCGCTTCATGCCATTGAAGAATAGCCAATGAATGTGAAGATTTTCCAAAATGGTTCGTGGGTTTTCCTTTCGATCTAATTTTAGGCCTTTAAACATTTGCTTTAGGGTTTTGAAGGGTTCTGTGAGGATCTGGGCGGTGGTATCAGCAGAAGCGTGAGAAGCAGAGCATCATCCGAAATGGTTAGTGGGTTTTCCTTTCGATCTAATTTTAAGCCTTTAAACTGTAGATTGCAGGATGAAATTGTATATTCACAGTAATATTAGATTACCCTTTCATTATTTCCACTCGAGATTTTCAAATAGGCATGGCCAAAATTATCCCTGGGAGGATTTCATTTTTAGGTCACAATGCCTTTGTTTCCAGGCGGCAGAGAAGAAACTAAATAGTCCCATGAGGGAAATCAAGGTGCAAAAGTTGGTGCTCAATATATCACTAGGTGAGAGTGGTGATCAACTCATTCGAGCATCAAAGGTTATCTTTCATCTCCTTTTCTTATTAAGCTCTGATTTTTAAACTCTTGTGTGTATGTATTATTCAGGGTATTTTTCACATAACATTCTTTAGGGCTTTCTAGGTAAATCCACAAGCTCTGATTTTTACACTCCTATGTGTATGTTTTACATAACATTCTTTAGGGCTTTTTAGGTAAATCCACAAGCTCTGATTTTTACACTCCGATGTGTATGTATTATTCAGGGTATTTTTCACATAACATTCTTTAGGGATTTTTAGGTAAATCCACAAGCTGTATTCTACAATCCAATAAAATTGTAAGGTTATTCTACAGTCAAGGTTGGGATGGGATAGTCATCAGCTTTCCAGCTTTCCAGTCTGCTTGTGCAATGGTGCTTTGGAATATAAACATGACATAGCACATTTCCACCTATTTAAACCTAGATTTGATATTATCATCCATATTCTATATAAAAGCTTCAGGGATTCGTATTCATGAGATTTTTTTGTTTGTGGGCATAGTATCTCTCAGCCATAGCGATTTTATAGCCCATTAACTACTTTTTTCATACAAATTGGTATATGGCATTGAGATGAGTTAGCTGTATGTTTGATGTGCACGAGCCATGCCCGCTCTTCCAACTCTGAGTTCAATAACAGAGGGATTGGATCCCAGATGTGTAATACCAAACCAGAAGCTTTCATATCATGCCATGATAATAATATTATGGGGCTGATCAGGTGCAATTCATTTGGAGAAATTGGCCATGTAGGGAATATTCCAGAGTATAAGCCATATAAACCCATATCGATTTACACTGTACTTTAAAGTTAAACCTATATAGGTTTCATCCATATATATAACTGTAGACACCTTGCTTCTCTCAATGTATTTGGATTAGTGCTAATATTCAATATACCCTATAATTGAGAGGGTTGGGATAATACTCATATTCAATATACCCTGTAAGTTATGGATCTTGAACACAGTCATGTAAAGTGGGACATTTCCACACCAGAGGGAATAGCGTTTATAGAGACTAATGCTCCTGGACAGGTGGTTTATATAGAATATATTGCAGGTCAGCCAAAATTCTATATTAGAGGTAGGAGGTGGCTATTTTATTTCCAGTTTCCTCATTTCCTTAACATTTCTCCTCCACATAACTTAAGCTAAACCTCTTACTCATAGTACTAGTACTATGCCACCACCTTTGAATAAGTCTCGGGAGCACCAGTGTTGCAGTCCAAAATTAAAATGCAGGAATCCATGAGCAAAAATTCCTTTAATCTGAATAGTTTGATTTTTAAATTCTAAGTTTTAGAAAAAATTATCATCATAGTGAAAATTTTCGACAAATACTTTTGAAAATTGTAATTAAAACTATCTAATTTAGATAAAAAATCGCACCTGAACTACCATTAAATTAAGATATTTAATAATTGGAACACAAAGCCAAAGGAATACCTTTGTATGTGCAAATTGCAGAATCAATCCATGTTCAAAATAATGTAGAATATCCATGTTAACCGTAGTTTGTTTAGAGATCCATCCATGTGCTATGCGAATCATAGATGCATTTCCACCTCTGATTGTGGCTCTCATTTACTCTCATCTATTCTTCCATCAACTCCTTTCTAGTCACCATCTTCACTGAAATAGGAAATCCAATGTTATTAAAAACAAAATAATCTTGCACACACCCTCGGGCTATATATGGGGTTCCCTGATGCGCGGGGGACAATGAAATCTGCTGCGTCGTTGTTATGTGCTTGCCATTTCTTGTGTCGATGCTGAAATAGTTGCAACATGTAGCTTTACCAACTTTGGGTGTTTCCATTCTGTGGGTATTGTAGCATTACGTGCTTGAACATTTTCCTAGTATCATGATATGGTTTCTTCTCCTCGACTGCGTGGATTCCCTGAGAATAGTGATCATTTATGCCAGCTCATTTTCCCAACAAGTACCATGCGTTTTCTCCCATATATATCCCAGATACTTGGGCTATATAATGGATCTGGCTTCTTTCGTTGTAATTATATAATTTACATTTGCAATTTCATTGTGTAAAATTCATGTTTCGTAGAGATTTCAAGTTTTAATGTTCCGTCATGGATTTTTTTTGCAGAGGCCGAAAAGGGTTTAAGCCAGCTGAGGGAACACGGGGAGAATGGAGAGTTAATCCAGCGATCGAATGATGAGGTGAAGCAAGTAAAGTAGGGCATCACCATTATTAAGCCTCCTGGTTATCTTCCTTCACTCTCTCTGGATAGTCCCTCTTCCTTAGCAGCCTCAAGCCCTCCAATCTCACCATCTTCTTGTGAGTACCCTTGATTTGTTTTCTATCTGTTTCTGCATGTGGCATCAATGAATTTATTTATATTGTTTGCCATGAAATTCATCAATCAGAGAACAATGCATTTAAGTTTGTTAGATTTGGAATATTGTGTAACAGTGACACCACCAAGACGAGAGAATCCATGGCGAAGTGAAAAGGATAATAATAACGACCCCAGAAGCCCGACTGTTTATGACTGGTCAGTCTTTGATTCAGTCATAGGTCTCATATGAATTTGTAATCTCAATTTTATATTTGTTTTTTTGATGGGAACAAGGATTATAAGGGGAATGTTGTAGTGATGACTAATATTGCCATTCATAACATTGCAGGGTAGTTATCGGCTCCTGGGAAAGATGAGTAATGGTGACTGAACGGTGTTCATTTTCTATCTGTGAGGGCACTGGTAAATTGTCCATACATTTATAGTGACAACTACTTTCTCATGGAAATACAAATTCAAGTTACACAGACCGTTTGTTTGAGGCCGATGCAAATATATTTATGTAAGTAGTTTGAGGGTTAAATATTGTCCACCGCGAACATCCGTGCAGGTTTTTATAGCGGAATTACTGTACATGAGTGGAGGAGACAAATCACGATTTTATAGCATCTAGCGTCTTATTGGATAATTGCTTTAACTCTGGCTTACTGTAATACTGGAAGGGATCCGTGTCCATGTTGGAAGGGATCCATTTCCTCGCTGACAGGATTTCTTCTTATTTTTCCATTTCCTTCCTATGACAGGTGGCATTGGATTATAATCATGTCCACCATCAACAAGGTCACTGCCTCGGCCGCTTCTACGTGCATGGAGTGGATCTTATTGTAAAACTCACGACCTCCTTAGCAATGCAGTTATGATATATGAAAATGAATAACCATCCTGCAAAACCAAAAAGTATGCAGAATGATTTCTATTGGGACCTCTTTCGACTTTAAATATGAGCACCGACCTATGCCTGAAAAGGAAAATGAATAAAAGAGGTGCTGCATTGTATCATTTGGATGAGGTCGCAGGTCCCTTAAATTTGAATGTATCATTTTGAATTCTGAGGTTCCATGATGATTATGTAAATCTTGATAAACATTTCGATTGATTTGGTTAGGAACAAAGCTGTTTCAAGATTCGTACTGAAATAACAAACCAAAAATCTAAATTGCTCACAGTCTTGTTCTAAGTAATTGAAATTTGAAATTCAAATTGATTAGGTAAAGTCTTTCGAAAATGAGAATTGATACAGAGCATAGCTTCACGCCCTTTCGAGGATTGATAGGGATTTTCCATTTATGCTCTCCATCACATTCTAATTAACGCGATGAGGTTATGATCACAGGAGGCCTGCCTGATCAAGTGGCTGGAAATGTAGACGAGAGTCTCATTCATAACATTCAGGTACTCCAGCATTTATGAAGTCCTCGGCCTTCTCCTCACTGCCCTTCTACTACTACAATGGATGGGGGATGATGCCACTATTTTTTTTGTGTGTTGACCAGGGAGATTTGAGATTTTAAATAAACCCTTAGTAGTATAAACCCTAGAGAAAGAAATTAAGGAGTGAGTTATTCCTCTCCCACCCAGCCAGCACCAACATAAATAGATAAATAGATAGCGAAACTTCATTTCCTTTATTTTCGTTTCCTTTACTGCTCCCACCCAAGTAAGTGGTCGAGCAACTCCATTTCATTTACTGCGCCTTGGGCTCAATAAGAGACTATGTTACTATCCCAGAGTTCCCTTATTTTTGGTAACTAGAGCCAGGGCCAAGGAAAAATAATAAGGATAAGGGTAAGTTCCAGGCACAACTCTATAAAACTATCCTCCCACTGCTATCATTTTAGCCCACTACTTTAGGCTCATCTCATTAGCTGACGGGTTTATCTTGAGAAGTTTGAAGGGTATGTATCTTAGTTTGGTCCTTAACTAGACTAGTATGGTCCTTTGTTAGTAAGATTCTTATGTATTACAAAATTACGTATAATGTTCTTGAAAGGTGGTGACTCAAGTAAGGTCTCGGTCCAGCTTGAAACGCATAATCTTAAGGAAACTCAAGGAGATTTAAATTAAACCACCCTTCAATCCATTCGGTGGATGTATCAATTGGAAAACTACCTAAGGGTAATGGAATAGAAGAGGGGAGCCTACAGGCTAGAGATAGATGGTCGACTACATGTAGCTGAGCATCGTGGAAAGGAAAATAAAATAAGACCTCCTTGGAGTCCCTCAAATAGAAGAATGTGGAATTGGAAGAGTAAGTGGCAACTCTCTTAAACCTAGTGATTCAAATTTTAAATATGTGGTTACCTTGTTATAGAGAGAATTCCGTCGATACCTTCGTTTGAAGTAGAGCAGATGGTAGAACTAGACACTGAAATGTAGGTGGAATCAATATGCTACATTGAGGTTTTAGTTTTTGAAATGATGACATGCATTATATATTCTTGCATAATATTTGTTTTGTAATTTGGAATGAAATTAATGGAGGAAAGCCTAGGAACAGAACTGGCTGAAAGAATTAAAAGACTACGTCAAGCATGTTTTAAAGCCAATTAGCAGTTCCAATCACGTTACTGAGTTTCCTCCATAGCCTAGTACTTGCTCCTTCATTTAAGATTGCAATGGTTCAATTTCTCCGTGGTCTTGATTGAATCCATTGGACCACATATGTATATATCTCACCTGAGTCATGTGTGTCATGTATGTGGTGCAAAAAAATACAAATCACATATTATATCATTTATATATAATATGTGATTTATATTTTTTTTGCACCATTTATTATTTTATGGTGCTTTGCACCACTTGTTATTTTATGGTGCTTTGCACCATATACAAGTTTGTGTATATTAAATAATAATAATTTTGGTGTTTTGCACCACAAAACTTCACTCCACCTAAGATTGGTTTTGGTGGTTTGCACCATACACCATGGAATGCCACATACTCATTTAACACCAAAAACAACTTTTTTACAAACACCACTTTTGCACCATAAATATTAGCACCACTTGGGTATCCCCACATTATCACCACTTTTGCACCACTATTTGAAAATTGAGGATTTCCCAAATCCTTTACAAATAGTGGTGTCAATGTGAGGCTAAAATGCCCTTTTTCTTGTAGTGAGATTATGGAGCTCAAAAGCATTGGATAACGTATGTGTAGAGATACCAGATGATTAAAATCTTAGAGAAGTGTTATAATTTTATTGCCACTTTCCAGGTGAAGTTTATTAAGAAAAGAAATCAGACAACATATATAAATCTGCTTGAATGATGTAGTAGGCTATCCATAACCAGAACAATCAGAATTCACACTTGTCCCTCAAACACTCTTTATGGACACTTGGCCCTCGGGTCTTCTTGACACTTAATTGATCACCGGGATTGGCTCTTGGAACCTACCGGGTCTTATGATTAAATAAATAGGACTACAACGAAGAAACTGAGGGCTTGAATGTTATTCAAGAATATGTAAAGACACATTAAGCTGTTGTGAGGTCTCAGTTTTGTGGGTACTTAAGTTCTGGGTCATCTGTATTTTGGTCTCTTAATTTAAAAGTTGTGGGTTGGAAGATTTAAGGGACTCTTGTTCCAGTCTTTGAATTACAAATGGAGTATGATAATTTTGAACTCATTATCATAGGGGAGAAAGAGGCCAAAGCTATAATAAAAAAACTTGTGCAGACAATATTAGAAAAAGTGAAACCCCAACTCAACTTCAGATCCTTCTTATCATAACATAGATATCTACTTTTTGTTCTGTTCTGGAAACAAAGATAAAGAGCCCACATTGCTATGAAGTTCAGGGAATTGGAACAAATGGTAGAAGGATGTTTTGAACAAGGGTATAATTCTTAACATGGGTGATTTAAAGTGGCTTGTAGAGCAGCCCAAGGAAGGAGGAGCATTGATAGGGTTTTTAGTCTCATCTTCTATGCAACAAGTTGTTATGAAATTCAGCCGATTATTAACTCGATGTGGAGGAACTGGTTGTCTATGGCTGATTGGGATTGCGACGTGTGAAACATACCTGCGTTGTGAGGTATATCATCCTTCTATGGAGAATTATTGGGACCTGCAGCCTCTACCTATTGTTGCTAAACCAACTCCGGGATTGTTTCTTTGGTTCTCCCTTGTTTCTTCTGCTTTCCAAATTCTGTCCCTAGTCCCATCCGGTTGCTTAGGTTTATCCTATCGTGGGGAGTCGGCTGGCCACAAAGAATGAAAAGTGGTTAGTATCTCTAAATGCATATGTTATTTGAGAAATGTTGAACTATGCATTTTCAATTTCTTTCAGATAAGATTATAGTTTTTTTCGAGTCTTCTTAGTATTGGTATGTATAATAGAAACATGAAATATATAGTAGAATTATGTTAGGTGAGGTTAAAGTATGAATAGTTTAATTTCTACTTATCTCTGTAGACCTTTCCTTGTAGAATCATCATCAAGGCAAGAGATTCACCATTTGGAACATCTTTTCACTTGGAACATCTAAAAGCTTATTAGAATACATTGCTGCATGAACAGGAGGAGCAGAGGCAGATAAGACACAGCTGCATGAAGAGCAGCAGATAGGATTTATTATTTCATTGCTTGGATAGAAGAGAAGAGCCCTATATTTTGGTTTAATCGCTATTATAAAGACTATGCTTTCAGATAGAAGCTGGTATCAGATAGGATAAGATTATAGTTTTTTTCGAATAAGGTAAGTACTGAGTAAATTACAACAATTAAATCCTATATATACAATTTTTCTCTTTCTGTTCAACCACCATATATGAGAAAACATGACTTACCTGAAGTTGCAGAAATCTTAAATAGGGTCGGCTTTCCACTCACTGGCTATGGGGAGTAGCATCGATATCTACAGATTCTTCATCAAGAGCCAAGTGTACACCAAATGATTTTACAACTCCAACCAATGAAACATCCCATTTGTGCTTCTATTCATTTAGTTTGAGCATATTTTGGAATCATTGCTGAACAAAAATTAAAGCTTCAAGCTGCTAAAGATTAAAGCTTTTAATTGAGGCATTGAGGTCGAATAGCATCGATATCTACAGAAAAATGTTTAACAGAATCATAGTAAATAGAGTTGGTTGCTTCCGTAACGATTTAGAGAAGAAAAATAAAATTAGAACCCTCTGATTCAAATGAATTGCAAGCAATGGATCCCAGTGCAAATGAATTGTAAGCAATGGATCCCAGTTCAAGTGGACTCTTAAGAGAATTGATAGCTTGCTAGAGAAAATTTCAGTGAGAAATGGAAAATAGGAAAGAAGGGAAGGGAGCCAAGTTGTTTTGTTCATTTATTAAAATCATAATGGAATGCAAATGGAGGTAAGGAAAGTTGTGCCTCATGCATGCTGCCAAGGAATTGAGAGCAAAGACATGTGGGCCTCATGTTAGGACCTGGAAATTTCAAATGTGTGCATTTACCAAAGTCTAATATGGACTACGTGTAGGTGTTTGATTACCGAGGTGTTGTTCTCTGCTATTACTAGATTATAAGGTTTGAGAGCTCTAATGTTCTCCAGTGTGGACACCATCCAATGATAATTCCGATTAATTATTTTTGGCCAAATGAAAATAAGGATGTTTAATACAAATGTATTGTGAGGTTGGAATAAATTGGAAATAACTTAATCTAGAAACTAAGTTTGAGATGATTACCATTAAATATGATAAGTCTGATTGATTGTCGTCCTTCCAAGAGGAAACTAAGATCTAATACCATGGAAAGAATTGTAACATCACATTCTTAACATGACACCAAAGAGAAAATAGAAAATGAATAAATAAGGAAGAGTTACTGAGACCTATTTTCTACAACTCATATAAACTCTTGTTCATTCCATACACTTTATTATTTTTTACCTCCCCGCAAATAAAACAGGTAGCAATGTCATTGCCACCTAGTGGCTCTTGTTAATAAAATGATGGAGTTGAGTATAGTAATATATTAAAATTAGATGAAATCCTTTTGTTTGCACGACAAATATCTTATTCTCATTGACATTTGATATAATGATTTTTTTAAGAAGAAATCACAAAATCAAGTTCTTAACTATTAACACTATTTAACAGTTTAAACATTATATTAAAAGTTTTATTAATTTAAGTTTAAATAACATTATATTAAAAGTTTTATTAATTTAAATATAGTATTAGGTTATAACTAGTATATAATAAATACCTTTAAAAATTAATATTAATAAATGCAAATAAATAATAGTAATTTTATAAATAAATTTATTTATAAATAAATATATAAAATTAATTCAATTATAAAATATACTATATTATTTAATTGGGAAATTTAACATATGAAGTTATAAGTAGGATTTTTAGTTCATCTAAACATATATATACATAGAGAGATGGGCATTTCACACATTTTCAAAAGTTACAACCAAAATGAGAAGCCTATGTTTTTTAGAAATTTGACATATAATAAAATAAAAATATAAAACAGTATTGTCTTCTTATATATATATATATATATGTGGAATGTGCATATAGCTCTTTCTAAGTGTGTGCAATTTCATTAGCCATAAGCATTGATCCAAACCTAAAACTAAAGAAAACAACTCATCCACTATGTCTATGGAAAAGATAAATCTCACCAATATTTTTTGAAATTAAAAATATTCATGAAATCTAGAGGAGAGCCTCCAATCCTTATTATGTGAAAAATTAATACATTGTTTTGCACCGAAGTATCTGCCTCATGTCCACATGAATTCAAAGAGATGTAAACCATGATATCCTTATAATTAAGGAAGGCGTATGTTACATATGTATACATTGGGAGTTGAGGGAATTAAGTTTATATTAAGTTGTAAATAGAATTATTAAATATTTTCATATTGTGTTGCAAACAGAATTATTACATAATCTTATATGAAATTTTAAAATAGAATTCTTTACATAATTTTATATTGAGTTGCATTCTTTACATATTTCTATATTGAGTTGTATTGTTTACATGTTCTTACATGGAGTTGTAAATAGATTTATTGCATATTTTTTTATATTGTGTTGCAATTAGAATTATTACATATTTTTATATCAAGTTTTACTATAGAATTGTTTACCTATTTTTATTGAGTTGTATTCCTTAGATATTTGTATATTGAGTTGTATCATTTACATAGTTTATATTGAGTTGTGAATAAAATTGTTTATATATTTCCATATCGAGTTATGAATAAAAGAACTTCATGTTGGGCTCATGGTTCACTATTTCCAAGGAATCTATATGTTTCTAATTGAGAAAAGATTCTAGTTATAAATTATGGAGCCTTAGAGTTGTACTTATGGACCATTTATTGAAGGAAAATTTGTAAACATAAATATTAGTTGAAGAAATGAGTTTAGGTTATGTGGAGAACAAATTTATAATATAAATTTGAGAAACATTTCTATTAAGAAAACTATATATATATATTTATTTACTGATCTAATATGGGTGAGCGCTACAGATGCTAGATAAGCCATGTGTCAACATGGTTCTCCTTGTGTAATCTGATATGGGTGAGCGCTACAGATGCTAGATAAGCCATGTGTCAACATGGTTCTCCTTGTGTAGAGGATTGTTTTGTAAATGTTTGATGATATGAAGCTTGAGTTTACTAGGATAGGAAAGGAAGGATACTCTGAGTTACCTTATTGAGATCTAATATTTATGACTCGGGGAAGAAAATGATATTGATAACGATGACCAAAGAAATTGTGAAGTCACTACATTACATAATGTAATTAAGCGATGTGTGTTAGAAAAGAGTCAATAGAGTTAAGAACCTATAAGTGAGTTATAATCATACATTTTCAACCTAAGGGAATGTAATATTGGAGTCAAGGCCTTCCTATGAAATTATGATATATAAAATAACTACATAGTATGTGAGTATGTAAACTAATTGCAGATAAAATGTAATTGTTGAGCCTTGATGAAGTGAGACCAATTGCATACATAACATGTAATATGTAATATGAGAAAACATCCCATGTGAGAAAATGAGTAAAAATAAATAAATAAATACAGTATCGACATGTTGATCGAGGGATGGTCCGGACGAGTAATGTCAAGTGTCATTTCATGAGAAGGAATAGAGATATTGCAACGATATTTTCCTTACGATTGTGAATAACCATAACTTTGGGATGAAGTTTCTTGAAGGGTGGGTGTATGTAATTCCCTGTATTTGACAATTAGTAATTTAAACCCTAATGAGAATTAACTTAGTACATTTAATTCTTATTAACTAGTGGACTTGGCTAAACTAAAATTAATGACGTGGTTATGAGAGCATATGGACCTTGTTATGTATGAACCGTAAATGAAATTATCGTTTTATTTTAGTAATGGATGAGTATGTATGTCATTTGATCATGCATATTGGATGTGAAAGGTGGTACCTTGTGTAATGTCCCCATTTTGACCCCCTTTGCATTAAATCGTAAAAGATGTAAATATTGTTATTTAATCATGGTGAGGAGCTCAAGGCCAAGGCCCCACCATTGATTTAGCGTTTTATGTATTAGCAATTAAAGAAATAGATGCCTATGGTTCTTGTGCTCGATAGGCACAATGTAAATAAGACATCATGTAAATACAAATTTTAATGAAAATACCCACAACTAGCTATGCAATGCAATAAAGAGATGGGGGCATGATTCTACAAGGAATAGGGAGGGAAATTATTCAAACCCTTGAGCCAATGGTGTTAATCCATGTGTCAATGAGAAAACCCATAAACCACTAACTACCCATTTTGGGTTATGCACCCAATCATTTAATTCTCCCAAGAGTTGGTTGAGGTAGTTAATTCCTTGGGAATGGAGAAGTATGGAAGCCAATTTCGTTAATGGGCAAGCCATCAACCTGTGAATTCGTATTTTTGCTTCTTGGGCAAGAAAACACCCACGAAATGGAACAAATTGTGAAACAAGTGCAGGAAAATTTGAAGATTGCCCAAGATCGACAAAAGAGCCAGGCAGATTTGAAAAGAACTCCTAAAGAGTTCCAGGTGGGTGAAAATGTGTTCATAAAGGTAAGACCAAAGAAGAGCTCCCTAAGATTGGGGAGTTGTGCAAAATTAGCACCACATTACTGTGGTCCATTTGAAATTTTATCTAGAATTGGTCAAGTTGCTTATCAGCTAGCACTACCACCTAATTTAAAAGTGCACAATGTTTTTCATATTTCTGTTCTGAAAAAGTACGTTCATGATGCTACTCATGTTATTGATTGGAACATTGTACAGGTAGAACCAGAAGGGGAAGTTCTGGTGGAACCGGATTTTATCCTCGGGAGGAGGGAAATTACTCTGCGGAACCGCACAATTGGATAGCTGAAGGTGCAATGGAAGCACCTTAGTCCTGAAGAAGCCACCTGGGAACTAGAAAGTAAGATGCGGGAAGCATACCCAAATCTGTTTCAGAAGGTGGCTGAGGATGAGGAATAAGTAACATCGAGGACGATGTTACATTTTAAGGGGGTGTGTATGTCACATACCCCAATTTTGTAAAAATTATGTAATTATTTCATTTTATTCCTGAGACATTATGTTAAATTTAATGCTAAGTAGGAATTGATGACTCAGCAGAGTCACTAGAAATGGAATGTAATTAAGAATATTTTATTATTAATAAATAAATTATGGAGACAACAACATGGGAGAGCTGTTAAAAAGAGGTTACTGGTCAAACTGGTGGATGGAACTAGGTGGAAAGGCAAATGACAAGTGGCAGCATCCTCAAACACTTCCTAAGTTGCAGGTGGCAACTTCCCTATATTTGGGGTCATGATTCCCCAAGGAAGTGGAATGAGAGCAGGTGGCTCATTAATGATAGTTAACCCAACAAAGACCTAGGCAATCTTTTAAATAGTACTCAATGAGCTGAAGAGGGGGTCGAATTGTTCTGGAGGGAGAATGCATTCAGGTGAATGTTATTCAGGAGTCCCATTGAGTAAGACGGAAATATTCAGTAAGGAAGTTGTTTGAGAGGAATGCTACAGTAACTTTGTTCCATTATAGCTGTTTGGGCTGAGAGAATTACTTGCTGCACCTAGTTCCAGCCAGGGAGACCAGAGCAAGCTCAGGGGTCCTGAGAAGTGCTGTCTGGGCACTCTCCAGGAGTTGGTAGGGAGGAACAGCCTCCCATTGCTGTTGTTATCCACAGAAACAGGTTCTGCCATTTATTTCCTTATGTTGTCGAGTCTGAATAAATGTATGATGAGTTTATTTCTATATGTCTAAAGAGTAAGTAGTTAGTAAAATAGTATATCAGAGTAGCAGTAGATAGATTTTGTAGAGTTATTGTGTTTAAGCATTCCTTAATATCATTATTATCTTACGGTTAAGGTATTTTTAATGCATGCTATACAATAGTAATATTGTAAGCAATAATATATTATTGTAATTTTTTTTAAACCTAGTTTAATTATAATAGTTAAATAGATAAGTCGGGTTAAGTATACAGTAATTATTCTCTAGAAACATAAACTTGTTTAAACAATCACAGGAACATAAATAAACATAACCACATAAACTACAGTAATGATACCATTATAGATAACATTGCAGAAGAGTTGTAGCTATAAGTAGAATAGCTTTATAAAGATACAAACCCTAGTCAATAGTTAATCAGTCTGAACCTATTAAATAAATTAATACCCAAACCCTAGTTAACAATTATACAGTCACTACCTGTTACACTAATGAATGTGCAAAATTTTAACAGAAGATTATTTAAAAGAATTTAACATTTTTTTTTATAACTTAGTTATTGTTTGAACAAACGAAAGGATTAGCAGAACCCTATTTGACTCAATATCGAACTAAAAACAGTATAGTAATATCTTTCACTTGATTATCTACTTCGACAGAGTCATAATAATAATAAACATAATAAGTAACTAAACAAAAATCGTGACCGTGGAGTTCGATTTAAACCCTATCTTTCCAGTTTCTACAACAAGAAATTTCCAGCAGAGAAATTGTAATATCCTTCCTTTATACGCTCATTTTGTAAAATGTATTTGATTATTGGTTCTGGTGAGGAGCTCAAGGCCAAGGCCCCACCAGGAAACCTTATAACTCAGTTGATTTAGCTCTTAAGTGTAGGGATGAAAACGATGGCACAATTAAAATTATAAGTGATTGAATCCTCTAGGAGGTAAGGTGAGGCGACTAGGAATCTGCGAGAGTATATATATATATATATATATATATATATATATGATAAATTATTTAAATTCACTAAATCCCCACAGCAATATTTGGGAGATGTCACATATGGTATCAGAGCATTAGGTTACAACACTAGGGCCTAATGAGCTCAACATGCGATAAGTGAGTATGAAGGTTGTTAAGTTTACTAATCAATTGTTTTCGTTTCATTTTGGATGCATGGATCGTATTGGAGGAGGGGAAAATGAATCTCCGAGCTCGACTTCAAGTTTCTTCCGCCAGAGCGCAGGTTGCAAACACTCGGGCTTATTGGGCTCAATAGGGGAAAACAAAAACAAGTTTGTCGAGTGAGGAAAGGAACTCCATTCTATAAGACGCAAACATAAAACTCCATTTCCAAGGATCGGCAAGAGGTAAGCAACGTGACGTTTTGGAAATTGCAAGTAAGTATGTTCCATTCCGCTGGAGCATTATAATGGCTTAGTAGTGTCTATTTGTGAACACACATCGCATACATCTCTTTATGTAATTGAATGATCTTCTATTGATAAATACTAAACGATGAATATCTCGTCATACTCTACAATGTATTCCATACTCTATAAGGTCAAAAATTTACTTTAAGAAGTTAGACTATGGGAGTTAAGTCCTTATGAAATGGATACTTGTAAGTAGAGTAAAAGCACGTATTGGAAGTTATCCTAGCTATTTCAAAGTGAAGTTTATAGGCTAAGGAAGTCTCCTAAATTTGGTTGACTTTAGACAACTAAGTGAACTGGATTGACCAATAGTCTAGAGTTCCAAATATGAAATTTAGAGGGAAATGTAAGCAACTTAGACCTGTTAAAAGGTCCATTAAGTTCAGATCAAAAGTAAGTCTATATGTTAAAAGGTCCATTAAAGATTTGATAGTTTGGGTCAGTCTTGGGTGTTGAACTACGTAAGAAATGATCAAGTTTCGTTTACACATGAGTTATCTTAAATAAGAAAGTTTATAAATTTATAACGCTGTTGACCTTAGTAGTAAAATCTGTAAAGGAACATACTGCAGGAGGAGCCATTGTGAAGTTAATATTTCTAGTTATGAGGGAAGCATAATTATGTGATATTAAGATGTTGCTTTTTTTTTTTTTTACTGAGGTATCAACTATAAGTGAGTTACATATGCTAAATTAATATTCCATAAAAAGTATAGTTTGGCTAGACTAAGATGTCTGGTTTCTTTTAAACAAAGAAATTAACTTTAATTGGTGCGAAGTTTTCCAAGACTAGGAAATTGTGAGATTACAAGGGAGAAAAAATGTTAATAGTCTCCTTGCTAATCAATTTCATTCTAGTATATAATTGTATAGGATAAGTAATTTTAATACGATTTTTGTGACATTGAAGCATGCTTGTACCCTTACATATAAGTACAACAAAAGGAAAATGGTTATAATTACAAGGTATACATGTGAATATTAATCAGTTAATACATATGATGAAAAAGGCATGAGTACCTTTTATATATACCTCTTATTTTCAGTAATTTCTACTAAGATAGACGTAGGAAACAATGAGTAATAGTTATACTTGTATTTGTTCAATATTTATGACGACTTGCTATGCATGTACAACTATATGTTATTTTGTTAAGGGATAGATTATTGGAAACCTAGAACCCACATGAAATAAATACAGGTTGGTAGGATGCTGTAATCTTCTGACGTCCTTATGTTGCCACAAGGAATGACTGTTTTTATTTATGATGTGTTAAGGAAAACACTGATGACATGGAATTTGTAGGGTAGATCGGAAGTGATCTTTGAGACGGTAATTGAGGTATAAGCATTTATGAAACCAGTAAAATGATGTTTGAACATATGTTATATGTATGATTGTTCTTATGATTTAATTACCTTTATACGACTAACACTTTGAATGTTGAGGTCGAGCAAATGTTATTTTTCCCACACATCACTGCCTGACACCCATCAATGGGTAAATGTGGGATATATATCAATTCATGTATAATACTAATGTGTGATGATACAAGTAAACTGGAACCTCGACAGATGAAGGTGAGATACGCGGTCGCCTTTACAAAGATACATGGTTATCTGTATAAGGTATGTAAGTTGGTTTTAGACAATTGGTTATCTCTATATGATGTTAGGGTATACAAAAGGGTTGTATAACTAAATAGGAATTGTGTTGAAATGGTGAAAGCTAACATTCGAGGTTAAATGATCATAATGTCCATGGATCATCATAGAAAGAATGTTATATTGTGTTCAAAACATTATGTAATCTTATAAGCTAGTTATGTGTAGTAGGAAATGACATCTTAGATGATTACATATGGTTATTTTGGTAAGAAAGATGATTTTCTGTTTAAGGAAGGGATCCTCTTACAATATTTGATTTTGTATATAAAGTGATACTAAGAAGTGAAATTTGGCAGATGGTGAAAATTCTGTGAAGCTTGTGAAAATGCAAGAGCATAAATATTATGCATGGTAAAATAAGGGGGTGAGGACTTAAGATCCACATCGCAACTGTTATGGATTCTTTTAAATTTTGATATATTTTTAATCAGGAAACTCGACCCAGAGGGTCAGAGTAATCGTATGGGTACAGAATGTAATGTGACGAAATAAATTGATTAAATTGAAAGAGATTTTTCTAGACTCAAGCAAGGTGGCTTGGGGAAAATAAATTCCGGGACTCAAGCGAGAAGGCTTGAGGGGAATTGTAATGGCATTGAAATACTCCCTAAAATCAGGGATTGAACAGCCACTAGGATTCTCGGAGAATCGGCTGGCTGTAAGACCTGGGCAAGCTATAAGAAAATGTATATGTGGGAGGCAGGACGCTGCTTAGTATACATGAAAGAAATGTTTGTTGCGTGAGCACTAAGGTGTTAGGCAAGACATGAATGAAATGTTTGCTGCATGAGCACTAAGGTGTTAGGCAAGGCATGAGAGAAAGTATTGTTGCGTGAGCACTGTGGTGTTAAGCAAGAAATCTCCGAAAGAATTGCTGTGTGAGCACTGAGGTGTTAGGCAAGGATTTCCAAAAGGATTGTTGTGTAAGCATTGTCATGTTAGGAAAGAATTGTCTGGATCAAGTGAATAATGTGTTTGATTAAGTTAATATTCTACATTCTTGGAGCACTGGATTCGTCTATGCATGTGATAATAAAAGCACAAATAAAGACTACAGATATTCCATAAATTGAAAATGCTATGATAAAATGGCTCATTGTTTATGTTTCTGAGTATTAATTATGGAATTGATGATAAGTTTTACGGTTTCTTTGACTCCCGGTTTTTGTAGTCAAGAATGAAGATGTGATCAAGAGGAACTGGCAAAGCAAGTAAAGAATGATTCGAGAAGAGAACGCGATTTGCAAATGTATGAACACCGAGGACGGTGTTATTCTTAAAGGGGAGAAGGATGTAATATCCTTCCTTTATACGCTCATTTTGTAAAATGTATTTGATTATTGGTTCTGGTGAGGAGCTCAAGGCCAAGGCCCCACCAGGAAACCTTATAACTCAGTTGATTTAGCTCTTAAGTGTAGGGATGAAAACGATGGCACAATTAAAATTATAAGTGATTGAATCCTCTAGGAGGTAAGGTGAGGCGACTAGGAATCTGCGAGAGTATATATATATATATATATATATATATTTGATAAATTATTTAAACTCCATATCACTTCAATGTATGCTCATTAAAACTCGTTACCTCCAGGAGACACGACCTCCCTATCTCGGTTTCAACACCACCACTTGTAATAGGTTTAGAACTTTGGTTCTAACATTTTTTGAGGATACGAATAGTAGAGGGCACACCTCCCTCGATTCTTGCAACGATCTGATTCTCTTTACTACTGCCACTTCACTCATTGATGATGGGAGTTATGACCTCAACGGCTGCTAGTGGGGAAGTGACCTCCCATAGGTGGACTCTCCAAAGGGGAAGCCGAATTATATAAGAGAGGTTGGAACTACGAGAAAAAAGAAAAAGGTGGGAGCTCAGCAAGGAAGAAAGAGGTGGAAAATCTCTACAAGAAGGTAGATGGTGAGCCGCCGCGGTGAAAAGAGGAAGGATTCAACCTACCTTGGGTAATATTTTCTACTTATTGTAGTAATTCCTGTGCATTGTTAAATCTACGGAATTGTTAATCTCTTCTTGGGTTTATAGTTTGTCTCATTTTTGTGAAAGCATTATAAAAGCATAACATTACCTATACGTAAGGGAAGGTTTTCTGTTTGTGAGATGAAGTCCGTATTTTCGAATCTAGTACAGGAGATGGAAACCTAGAATGGATTTACGCACCCTTTCCGTAGCCTTGGGTATCTGTGCAGCTTAGATCCACAACTAACTCTCATTTACTTGTAACATCCCTTTTAGTAGATAACTGTTAAATGGATAGACTTGCTGTAGACAAGATTATTAATTTGGTTTCTAGCAGAGATCGAAGCAGATATCTGCATTGTGCCATAGAAATCTTGGACAGTTATAAGCAATGCTTATTAGTTTTATTTACAGTTTTCAATCGCATTGTGGCGGCCATTTTACCTCAATCTTTGTAATCCAGCTTTTAGTTGTTTGATATCTCAACTAACACGGATCTCTACATCAAGCAATTATATTGTTAGATATATTAATTTAATCAGATCCCGGTGAAATAGAGTCAGTGCTGGTTTGGTTTTGCTTAAATACCGAATAGCATTCAATGGATATCTGTATCTAGCATCTTAGTCTGTTGGTATATTAAAGTTAAAACTGTTCTATGCGTCCAACATTGATGTGGTTTGGTATTTTAAAAACTGAACCGGATCTCTGTGGAACTGAGTTAGCGCCGGTGGGAGTTTTTCTTAATAATTCAACAATTAATGGATCTGTTTTTTCTTAATAATTCAGCAAGTAAATCTACGGAATTGTTAATCTCTTCCTGGAGTTATAGTTCTGAATTTTTGTTAATGATCCGACCTCGGGATGTTTTTGATCTCTGTCCATTGTAAATTTATCAATTACCCCATCTTAGTTAAACGCTCCGAGCTATGTACATTTGATCTCTGTCTAATAACTTTCCTTAGTGACCAGATCTTAGTTAAATGATCCGATCTATGTACATTTGATATCTGTCTAAATGTTCTCTTTAATGACCCGATCTCAGTTAACCGATCCAATCTCCGTTTAAGATCTGAGTACCCAACTGGTGATTGTTCTCTACCTGAGATCTCAACCTTCCATCCTTTGATTATCCATAGAGAATGCTTTATTGTTTTGATGGATCTCCATGTAAAATCTGAGTGCCCTACTTGTAATCAATCTCTGTCTAAGATCGTATCCTTCCTTATCCATGTCTCTGACTGAGTGTGGCATATTTTATCCTTTTGATGGATCTAAATGCAGGATCTTCCTTTCGAATCATGGATCTATTGGGTACGTAGTGGAACGTAATCATAGCACCCCGTTGTCTTTATATTCAATCGTGTTCCTGCATATATTTAGTGAATTGAAAATATAGATACTGTGGCGAAATGGTATTTCTCCGAACGGATTGTGTTAGGTGGAAATCGCAGATCTCTTTTCATAATTTTACTGTATTGAAAACATATATCTATGATAGTTCTGTTTTATGCTGAATATCGAAGGGAGATCGCGGATGCCTGTCAGAGATCTCGATTTGGGTTGTGATCTCGATTGTTATTGTGTTCTCGATTTTTATTGTGAAAAACGTGAATCCCTCTTTCCTTGCTATGCTGCAATAAGGGTTATTTGATCGCTATCTGTGTTTTACTGGGCAAAAGAAAAACCGTGGTCTTCTAATTGGTCTATATGAAATCGTGAACTTATGATTTGGGACAAAGACCATCTCTGTAATTCGATTATACATCGAGTACTGGATGGAGGACTCTAATAGTTCTAAAATGTTTGCCTAGTAACCTGGATTGAGAATCCGGTTAGCACTCCTGTTCATGTTTTATGTTTCAGCAATCGTAGGATAGGAGAACCTTTTAGATTTTGAAATCTTAATATCTAAGGAAAGCTTAATAACTTGTCTTGAACAATATACTCTGCTATATAATATTATATGTAAGGAAAAATAGTTTGATTGCTTGATCCTATAAGACTCTTATAGCTTGTGCTTAGTGATTGTAGGTAGTGTGTGTGTAAGGGGCATGACCTTGTAAATGGTTAGAGGTATTAAAAGATCAATTTTATTTACGTATAGTGGAATGGGTAAGCAATAGTGCAATGTTTGTTTAGTATTTATAGTTTGAATGATAGGCTTGGAAAAATCCCACAAGAAGACAATTGTATGTAGTGGATATGCTCTTGATGAGAGTGGCAATTAATTATGGCGACAACTGTGTCGCAAGATGTAATCTCTTTCGAGAAGAATATATTTTGATTATTGTTGAGATTGATCTCCCTCTAGAGGAGAAGCTGGAAGAATAGCAACATTGAGTTGCATGATGTATTCCTTGACTTTGAATATTACAAGAATTGACCTGCCTTTGTGGACGTAGCCCAGCCGGGGTGAACCACCTACATCCTTGTCTCGATCATGTGTGTTTAAATTTGGCTTATTGTTTTGTCGATTGGGATGTTGTATCTAGATGTATGTGATAAATTATAAAAGTTGCATCTGAATGTATCTGACAAATTATAAATGTTGTATCTAGATGTATGTGATAAATTATAAAAGTTGCATCAAAATGTATCTGACAAATTATAAATGTTGTATCTAGATGTACGTGATAAATGTCACGAATTTTTCGGTAGGACAATCTTGTCCAGTTTAATGTATGTAGTGAAAGAATAAGAAATCAATAGAAAATGTTACTTAGTGGAATGCTACAAAGCACTCCATGGGGTTTATATATCTTTATTATATGCTGTGAAAAGAAAGTTTTTTTTTATTATTATTTAAATTCACTAAATCCCCACAGCAATATTTGGGAGATGTCACAGAAATGACCTAGTTATTAACTTTATAACAGAAGAAACAAAAAAACAGAACAATATTCTAGCTCATTCTCGAGCTTCACTATCATAATAGTATCTTTTACTTGGTTCTCAATTTACCAACAGAGTCATAATCGCAGTAATGGGACAAGCTTTTAAACTACACTTCAACTGTAAAATTGAGTAGAACCATAACAGACCAGTATGTACGAGTCACAGTAATGCTGATAATGAAAGCAATGCTTCCACTTACAATCGCAGCACCAATTCACAATTTATGCGATTTTAAAAACTTGGAATTTAAATTACACACCACACACCAGCTCAAGTATACAGGAGTGCTCATAATAGATCATATTACCAAAGTTCTTTTACACAGTAAGGTTATTAACCATACATACTACCAAACCCTGAGTGAAACCCTTCACATTTTAACAGCCCAGTTTGAACAAACAAAACCAATGCTATAGAATTAAGACCATGTTTTCACCTACGGCCGCAGCTTAAATTCAGAATTTAAGCATTTATAAAAACCTAGAAGTCTCAAATACACGCGTTAAACACCAGCTTGAATATACAAGAGAAACCTTTAATAAATTATATTATCAAAACCTGGGGTGGAAACCCTGAATAGTTTAAGAGTTTAGCAAACAAAACAAAATTTCCAAAGCACAATTACACAGGAAAAACGTATTGTAAAGTCTTATTTCAAAACCCTGTCAAATACCCTAAATGAGTTAAGAAGTACAGTAATAAAAAACATAACGAGGCCGTAACTTCAGACAGGCTCACGACCTTGGTTTTTCTTTTTATACATTAACCGTCTGTAGAAAAACCTAAGTACAAATGGAAGGACAAACAGTTACCATGTCGACCGAGGCCATAATCTACTCTTACATTACAGATAAACTTATCAAAAAACTCATTCGCCTCACTCAAAGCAAACCCTACCACTCTAACAACCAGCAAGGAGGAAAAGCCATGGTGAAACAAGGCTTACCATGTAAGAGCCAAGCGTCGAGGGTTGTGTCTGTTACAACTTCAAGAGTATCCAGCACCTGCATATGACAAAATCGAATCAGTTACAATTGTTTTTCTTAAAAACAAAACAAACTCTTTTAAACTGAATAACGACGAAGAGATATTTATAGGTTACCAACAAATCGAGAGAAGTTGAAAACACAGTAGATAGTTTGATAACCACGTCTGAGCCAGGGTAAGACCCCACTCTTGTCATTGAAAAGAATAAGCTGACACAAGCAAGTAGTAACTCCCTCAATGGAAGTTTCGACAGAACCAAACCAAGAAATGTAGCCACTCCATGACAGGGTCGGTGTTGGTAGCAAATGTAAACCCTAGGTTCCTTTTAAACTTATAGATTTCCAACAACAAGGTATCAAGACTCCCGAATGATACAAGGGACTGGCACAAAGAACTGTAGCAGCATGGGAGCTGCTACCACCTGAACCTCAGCGAAACTAGAATAGGAGGGTTCACAGAGCGACCGAGCCCGAAGGCGAGGGAGAAGTGCCCATCTAGGGTTAATTCAATGTTATATATCACCAACACTTGGTCTTGAAGCCACCATGTAGCACCCAAATAATTTTCATGCAAGTGGGTCGAGGTTCTAAAGTTTTACAACAAGATTCCCAATGATTTGTTTTTCAAAACAAAACCATAATGGGAATAAACAAAATCATAGCAGAGGTGATTAATATTATGATATGGATATTCCATTAGGGTCGTGACACCATATTTAAACTTGTCATTATTTCATGATGAAAACAATGCCTTCGAACCTTGTATTGTGAACATTCACATTTGCCCTACAATCAATAAAGACATGCCATTGTCAATAGTGTCCAAGACTTCGATGAAATTTCCATCATTTTTCCAATTAAATATCATAGCTTGGGTAAACAGATTTATCGCATGGTATCTATATTGGTTGCAAAACCATAGTTCACTTGTTATCCTTTTAACATTCAAAACATTAGGATAATACCATGAACCTTGCTATTTATATAATGAAAATGTTGCCTTACATTCTTTTAAACCATGCAATATTGATATCATCCAAATTCAGTCTTGAAGCACTCTATGCATAGAGGAAATTGATTTGCATTATAAAAATATTAAGAGCAAGGAATTGATTTGCATTATAAAAATATTAAGAGCAAGGATGTAATATTAAACTATAAGTGGTTCACAATACCTTATTACTAATTTTCCACATACCCTAGCCTCATGGGAAGAGACAACAATAATGGCATCTCTTCTAAGTCTCTAAGATAAGGGTAACAATGTTGGGTATAGTGGTTTACAATTTTACTACAATAATACCAATTGCTAAAGCTTGCACAGATGGTACATGACTTGCAATTTTCTTCTTTAGGTAACTATGACTGTAGGATTTAAGTTACCTGACTCGTAACTTATGATTAGGATTACTCTACTACATTTCATCTGTTGATACAATGTAATAACAATCACCTAATTGATACACATTTCCGGTTATAACAAGTAGTCTCTTGTTATCTTTAAGGCTCAATGAGTTTAATCAAGATAACTCATAGTTCTTAATCCTTTGACAATCATAGAAATAGGAATAGTTTTCCAATCCAAACAAACCCTGAAAGGTCAAAAAGAGACCTGTAACTGACAGGATACATTGTAAATGCTAGAAACAAGCTAAGTATATATTTGGATAATTTCAGTTCTTGCATAATGGAAGGTGTGAATCAAAAATATATTCTGACATAAAACTTGGCTTGATACAATAATTATGGATGAGTAAAAACTGATTTAGGTATGGTCACCCCGTTGTATTTTACAGTGCTAGAAATGAAGTACAATTGCATTACAAGAACAAATACTCATAGAGTTAGTTAATCCATTTGTTCTCAAGAAAACATAGCTATCATACTCTCTAGTAGTTCTAATTCTATAACAGTAATATCAGAAGGAGGTCATAGGATGAAATCTACCTTTTAAAGTTTGATAACAGGGTTAGACCTTTTTACTGAATGCTTTGGTACAGCTAATTGACTTATAACACTTTAAAGATTTAATTGCAGCGACCCGAACTTACCTGTATATCTGTAAAGGGAAAGAAACCTGTTGCATTAGCTCGGAAGCTAAGTAAGCCCAGTCTGTCATAGTAATTCCCCCTTGTGATTGAAGAACAGAAAACAATCAGCAACGGTAAAGAAACTCATACAAAAAAAATTAAGAACAATGAAAGATCTTTCAGACACATTTATGATCACTTAAGCTAATCAAACTGTCAAATGAATGCATTTAATAATATTACATGCTACTTTAAAAATTTTAAATTTTTCAGAATTTTTGGGATTTGACATGTGGTATCAGAGCATGGTTCAAATACTAGGCCTTGATGTGGCTCAATTAGTTCCGCAGGATGGTCACAATAAATAAAAATTATATATATATAATGTACTAACTTGCATTTTTGTTTCATATAAACAGAGCAGAAAATTTCCTTTTCTGAATCTAAGAGGAAGGTATGGAGAAGCTAGGAGAATATGCTGAGGAGGAAACGCCAAACACTGAGACAAGACAGATGTCTAGAGAACCTGTGATAGAGGAGGTAATTTCTCACTCCTCAGAGCTGATGCAGACAATAAAGGGTTTAAAATTTGAGATGGAATCAGTCAAGAAGGATAATTAGAGAATTCTGAAAACTCAAGAGCAGTTAAATCAAATTTTGATGGAAAGATTTCAGACTGAAGGGAGAAGCAAAAGAACTGAATCTGAAGAAGCTATCCATCAAAAAGGGTCTAAAAATATTAAACGAGCTAAATCGGACATCAGTTCATCATCTGAGGGAAGAAGGGAACAACACAACTATCACACTACTAGTGACAGTAGTGAGGCTGAGTTGTATAATAGGAAGAAAAAGTACAGGCCTTATGAAGAGATTTCTGGGGAGTTCAAGAAAATAAAACCCCCAAATTTCAATGGAGAATCTGAAAGAGGAGAAGAGGCAGAATCCTGGTTATCCGGGATGAGAAAATATTTTCAGATATACAACTATTCAAATCAGCTGAAGGCAAGAATGGGCATCTATAACCTTTCTGGAAAGGTGGATATATGGTGGCAAGACTTGAAAATGGTCAAGGGGATCAAAGAAAAAGAGGTAAATTGGAGTACCTTTAAAAGGTACTTCAAAAAGAAATTTCTATCCGAACAATACTATGAAGAAAGGGCCAAGGAATTTTATGAGTTAAAGCTAGGATCTATGACGATGAAGGACTTAAACAGTAAGTTCTTAAGTCTGTTGAGATATGTGTCGTATTTTGTTGAAGAAAAACCTAAAATACAACGGTTTCTTAGCTGCATGCCATATCATATCAAAGACAGAATCGAATATGATAACCCCAAAACTCTGGAAGAAGCTATGCGAAAGGCTAACTTTTGTTTTGAACAGGATAAAAAGAAAGAAGGAATAGCCAACTGGAAGGCTAAAAGGAACAGTAATCAGCTGGAGTACAGGAAAAAGGAGTTTGTACCCCAGAAAAATTTCAAGAATAACAAGAACAGAAACCATTTTAATGGTAAAAACTTCCAGGGAAGCAAACATGGAGCTGCTAATAATTCCAAAAACTTCAAGGGAAACAAGGAGGCTTCTAACAATCATGGAAATTACACTAAGAATTTTGAACGAAAGGAGCCTGTTAAGTGCTGGGAGTGCAATGGCCCACACTATGCTTCAGTTTGCCCAAATCGGAAGAAACCAAACAGCAATATTCATACTATACAAGATGAAATGACTGTTGGAGACTTTGCAGGGACTATGCCCAGAATCAATGCAGCGTTGGAGAACCGCTAAGCTGACTATCAAACTTCCATGGTGGAAGTAGGAGGTATGGTTAACAAAACCCCTATAACTATTTTAATAGATCCAGGTGCTAGCCTCAGTTATATTTCACCGCAGATAGTAGAAAAATGTAATTGGACTGTTGAAAGGTTTGATAATCCTTGGTCAGTACAACTAGCCACTGGGGCAAAAAGGAAGGTGAACTGTTATGTTAAGGAATGTGCCCTAGATATGAATGATTTCAAAACTACTGTTAAATTAAATATTCTGCCACTTGGTTCGTATGACATACTTATTGGTATGGACTGGCTAGAACAGCATAAGGTAGTTTTAAATTGTTTTGATAAAACCTTTACTTGTGTGAATATTAATGAACAACCTGTAACGGTTAAGGGTATTCCTGGGAAAACTGTAATCAGGCAGATTTCTGCTTTACAACTTAAAAGAGCAGTCAGAAAAGGGTGTAAGGCCTATGCTGTAACTATTATAGATGAGGCAGTTATGTCTGAAATAAGCAAGATAAAAGTTGAGGATCTTCCTGTAGTAAATGAATTTACGGATGTTTTCCCGGAGGAAATTCGAGGATTACCTCCCAAGAGAGAACTGGATTTCACAATTGAACTGGTACCAGGTGTTGTACCCAGTTCAAAGGCTCCGTATCGTATGAACATTCTGGAGCTTAACGAATTAAAAACACAGTTAAAGGAGTTAATAGATAAGAACTACATTCGACCCAGTGTGTCCCCTTGGGGAGCACCAGTAATCTTTGTTAAAAAGAAGGATGGAACTATGCGACTTTGCATAGATTACCGTCAACTAAATAAGATGACAATTAAAAACAGATATCCGTTGCCTCGCATAGATGATTTGTTTGATCAACTACGTGGAGCTACGGTGTTCTCTAAGATAGACCTGAGATCGGGTTATCATCAGGTGAGGATTAAAGAAGAGGACATATTCAAGACAACTTTCAGAATGAGGTATGGACATTACGAATTTGTCGTAATGCCATTTGGGCTTACTAATGCCCCAGCCGTATTTATGTGTCTAATGAATAACATAATGCATAAATACTTGGACAAATTTGTTGTCGTATTCATCGATGACATTTTAATTTATTCTAAAAACGAAGAGAAACATAAAGAACATTTATGGATAGTCTTACAAGAATTGCGAGAACAACAGCTCTTTGCAAAGTTCAGTAAGTGTGATTTCTTCAAGGATGAAATCTAGTATTTAGGTCATGTAGAGACTAAGGAAGGGATTTCAGTTGATCCTGAAAAGATCCGGGCAATAGAAGAATGGCCAGTACCAAAAGACGTAACAGATGTTAGATCCTTCATGGGAATTACCTTTTATTACCGGAGATTCATTGAAGGCTTTTCAAAAATAGCCAACCCATCACTTCCTTGCAAAAGAAAGGCAAGAAGTTTGATTGGAACTTGAAGTGTGAAGAAAGATTTAAGAAATTAAAGACTTTATTAAAAACTGTGCCTATTCTAAGAATAGCGGATCCTAATAAGGATTTCGTGGTTTGTATCGATGCTTGTAATGACGGTCTAGGTGGAGTGTTGACTCAGGATGGGCATGTCATTGCCTATGACTCCAGGAAGCTGAAGATTCATGAAAAGAATTATGCCACTTATGATTTAGAATTAGCTGTTGTTATTCATGCCTTAAAGATGTGGCGACACCACTTAATAGGCAGAAAGTTTACTTTAATGACTGATAATAAGGGTCTAAAATACCTTTTAGACCAACCTAACTTAAATGCAAGGCAAGCCAGATGGTTGGCCTTCTTAAGTGAATACGATTTCAAAATTCAACACATAAAAGGAAAGGAAAATAAGGTGGCTGATGCTTTGAGCAGAAATGCAAAGCTAAATTTTAGAACAGCTATCAGCACTTATACCTCTGATTTAAATGAACAGCTGACGGAAGGGATAAAATTGGATGAAATTTATCAAAACTTACAAGCTACAGCTAAAGAAGAACCTACAGAAAGTTTGGTAAAGGGTTATAGTTTAAATAAAGATGAATTTTTATTGTTTAAAGACAGACTGTATGTTTCGACTGTATCTAAAGTTAAACTGTTAATTCTGGATGAAGTCATAAAACCCCTTACTCAGGGCATCCAGGCTACCAGAAGACTGTCACCATGTTGAGAAAATACTATTTTTGGCCTAATATGAAATTTGAAGCAGCTGAGTATATAGCTAGATGTTTGGACTGTCAACAATTAAAAACAGAACATCAACATCCAGCTGGGTTATTGCAACCTTTGCCTATTCCTAGTTGGAAGTGGGAAATAATCGGCTTAGATTTCATTATTGGATTACCTAGAAATAAAAAATCAGAATGATTCAATCATGGTCGTAGTAGATAAATTAAGTAAATCAGCACACTTTATTCCTGTTAAAACCACTTACAAGGCTGCAAACATAGTTGATATATTTCTGAAGTAGATTTTTAGGTTACATGGTGTCCCAAAGGTTATTATTTCAGACAAGGATCCTAAATTCACAGGAAATTTCTGGAAATCTTTGTTTAAAGTATTAAACACAAAACTGAATTTCAGCACTTCTTTCCATCCTTAGACGGACAGACAAACTGAAAGATTTAATCAGGTATTGGAAGATCTGCTAAGAATGTATGTTAAGGATCAGCTAGGTAAGTGGGAGGATTACTTATATTTATCAGAATTTGCATACAATAACAGTTATCAATCGTCAGCTAAGTTCAGTCCTTTTGAAATTCTGTATGGGCGTAAGTGTAACACTCATATCTCTTGGAATAATCCAGTATATAGATTAGTGTTAGGTCCTGAATTATTAAAAGAAATGGAACAGATTGTGAAACAAGTGCAGTAAAATTTGAAGATTCCCAGGATCGGCAAAAGAGCCAGGCATATTTGAAAAGAACTCCTAAAGAGTTCCAAGTGGGTGAACACGTGTTCATAAAGGTAAGACGAAAGAAGAGCTCCCTAAGATTGGGGAGTTGTGCAAAATTAGCACCACGTTACTGTGGTCCGTTTGAAATTTTATCTAGAATTGGTCAAGTTGCTTATCAGCTAGCACTACCACCTAATTTAAAAGTGCACAATGTTTTTCATATTTTTGTTCTGAAAAAGTACGTTCATGATGCTACTCATGTTATTGATTGGAACATTGTACAGGTAGAATCAGAAGGGGAAGTTCTGGTGGAACCGGATTGTATCCTCGGGAGGAGGAAAATTACTCTGCGGAACCACACAATTGGACAGCTGAAGGTGCAATGGAAGCACCTTAGTCCTAAAGAAGCCACCTGGGAACTGGAAAGTAAGATGCGGGAAGCATACCCAAATCTGCTCCCGAAGGTGGTTGAGGATGAGGAATAAGTAACATTGAGGATGATGTTACATTTTAAGGGGGTGTGTATGTCACATACCCAATTTTGTAAAAATTATGTAATTATTTCATTTTATTCCTGAGACATTATGTTAAATTTAATGCTAAGTAGGAATTGATGACTCAACAGAGTCACTAGAAATGGAATGTAATTCAGAATATTTTATTATTAATAAATAAATTATGGAGACAACAACATGGGAGAGCTGTTAAAAAGAGGTTACTGGTCAAACTGGTGGATGGAACTAGGTGGAAAGGAAAATTACAAGTGGCAGCATCCTCAAACACTTCCTAAGTTGCGGGTGGCAACTTCCCTATATTTGGGGTCATGATTCCCCAAGGAAGTGGAATGAGAGCAGGTGGCTCATTAATGACAGTTAACCCAACAAAGACCTAGGCAATCTTTTAAATAGTACTCAATGAACTGAAGAGGGGGTTCGAATTGTTCTGGAGGGAGAATGCATTCAGGTGAATGTTATTTGGGAGTCCCATTGAGTAAGAGGGAAATATTCAGGAAGGAAGTTGTTTGAGAGGAATATTGCAGTAACTTGGTTCCATTATAGCTGTTTGGGTTGAGAGAATTACTTGCTGCACCTAGTTCCAGCCTGGGAGACCAGAGCAAGCTCGGGGGTCCTGAGAAGTGCTGTCTGGGCACTCTCCAGGAGTTGTTAGGGAGGAACACCCTCCCATTGCTGTTGTTGTCCACAGAAACAGGTTCTGCCATTTATTTCCTTATGTTGTCCAGTCTGAATAAATGTATGATGAGTTTATTTCTATATGTCTAAAGAGTAAGTATGACTGTAGGATGGTACAAGACTTGCAATTTTCTTCTTTAGGTAACTATGACTGTAGGATTTAAGTTACCTAACTCGTAATTTATCATTAGGATTACTCTAGTACATTTCATCTGTTGATACAATTTAATAACAATCACTTAATTGATATAGATTTCCGGTTATAACATGTAGTCTCTTGTTATCTTTAAGGCTCAATGAGTTTAATCAAGATAACTCATAGTTCTTAATCCTTTGACAATCATAGAAATAGGAATAGTTTTTCAATTCAAACAAACCCTGAAAGGTCAAAAAGAGACCTGTAACTAACATGATACATTGTAAATGCTAGAAACAAGCTAAGTATATATTTGGATAATTTCATTTCTTGCATAATGGAAAGTGTGAATCAAAAATATATTCTGACATAAAACTTGGCTTGATACAATAATTATGGATGAGTAAAAACTGATTTGGGTATGGTCACCCCGTTGTATTTTACAGTGCTAGAAATGAAGTACAATTGCATTACAAGAACAAATACTCATAGAGTTAGTTAATCCATTTGTTCTCAAGAAAACATAGCTATCATACTCTCTAGTAGTTCTAATTCTATAACAGTAAGATCAGAAAGAGGTCATAGGATGAAAGCTACCTTTTAAAGTTTGATAACAGGGTTAGACCTTTTTACTGAATGCTTTGGTACAACTAATTGACTTATAACACTTTAAAGATTTAATTCAGCGACCCGAACTTACCTGTATATCTGTAAAGGGAAAGAAACTTGTTGCATTAGCTTGGAAGCTAAGTAAGCCCAGTCTGTCATAGTAATTCCCCCTTGTGAATGAAGAACAGAAAACAATCAGCAACGGTTAAGAAACTAATACAAAAAAATTTAAGAACAATGAAAGATCTTTCAGACACATTTATGATCACTTAAGCTAATCAAACTGTCAAATGAATGCATTTAATAATATTACATGCTACTTTAAAATTTTTAAATTTTTTGGAATTTTTGGGATTTGAGAATATGATTGATATTGGGACTTGAATATGAGGCTTAGGGATGATTTATAACCCTCCAAATACTTCTTCAAACTTGTTTAATATTATGGTCAATGTATGGAATTTAACTAGCAATTTGTGGAGCAAATCCCCCCAAGGTAGGTACTGAAAATGGATCTCCAAACGCCTCCAAACCCATTCAAAATTAAGAACAGAGGTAGGGGATGACTGAGGGACATTAATAAGGTCTCATATGCACCATTAATCGATTATTAGGTTTGTTCTAACCTTCTCCCCAACAACAACAATAACCACTAATTCGACCCTTGGGGAAATGGCACCAAATCTCTTCCAAATGCAAATAAACAGAGTAAAATGACTTCAAATCCGTAAGTGTTGAATATGAAACTTGTAATAATCATTAATGGATGTCCATTCATCATAAATATATCAGATAAACATTCTTTCATTCGAATTCATCAGCATTACAATGGTATACATCAATGTAGTGGGGAAATGGTCATTGTTTGCTCATTAATCAACATTTTTACATACAACCACTTGGTATTTCAACGTGAGACTTTATGAATATGAATCACTTAGTATATAAATCTTATTACAATTATAAATACATCATGATAATCTCTCCCAATGAGTGCAAGATCTCACCCAAATCGCAATCCCTCAAGGAGTATAAATATGCCTTCAAACCTGGAAATGGTTGAGAGAAAGAGTTGCACTAAAAAAAACCACGAGCTTCCTTGTAGCTGATAAGTGCAAATAAAAACTCCATTAAAGCTCCATGAAATACCTGAGTGGCCTCTCCAAACACCAACTTGGATGGGAATCTTTCACCCTCGAAATTGGCTAATGCAAGAAACTAGTCATCCACTAGCTCTCTCTTCACAAATGCAATTTTTCTCAAATGATCAAAAGCTCTTCTCTTAGTTTATCCCTGTATTTTATAAACATAGTTAGCCTTCTAAGGTTCCCAATCCATCCATATACTCAATCCAATTCGAATTAGGGTAAGGGCTCAAGATTTTCCATGTGTCCCACCTTTCCTAGCCTTCCACCTTCCACCAATTCGGGTGGGGGTCTCTTTGGCTTCCCCAACTCCCATGAACGCCCTCTTGGAGCCTATTTTTGGGGCTGACATTTCATAATGGTAGGATGTCAGAGGTCATATCTGCAATTTGTCATAGATGTCATAGATGCTCCATCATTGTTGTCATAGGGGCTAGGAATATAGCCCAAGTGTCCACAAGCTTCCAATTTGACTCTTCCTCTTCCATGGAGGTTACCAATCCATCCCAATTCGACCTAAGATGCTCAATTCCATGTGTATGACTTACCAACTCACCCAAGAATGTTCATCTTCTCAGGAATTCAAATTGGCAAGAGAGAGATGCCACGTGTCCTTGAAAAATCAAGCTAGTGTGGGTCCCACATCCTCCATATGTCTTCAAAACCACTTGCCACCTAGAATTTCTCTTGAATTGATTTATTCAACCTATTTATTAAATACTTGAACCCTTCTAATGTCTAAACATGATTTATTAGCTTCTTTATTACAACTCCACATGTGCCCATCCAACCTAGGAAACTAGTAGGATTGATGGGATTGTCTTTCTATGAAATTATTTGAATGGGGACATTACATATACCAACATTAAAATCCAAAAAAACTCAGGCTCGAGACCGAATCCATTAGAGCAGCATTCCAGCCATCTTTTAGAAAGAGTGGCCATGCTACAACGTTGGCACAAAACGTCTCGGTGCTTAACATTAAAATTAATAAAAGGTAATTCCAGATAGAACTAGGGCTTTTCCCGTACCTCTATATAAGAATAATTTAGGTAAAAGATTCCTTGCATATACAGTAAATTAAAAACATGATATCCACAGAGCCATCGCTGGCACTTCCAATGCAGAGCATCCCTATCATACCAGAATACATTTTACAAACAGATCATTGCCTAGAAACTAAAAACGATGTGAAATATTTATAAATTAAAAGCAACAGAACTGAACATAGATTCTCCATAAACCAAATCGACAACAGGGCTCTGCCCAGATACTAATTTCAGAGGAGTAAATACCTAAGATGAAGAATAGAACCTTCATAGTTACACTTCTTTCGAATAAACAGAGTAAGCATAACATGACTCTTTTTACCAACACAACGATTTTTGACAGGGAAGCTCAGGATGCATGTAAAGACCTTTAAAATGTAGCATTTAAAATCCAACTACCAACATTCACTTACAAAAAAGGTTTTAAGATTTTCCACGTTCAGTAGTATCTCACCCACTGTAAAATTAATTACAAATTCTTCAAACGCCTATCAGGATCATAAGCATTAAAACCCTACGAGAACCCTGGGCATAGTTCCCTTCGAGAAAAACTTACGAATAGAAAATAGTGAAGCGAAGAGGCTGTCATCAAAACCCTTGTAACTATGAATGGCAAAGTCATTAAAACAAGCAGCACATGGACACAATATTTTCAAAATGCATAACAACCACCCATAGGAGAGGGACACATATGTAACATACCCTTTAAGCTGGAAAACATTTTGTGTTTAGAAACATTATGATAACTTTTATTGTAAAGTTTATATTGGACAGGTGTCTAAGGATGATTGTAATTTGCACAATATATTATTATTTAATAAATAAAATAGGAGACAAACACCTAAGAGGACTGTTGAAAGAGTGGTGTAACATCCCTCAAAGTCGACCCTATTGTTGTTTCTCTTGTAAAGATAATTATGAATTTATGTAAGCGACCCTGGTGAGGAGCTCAAGGCCAAGGCCCCACCAGTGGACGAGGAAACTACTATTTTGTTTGTAAGTGTTATTTTACACTTAGGAGACTTCAGGATGACGCATCCACAAGACAACAACTAAATTGACTAAGGAAATGATGAGTAACGATGATGGATCATTCTAATGCTACTAGCACTATCGAAAAAGTAAATTGACGTACCTCGATCCTTAGGGATAAAGTCAATATCTAGGTGAAGAGACTAAAGAACTATTCTACACTAGCCGAGTTCAATAAACTCAGAATTTCCTTTGTTTAAAGATTTAACCTATTGGCCTATATTGAATGGTTAAGCTAAAATATCGTAAGGGAATTACAAATGATTTAACAAAAAAATAAATTACCTGCTTAAAAAACATTTAGAAACTAAGCCAATAAAGGGTGAAGTCACTTTGTATAAAATGGATGAATATGTGATATTAAATACATTCTACATAGTAAATATTTTATATACATATAAGCCATCATATTAGATATTATTAAAATAAAAATGTATATGTGAATCGACATAGATATTAAGCCTTATACTTGGTTTATGTAGAAGTGGACCTAGCAAAGTCTCACGTATATAAAGATTTTCTATTATGAAAGTATATATATTACATGGCACATATTGTTTATACACAAGTATATACCTATAATTTCTATTTTACACGAAGCATATGTTTTTCATATATCCAAACATTTATATATAGTTATATATTCATTTATTAAAAACTTGAGTGACTTTATTTTTAGCTCCTTGATCTCTCTTAAAAAGGAGCCATATCGATTATTTAATGAAGGGTTATATTGGAATTATGACCATCACTACACCGTTGGAAGTGGAAGGAAACATGTGGAAGTAAAAGGGAACACTTACACTGTCACATGTTGCGGATTATTGAGTTTTGTTGCCATCTGCCCCATTACGGAGCTCACACTAACCTTTTTGTCCCCTCGGCATAATTGAACACCAACCAAAAAAAAATTCATGGTTGGTGGTTTGCTCAGCTCCATAACTTAGTGGAGAACGCCATCTGTAAAGAGGAAAAAGTATGTTTTTCGCGAGATCTGGTTGTGATAATGCACGAGCATCACATTGCCTAACGAAAGCCCTTTAATTGTAGGTATCTCCAGCTAGTTTCCTTTGGGTATGCGGTTTAGATATCGGTACCTTCCATTTTAGGTTTTTGTAGTGTTGATGGTGAGAGAAACGTTCCACCCAACCTTAGTTCTCTGTCCAACCTATACTCTCAGCTGAGAGACCACCCCTGCGCTGGGCTATGTATCCACTAAGGAGGGTTAAGTAGGATCTCTAACTATCAAGGCCCATTTCAATGCTAAGCCAACCTATAGCTAAGTTTATTAAGCAATCTCGTGCTAAGCAAACCTATAGCTGGGTTTATCAAGCAATCTCATGCTAAGCCAACCTGCAGTTGGGTTTATCAATCATACACATGTTAATCCAACCTGCAGTTGGGTTTATCAAGTATATAGCGTAACAGGGAGCATATTGCTAAGCTAGTGATCTCAACCAGAGAACTACAAACATCTCAATCACTTAGCAGGTATGGAACCCACATTATTGACCTCAACCAACATAAGGAAGGCCCCTTCCCTTCCAGTGCTATTCAGGGTCGGCATAAGAAGGTCCAACTACTAGCTCTCTGAGATTATAGCCTTCAATGGGTTTATCAAGCATTCCAACCCTAAACCCTATCTTTCACATCTCCTAAAAAAGTTGGTTCATCACAGGGTTGCAGACTAAGCTCTGTCCCGCAACTCGACCCTCTGCTCGCAGATTCCAGGCTTCACAGAGCTTCTTAAAGCTATTAATGCCCCGTCGTTTGGATTCGAAGGAGTCTGGATCATTGGTGCATAAAAAGAACATGTTTCTCTTTCTTCCTCCGTGCATAGCAGTACTTCCTTTGTACTACCAACGAATGAACGAGCCATCATCTGAACGAACCAAGAACCGAAAACTCCCGAAACCCCCCTCCTCAGATCTCAACATCGTTTTTATCTCTTGCGAATATCCTCCACCAAATTTCGTTCTCCACGTTCTATAACCGAATCCGTAACCATACAGGGAATCAAATGGGTTACTCCTTCCCAAGTGGAAGCATGGGTCACCATCCCATAACCCCCTCACCTCTCCCTAGTGGATACCTTCTCCCCCTTCTCGTTATCTGGCTCACTCAACCAGTTTTGGGTATTCATTGCAATATTAAACATTTACATCCATTAAAAAATTTCATGGCTTAATAGCACATGCAGAGTTTCACTGTCAAATACTTGCCTACAAAAGAAAACCTTAAGCATCCACTAGTGGGGACTTGGACTTGAGCTCCACACTAGGGTTGAAACACATTGCACAAACACAATATTTACATTGAGGCCAACAATTACTAAGGCATGGTAGGGGTATTACAACTCAGAGAGGCTATCTTATTTCCTTGCGACAAGGTCATGGGGCTTCCTTATGATCCTCAAGATGAAGACGAAGTTGAGATGAATACCTTTAAATTCTATATCTTTGATGGCCAACATAAAATATCATCCCAGAAGAAAATACTTCAAAATACTAAAGATTAATCAGTTCATTCTAGACACTATTTTTTGTAATGCTCCTTTTGATGCAGGAGCATCAACCCAAAGTCTATATTTTCTGAATGAGCAACCAATGCTATTTTTCTGCTTCCTTGTAATAGGTTCTCGAAGTCTAGGGTTAGTTATTGATTTAACTTTAATTGGTTTTCAGATAGAATTAGTCTGATTGTAATAATGGAAATTGTCCACTGATGTCCTCGTATCTCACAAGAGGTTGCTCGAGGATAGGGTTTGTTGTGTAATTGATTTCTTTAGGAGTTCAGATCCTACTTATTCGAATCTGACATGTTTATGGAGTGTTATTTAATCATTGAATGTAATCTATCAAAGGGTTGTTGATGAAATGAAGAACATAGCTCTATGACTTTGCGTTTGATTGCATATTCATTGTCTTCTTTCAATAACCAGAAACCTGTATAAATTCTTTGCATATGAATGAAAAGAGTGTAACTAACATAGATATCTAGAAGCCGAAGGTTGTGGAGTATCCATTCGATCTCAAGGTATGCAAATTTTATTGTTTCACTGATAAATTTACGATATCACAATCTGATCAATCCATGGAGTGAATATTGGACGGTCTAGATCATAACAGGAGAGAGATTGACGGTCCATGATTGTTTCTACAAGGCCAAGGTATAAATTTGTTAATTTGCGGGGAAAACAGAGATTGCATGGTGGAGAATGAGGCCAAAACGATCAATGACCCATATGGTATTTCGATGAGGTGAAATGCGCGGAAATTATACCTCTGAAATCCAAACTGAATGGTCCACAATTGACTGTAGATCAACGGATAAGAGAATCCCCGAAATGATCAACGACTTGAAGAGCATATCACTCATGTACATGAGGGGAGGTTAACAGCTAGAAAGGATGCAAAATCCATATTGGAATTGGCGCATAAAATTGGAGTCTGCCATTGATCCGACCTGCTTCCAATCTAACAGTGCAAAGCGATTGTGGGAGGCACACTTTTTGATCCGACGGTCTAGAGAGATTGCGGAAGGATCTTTGCAAAAGGAAATTGCAGAAGCTGATTGCGGAGGGAAGTTGCGAGAGTATGCCCACAATTTCAGAAGGAAGGTCGTTGTAGAAAGGCGACTGCGGGAAGACGACTACAGAAGGTGAATTGCGGAAGGCACTTTTGTTTGACGCTCCGCAATTAGGTGAGACCCGTAATTTCTATAAAATCCATCTTACCGCCCGTTTGAAGTCCGCTGCAGAAGAAAGACTTAGCCGGGTTTGCTAAGCTTGGAGGTTTTGCTAACTTTGGAACCTGACTAATTCCTGGGATAGAAGACTAGATTGGGTTTTATTGATCCTATTCTGCATCAATTGGTATCAGAGCATAGTTCATAGAAAGGAGAAGGATTCACCAAGAGGATGTAGAGTAAGTGGATTTCCAATTAGAGGTGGTCAAGGAAGAGCAGTTGCAGATGTAGATACACAAAGAGAATTGAGGCAACTCCAAGCTATAACGGAAGCTATGGAGAGAATAAATTCAGGGATTATAGATGTCAATTATGAAGAAGAATCCTCTGAAGAGGAACCAAATGAGGTTGATGAAGAAGTGAAGGTGTTGAGGATGCTGGTAAAGGCTAGTAGCAGGCGTAAAGTGGAAGTCCCCATGTAGGAAGTAACCTGATTGTCGAAGATCACATGGACTGGATCAATGCTTTATAAAAGTATTTTGACTTTGAAGAAGTTGAAGATAAGAAGAAGGTGAAGTATGAAGCAACCAGACTGAAAGGATATGCAGCCATTTGGTGGGATGAACTACAAATCCATAGATAAAGAAAAAGGTAAGTACAAAATAAAAAATTGGGATAAGATGTTGGATAAAATTAAAAGTCAATTTATGCCTAAGGATTATCAGTTAACTCTCATTAGGAAGCTACAGAATATTAGACAAAAATGTATGAATGTTAAAGAATATACAGAAGAATTCTTTAGGCTGAGTATTAGAGCTAGACAGACACAAGGAGACATAGAAAGAGTGGTCATGTATATAAATGGACTAAGATATGAAATACAAGAAGAGATAAACTTATTGAATTTCATGACTGTTGAAGATGCTTATCAGGCATCCTCTAGGGTAGAAGAGAAGCTACTAAGGAAACGAAACCAGAAGAATAGAGGAAGAAGTACATCAAGAGGAAAAGGACCCTCAACCATAGGATAAAAGTTTCAGGCTTCTAGGAATGAAGCAGAATGTTCCAACATCCAAATACCCCAAAGAGGAGGATTCAGGGGAGGCAAATTTGGTGCTAGAGGAAGAGGCAGAAACAAAGAAATGAAATGCTATGAATGTGGTGAGATGGGACACATGTCATGGGAATTCCCAAAGACCAAACCAACAGCTCAGAGGAATGCAAACATTGTTGAGGCTCGAGAGGAGTCCAATGAGAGACCAGAGATGGAAAATCTTCCCGAGGAAGGAGTGTCTCTTATGATGAAGAGAGTTTTGGTAAAAACAAAAAAAAGAAGTACATGAACCAGCACAAAGGAAGAGTCCATTCATGACTAAGTGCAAGTCACAAGGGAAGTGTTGCAAGGTGATCATTGATAGTGGTAGTATAGACAATTTGGTCTCCACTGAGATGGTAGAGAATTTGGGATTGAAGAGGATGAAACATCCCACTCCTTATAAAGTGTCCTGGTTGCAGAAAGGACATCAGCTCTTGGTGAATGAGAAGTGCAAGGTGGAGTTACAAATTTGTGATTACAAAGATGTGGTATTATGTGATCTAATGCCTATGGATGTGTTCCATATACTCTTAGGAAGTCCATGGAAGTATGACAGAAAGGTTGTTCATGATGGAAGGAAAAACACTTATTCTATGGAAAAAAATGGAAAGGAGCATGTGCTACTACCTTTGAAGGATGAAGCAGATCAAGAAGCTACATTCCATGGCATTTTGCTGATGACTGGGAAAGAGATACTACAAGAAGTCAAGAAGGAAGAGGAGCTACATTTTCCCCTTATTGTTAAACCAAAGGTAATTTTAACTGCCACAAATTTAGATGATTTTCCTACTGAAGTTAGGATCTTGCTTGATGATTTTGCTGATATTATTGTGGATGCGATACCAAATGATTCACCTCACATGAGAAGTATTATTCATCATATTGACTTAATACCTGGTGCAAGCTTACCCAGTAAGGCATACTATAGACTGACTCCTCAAGAGAATGAAGATATTAAACAATAGGTACATGAGTTACAATAAAGGTTTGGTGAAAGAAAGTTTGATTCCGTGTGTAGTGCCCACATTGCTTAGCCCAAAGAAAGATGGTACATGGTGTATGTGTATTGATTCCCAAGTAATCAATAAGATCACTATCAGGTACATATTCCCCTTACTCTGCATTGATGATTTGATGGATTGTTTGATTGGGTCTAAGTATTTTTCAAAGATAGATTTGAAGAGTGGTTATCATCAAATAATATTTAGAGAAGGGGATGAATGAAAAACTACATTCAAGACTAATAATGGATTGTATGAATGGTTAATAATTCCCTTTGGGATTACTAATGCACCTAGTACTTTTATGAGACTAATGAATGAGGTTTTGAAGGAATACACTAGAAAGTTTGTGATAGTGTATCTAAATGATATTCCGATCTTCAGTTAGAGTAAAGAAGAACATCCTAGACATCTCAAATTGGTGTTGGATACTCTAAAGAAGGAGAAACTACTGATAGATTTGAAAAAGTGTAGTTTCATGAAGAAAGAGTTGATTTATTTGGGTTTTGTAGTCTTGGAATAAGGGTTAAAGATGGATCCAGAAAACATACAAGCAATTCTCAATTGGCCAATCTTGAAGAGTACTTTTGAGGCCAGAAGTTTTCATGGTCTTGCAAGTTTTTATAGAAAATTCAGCAGGAATTTTAGGCAAATTTGTGCACCCATAATAGACAACTTCAGGGATAGTAAACAACCTTTCAAGTGGACAGAAGCTGATGATAGAAATTTCAATCTGTTGAAAAAGAAGATCACTGAGAATCCTATTTTGGATTTACCAAGTTTTGACAAAGTTTTTCAAGTGGAGACAGATGCTAGTGGGACAGCAATAGGATCTTTTCTGAGTCAAGAACAAAGACCAGTAGCATATTTCAGTGAGAAGTTAAATGAGGCAAAAAAAAGTATTCCTCATATGGCAAAGAATTGTATGTTGTTGTGCAAGCTCTTAAGAAGTGGAGGCATTACTTGATTCCCAAAGAGTTTATATTATCTTCAGATAATCATGCTTTGCATTTCATAAATAGTCAACCTAAATTGAATAAGAAACATGCTAAGTGGGTGGAATTTTTGTAAAAAATTAATTTTGTGATCAAACATACAAGTGGAAAATCTAATAAGGTGGCTAATGCCTTAAGCAGAGTAAATTTGATCTTGCAGGAAATTAAGGTCGACACTTTGGGATTTAAAAATTTGATTAATATGTATAAGGATGATGTTGATTTCAAGGATATATATGCAACATGTGAGAATCCAGTTTCCCACAATAGAATTCAATGGTTGGACTACATGATACAAGAAGGATTGTTGTTCAAAAACAATAAATTGTGCATTCCTAAATGTTCTATGAGAGAAAATTTGATAAAGGAGAATCATAGTGGAGGTTTGTCAGGTCACTTTAGACAGAACAAAACATTTGCTCAAGTGATTACTTTTTATTTTTGGTCAGGAATGAAACAGGATGCAAAGAATTTTGTTCAGACGTGCAGGATATGTCAACATGCCAAAGGGAGGAGACAAAACACTAGACTGTATCAACCCATACTTATTCCAACTAGGCCTTGGGATTCCATCAATATGGATTTTGTTCTGGGATTTCCTAGAACTCAGAGAGGGAATGATTCTATTTATGTAGTAGTGGATATATTTTTAAAAATGGCTCATTTCATTGCTTGTAAAAAGGCCAATGATGCAACATCTATTGCTAATTTGTTCTTCTCAGAAGTTGTTAAGTGACATGGTCTGCCTTTGAGCATTGTATCGGATAGAGACACTAAATTTGTTGGTCGTTTTTGGAGAACTTTATGGAAGAAATTGGGAACCAATCTTAGTTTTAGCTCTGCATATCATCCTCAAACTGATGCCAATTAGAGGAAATTTGGGTAAAAAATGGGCCTCCTAAGGAAAATAATAAAATAATAGTAGAGAAAGAGTAAAAAAAATACTTTTTTGGATTGTATTTTCAACTTATCTCCTTGTAGGTTTACTCAAATCCAACGAGTACCCACGTTGCATACTTTTAACAACATCTACACCATGAAAAAATGAAAATACATTAAAAACGTGTTTCTAGTGGGAGAAAACAAGTTTTTAATGTGTTTTCGATTTTTCATGGTGTGGATGTTGTTAAAAGTATCAAACATGGGTACTCGTTGGATGCATAATTTAATTATGCATCCAACGAGTCCTCCCTCTTGAAATTTGAGTAAACCTACAAGGCGATAAGTTGAAAATACGATCCAAAAAGTAGTTTTTATTTTTTCCCTCCAATTTTTTTAGGTGCTCCCTTTTTTACTCTTAAATCATTTTGATTGGCTATTACACGATGACATGGAATTTGTATTATTTTTGGAAGGCCCATTTAAAATTGAAATTTCCTCTAATCGGTCAGACTGAAGTGGTAAATAGAATCTTGGGGGATATATTGAGAAGTCTTGTTTATGAGAATCCAAAACAGTGGAATTTGGCTCTTTCTCAAGCTGAGTTTGCTTATAATGATTTAGCTAACAGGAGTACACGTATGATCCCATTTCAGATTATGTATGGGATGCATCCAAGAGGGGTCTATGAGCTCAAAAAATTTGGGAGAGTTAGGGATGAGGAGTGCAGATGGTGAAAAATTTGCACATAGTATGTAGGAGCTACATGAAAATGTCAAAAAGAAATTGCAGGAGAGTGCTAAAAAGTACAAACAAAGAGCAGATTTGAAGAGAAGGGAAGTTAATCTTCAGGTTGGATATTTAGTGATGGCATATCTTAGGAATGAGAGGTTTCCTAAGGGAACCTACAATAAATTTAAACTCAAGAAAATTGGGCCTTGTAAAATTTTGAGGAATTTTTCTGCAAATGCATATGAAATAGAACTTCCTTCTGACCTTGGAATTTCTCCAATTTTTAATGTTTCAGATCTGTATCCTTTTAAAGATTCACGTGTTCAAACAAGAGAAATGATTTGAGGTAAGGATGTTCAAATGCTATATTGGAAAGAACAATTACCTCAGAAGGAGCAACCACAAATTGAAGCTATACTGGATAAGATGATTTCAAAGAGAACCAGGAACATAGATTATTTTCAGTATTTATCCAAGTGGAAAGATCAACCATTTGAATATGCATTGTGGATGACAACAATGGAGGTTTCCAAGTATAATGTGGACCCTAAAGACCTATTGAACAATTCTTTTTCTCCCTTGGAGTATGATGCAGTAGCATCAACCCAAAGTTCTATATTTTCTGAATGAGCAACCAATGCTATTTTTTTGCTTCCTTGTAATAGGTTCTAGAAGTCTAGGGTTAGTTATTGATTTAAGTGTAATTGGTTTTCAGATAGAATTAGTTTGATTGTAATAATGAAAATTTTCCACTAATGTCCTCTTATCTTGCAAGAGGTTTCACGAGGATAGGGTTTGTTGTGTAATTGATTTCTTTAGGAGTTCATATCCTTCTTATTTGTATTTGACAGGTTTATGGAGTGTTATTTAATCATTGAATGTAATCGATCAAAGGGTTGTTGATGAAATGAAGAACAAAGCTCTATGACTCTGTGTTTCATTACATATTCATTATTTTTTTTCAATAACCAGAAACTTGTGTAAATTCTCTATGTATTATTGAACAAAGTGTAACTATCAAATATCTCAAGAAGCCGAAGGTTGTGGCATATCCATTCGAGCTCAAGATGTGTGAAATTGATCGTTTCACTGATCAATTTACGATATCACATTCTGATCAATTCGTGGAGTGAATATTGGACGGTCTAGATCAGAAGAGGAGAGAGATCGATGGTCCAGGCTAGTTTCTGCAAGGCCAAGGTACAAGTTTGTTAAGTTGTGGGGAAAGCAAAGATCGTGTGGTGGAGATCGAGACCGAAATGATCAACAACCCATATGGTATTTTGCTGAGGTGAAATGCACGGAAATTAGACCTATGAAATCCAAACTGAATGGTCCACAATCGACTGTATATCAATGGATAAGAGAAGCCCCGAAATGATGAACGACTTGAAGAGCATCTCACTCATGTATGTGAGTGGAGGTTAAAGGAAAGAATGGACACAAAATCCTTATGAATTGGCGCATAAAATTGGTGTCTTCCATTGATCCGACTTGCTTCCAATCTAACGGTGCAAATTGATTGCGGGAGGCACACTTTCCGATTCGACGGTCCCGAGAGATTGTAGAAGGATCTATGTGGAAGGAAATTGCGGAAGCCAATTGCGGAGGGAAGTTGCAAAAGCACGCTAGCAATTGTAGAAGGAAGGTCGTTGCGGAAAGGAGATTACGGGAAGACGGTTGTGGAAGATGAATTACGGAAGGTACTTTTGTTCGATGCTCCACAATCGGGTGAGACCCGTAATTTATATAAAATCCATATTACTGCCCATTTGAAGTCCGCTGTGGAAGAAAGAGTTAGCCGGGTCTACTCAACTTGGAGGTTCTGCTAACTTTGGAACCTGACTAATTCCTAGGATAGCGGATTGGATTGGGTTTTACTGATCCTATCTTGCATCACCTTTTCTTCATAAAGATGTTCCATGGGGCATCATTATGAAATTATGCAAGAATCAAAATATTTTTAACAAGGAATTTGTTGACACTCATTTCACTCATCAAGTAATGAAAGCAAGGGAGAAATGGGTATATGGTAATAGACCTTCCCGCAATCGAAAGGGGAACATCAAATCAAAAGATTGACAAGTATAAATTATTTTTTAGAGGTATATTTAAAAATTATTTAATTTTATTTGTAATTATAATGTTCTTTCAGTATTCAACTTTATTTGTTTGCAAAATTTTATAAATGAATGTATAGAATTTTTTTTTATTTTCAAGCAAGGATAGTCTTAAAGACAAGATGAATTTGTTCTTGATATCAAATGATTTGTGGAACAAATGGTGATCTACCTTCAAACTTTATAAAAATGGTTCCTTGGCATGCTCACCTAAGAGAATCATGCAAGATGATTTTATACAAAATAAAACAAAAAAATTTGCTCTACTTTTTTTTAGAACATTGCATGACCTAGATGAAGTTGAATCACACATTATAGTAAAGAAAATAATCGATGGATCTATTCATCTCTCTGCAATAATTAACCGTTATTCTCAAGAAGATACTTTGTCACGGTATTACAAGAGGATGAAAGATGAAAGAGATTCTCAAAATATGATTTGTGAATACTTGAAAGTGATGGATAATGAGTTCTATACTTATGGAAATGTATAAGAAAAAATGCGGTTGAAGTTTAAAAAATTGCAGCAATTCATTTTGTGTAGTTGTGATCTATTCTATTATCGAAGAATACAACAAAATATACGATGAAGAGGAAAAGAGAGATGTTGATGAAGATGAACCTAAATTTTCTAGGGATTCTTCAATTATTATGGACCAATATATTCTGCAAAAGGAGATCAGTCGAGTCTAGAAAATATATGTCGTGCTTTGTTTGTTGGTGTTGTTTCCATTTTCATTGTGCATCACATTGATGGACATGAACTTACTTCAACCTAAACCTAAATACTGTTTCGAGCTTGTTGTTGTTGATATGCATAACTATGTTAATGAGTGGATGGAACATGATTTTCATGAATTATTAGTTTACCTTGATTAAAATGTAGAAATTGATACCATATTTTTTTATGTTTGTTGTCATTTTTTCATATTTTATCAATAGAGCATTTGCTCAATTCATCAAAAGATTAAAGAATCTGGTTGAAGAGTACCCATTCCTTGGCATTTATATGAACTATTCAGAAGATTATTTCAGAAGGTTCTTTGTGATACAATGTTGGAATTGGATTGAAAGGAGACGATGTCTCCATATCTCACATGGATATGGATTGGCATGATTCTAATAAAAAACTTAATGATATGCCACAATTTGATTTCGGATTGGATCCCAAAAAACATGTTTTTGCAAAAGAAATGGTTACATCATTCTAGGATAACATTGTTGATAGGTTTACATCGGTTGAAGGAGCAGTTATTTCATCATATGTCAGATGTAGATATGTTTGTTCAGTGAACAGAATGAATATTATAAAAGAGCCTAGTTTAAAATAGCACAATGAAATGAAACAACACAGAAAACAAGAGAGAAGCTTTTAATCAAACACAGGAAAAGAAAACCTTGGATTATTTATTTCCCATTGATCTTTAGACTTCATAGCTACATACTTATATAGATTACATTGCATAGAAATAAAGGCATTATTTACATGCCGTAAAATCAGCTATAGGTTGCTGTATAATTCTGCAAATTATTTAATTCTTCACATACATTAGCATGTAGTGAAGTTTGCTGCAAATTTATTTAATAAACACCTGCAACCTAAACAATTATCAACATACCCCCCCTTAATGCTGAGAGGGCTCACAATAAGATCTCTGAGAATAAAAAACTGGGCCTTTGAGACTGCCTTAGTGAAGATGTCTGCTAGTTGTTTTTGAGTGTTGATGTATTTCAATTCAACTTGCTTCTTTTGGACCAAATCTCGAATAAAATGATACTTCAAGTCAAAATGTTTTGTCCTGATATGATGTACTGGATTCTTGGCCAATTTGATGGCACTCATATTATCACAAAAAAATATGGTAGGTTGAATTTGTTTTTCTTCAATTTCTTCAAGAACTTTTCTAAGCCATAATGCTTGTGTGCCTGCTGAGGTGACTGCAACATATTCTGCTTCTGTAGAAGAAAGAGAAACTATACTTTGCTTCTTTGAGCTCAAAGTGATCAAACCCGAACCAAAAGAAAAACAATTACCAGATGTAGTTTTTCTATCATCCAAACTACCTCCCCAATCAGAATCACCGAAACCAACCAATTCAAAACTCTTAGAAGTATAGTAATGAATGCCAAAATTTAGAGTTCCTTTCACATACCTCAGAATTCTTTTAGCTGCATTCATATGCATTTCAGATGGCATTTCCATATACCTAGAAACAAGTGAAACTGAATAAGCAATATCAGGCCTTGTGTGTGTTAGAAACATTAAGCTTCCAACAATACTTCTGTAAACTGTCTCATCAACCATTTCAGCACCATCATCTCTACACAACACAACTCCATGAGCATTTGGAGTAAGAGATGGTTTGCAATCATCCATATCAAATTTCTTCAACATATCCTTTGCATACTTTGTCTGACAAATAAAAATTTCATCTTCACTTTGATAAACTTCCATTCCAAAAAAATATTGCAGGAGGTTTAAATCTTTCATCTCAAACTCACACGTCATAGCAAATTTGAATTCATCCTTCATTTTAGAACTGCTACCCATACACAACAAATCATCAACATATAAACTGACAATAAGAATATCATTACCTTCTCGTTTATAGTATAGGGTAGGTTCACTCTTACTTCTTTTGAAGCCATTCTCTTGAAAATATCCATCAATCCTGGCATACCAGGCTCTTAGTGCTTGCTTTAGGCCATACAAAGCCTTCTTCAACTTGTAGACTTGATGTTATTTTCCTTGCACTTCAAAACCCTGTGGCTGTTCCACAAAGACTTCCTCTTCTAAGTACCCATTCAAGAAGGCACTTTTCACATCCATGTGATGAATGCTCCATTTCTGTTGTGCTACCAGTGAAATCAACATTCTGATAGTGTCTTGCCTTGCTACAGGTGCAAAGGTTTCTTCATAATCAATTCCATACTTCTATGTGAATCCCTTAGCAACTAACCTTGCTTTGTGTCTTTCAACAGTCCCATTACTGTTATACTTTGTCTTGTAGACCCATTTAGTACCAATTTTTTTTCTTGTCATGTGGAAGATCTGTAAGCTCCCAAGTATCATTCCTATGAATTGAATCTATCTCTTCTTGCATAGCTTGCACCCAAAACTCATCAGTAGAAGCTTCTTCAAAACTTGATGGCCCAAAATCAACTTGTGAAAATAAAGCAAAATTTACAGTCTCACCTCTTGGATTTTCTTCATGTGCCAGACTTGTACTTCTCTAATAAATTTCATTCAAGCTTCTCACCTTCCTTGCGGTTCTCACCTTCCTTGCGGTACTTGGACTTGAATATGGAGAACTAGATGAGGGGCTACTTGGTGGATTTGTAGCATTTGGAACTGAAACATTAGTGGGATTCTCATTATTAATATCATCAATAATATTACCATCCAAACTAGATTTTGATTTCTCAACATGGTCTTTTTGATGACCATAAACTCCCCCTTCATAAAAAAATTACATCTCTTGACACAACAATGCGATTGGTGAGAGGATTATACAACCTATAAGTCTTACTTTGCTCACTATATCCAACAAAAATGCATTCTTCACTTTTTGGATCTAACTTTTGTCTCTTTTGATCAGCTACATGAACAAAGGCTAAACAACCAAAAACTTTGAAATGATTAACATTAGGCTTTTTCTCATACCAGGCTTCATAAGGAGTCATCATGTATAGTGCACTAGTGGGACTTCTATTGAGAATATACACTGCTGTAGCAACTGCATCACCCCAAAGGAATTGCTTAATCCTTTGGTATGTAACATACTCCTTGCCATTTCCACCACTGTACGGTTCTTTCTTTCAGCTACCCCATTTTGTTGAGGTGTGTAAGCAGTGGTGAGTTGTCTTCTAATTCCATTCATATCACAAAATTTCTGAAAACCTCTTGAACACAATTCTCCTCCACGATCAGTCCTTAAGCATTTTATTTTGTAACCACTTTCATTTTCTACCAAGGCTTTAAACCTCTTGAATGTATCAAATGCTTCACCCTTGCTCTTCAAAAAATAAACCCAACACATTCTTGAGTAATCATTAATAAAACTAATGAAATATGATGACTTACCCAAACTTTCTGTCTGCATAGGACCACAAATATCAGAATGAACTAGCTGAAGTGGATAATGGGCCCTCCATGCCTTGCCTCTAGGAAATTTCTCTATTGCATGTTTTCCTTTAGCACATCCTTCACAAACCTCCTTGTGCTCTTCAACCTTAGGCAAACCATAAACTAATTCTTTTGATGTTAGAAGCTTCAAACTGTGAAAATTCAAATGACCATACTTGAGATGCCACAACCAACCTTTGTCCTCATATGCCATATTAGCAAGGTTGATGCTAGTTTCGCCAAACTTCAATGGGAACATCCGATTCTTTGACATAGGCACAACTGTAACCACCCTATTGCCTCGATTCTTATCATAAATCGTGCATTGTCTACCATCAAACACTACTCTATAATTATTTTCACACAGCTTCCCAACACTTAATAAATTGTGCTTTAACTATGGAGTGTAATAAACATCTTTGACACTTTTCATACCTTCTTTGATATTAGATTTGAAACTTTCATCCATTGTAGAGAAAAGCTTGCAATTTCCTGTCATGTGGTTAGAACAACCTGAATCTAAATACCAAACATCTTTAACTGTATTTTCAGTTTTTCCATAAGATAAAAACAAATTATTTTGAGAAGCATCATCACCCTCTTGAGCATAATTAACACTTTTGTTTTCTTTTAATCTGCAATCCCTTTCAAAATGACCATACCTTTGACAATGATAGCACTGGATGTTTCTCTTATCAAATCTACCTCTACCTCTTCCTCTGAAACCACCTCTTCTTCCTCTATCTCCTCTTGGAAAAAAATGATACTGACCTTTACCTCGGGCTTGGTTTCTTCTGGACCTAGAACTAGCATCTGCATTCTTTGTAATCTGTAGTTTTGTGGAAAAATCTTTCTCATCACTTTCTCCAAATGAATCTCGCACTCTGTCTTCATAAGAAATAAGAGATCCAACTAGGTGATCAAAGTGAAGGTTAGTCAAATCCTTACTTTCTTCAATGACTATAGCAACATCGTTCCATATTGGTGTTAGAGACCTCAACACCTTTTTAATCACAACTTCTTTATCAATAGTTTCTCCTAGAGTAGCCAATTTATTGACAACATCATTTACTCTTACACAATAATCACTCACCTTCTCACCTTCCTGCATCTTCAAATTCTTGAATTCTGTCCTCAGTGTCTGTAACTTGATAACTTTAACTTGATCACTGCCTTGGTAAGCTTCATGTAGAGTCTTCCACGCATTCTGAGCTGACTTTGCTCTTGCAATTCTTGGAAATAAGCTCTTATCTAGAGCTATTTGAATTTGAAATAAAGCTTGGGCATTCTTCTTCTTGGCTTCTCTCTTAGTTGTTTTATCATTGGCTGTAAGTGTGTTCCAATCAGCTGGCTCTTCATAACCTGATTCTACAATCTCCCACAAATATTTTCCTGTCAAAAAGGTCATCATCTTGATGCACCAATAATCATAATCACTTCCATCAAATTCTGGAATTGGCAAAGAGTTAGAATTTGACATTATGAACTTTAAACAAAATACCTGCTCTGATACCAAATGAAGATTATAAAAGAGCCTAGTTTAAAATAACACAATGAAATGAAACAACACAGAAAACAAGAGAGAAGCTTTTAAGCAAACACAGGAAAAGAAAACCTTGGATTATTTATTTCCCATTGATCTTTAGACTTCACAGCTACATACTTATATAGATTACATTGCATAGAAATAAAGACATTATTTACATGCCGTAAAATCAGTTGTAGGTTGCTGTATAATTCTGTAAATGATTTAATTATTCACATACATTAGCATGCAGTGAAGTTTGCTACAAATTTATTTAATAAACACCTGCAACCTAAAATAGACACTGTCAAATTCTGCACAACATCAATTATCAACACAAAATGAAAAATAATGTGCTTGTTTTAGTTGAGAAATAGTGCACATGAAACCATTTTATGAATGTTTAGCTGGGCAAAAAGGTATTTTCTATTGATACTTTTATAAAATTATTAGAAAATTTTCTTTTTCCTAATTACTTTCTAAAATTAAAATTATTTTTAATACTTAGAAAAAAATATAGGTATTGAAGACAAAAATACATTGGAAAAAATACTCTATTATGAATGGAAATTCCAAGCAAGATGAGTATCACAATGTGGAATATCCCAAAAATACTAAACCACAATCAAGAGATCAAGATACAAAACATGGAGACAAAGAAGAAGGTAATTTTATTATATGTTTGAATCAATATACTTCATAGTTTAATGATTGTAATTTTTTTTCCAGTGGCTGCTTTAATCGAAAATGTTTATTTTTATTGTTCCATAGGACATGGCAATGCAAGCGAGATCATGGAAATAATAAAATATTTCAGTCAAGCATAAATTATATCTACTATGGTGTGTCGCTAATCTAAATTATATCCAGTATGGTGTGTCGCTAATCTTCCTGTAGAAAATCATTGATAGTCTTCCTGTAGAAAATCATTGATAGGTAAGAAAGCCAATTATTCTGTGTCTTTCCGTTGAAAACTGTAGAGAATATATTATGTAATATATGATATACATTTTTTATCATTTATATTTAAATAACAATGTGAAAATACTGATATTAGAATTTGAGGATTTTTATTTAGTCAAAAACCCTCCACAAAGACAAAAGAGGTATCTAGAAATATTGAGAAAGACAAGACAATAATTTTAAACCCAATTCAAAATTATATCAATCATGACCACAGGGATTATATTTCTTGGAATTATGTCAGCAAATTCCATGTTGGAATTTGGTTAAACAAAAGCAGATGGATTTATTTAACAAATTTCTTAGAGCAAAGGGAAATTTTCTTGAGAACGAATTTAGCTTTGTTTTCAAAGTTGATAAATGTGTTATAGATAATGAGGGTAAATAAGTTAAAACCTTGGAAATATTGTGGAGTGAATTTCGATATTTCTCTTATAAGAACATGATGATCGTTTTTGGAGGGTGAAGAGGAACAACTGAAGCATGTTCAAAATTGCAATGTGTAGAAGCCTTACAATATATCCTCTAAGGATGATGATGCTAATATGATAAAAGGACTTTGGAAAGGTCTTAGTAAAATAGATTTTAAATTATATAACTTTCTCTTGAGAAATTTCATTATGGTTAATTTTTTTTGTTTAATGGTTTATATGTTATTTGTTTAATTTTATTTTTGTTAAATATTAATTATGTATTTTATGGGTTAGGTATTATGTGTAACTTTTTTAATTTAATGACTTATTTATTATCTTATTCTAGTTATATTTTTAGTTATGGTTTTTGTATGCCGTCTAAACATTAAATCAAAAGAAATTGTTGGTATTGGGAGTACAAGGGTTGATGTTTGGAGTTCAAGTGTTTATTGGAAAAAGAGAAAGATATAGACAACATGATTTTGTGCATGACTACTACCATTATTATTCATGAAAATTTATTCATGATATAATCAATATTGCACAAGAGCATTTCAACATTGCTCTGTGGTTTGCTTATTTAGATTGCACAAAACTAAGAAACATGAAGAGGGAATTTGAATGGCTGAAAGATGAAAAGTTCGTATATATTTGGGACCACCAGCAATGTATGCATACTATGTATTGGTCCCCTATATATGTTATATTGGTAGAGTACTGCATATTTACAAGAAAGAGTTTAAATATGTACTTATGTAGTATGAATATAGTTATGAAAACAGAAAAATATTGTTTATAGATGAAGGTCAATACCATTCAGAAGAAAATAGTGAGGAAAAATGTTTGCAAATGCCATCAAGTTGGACATTTGATGGTTCAGATGAAAGAGATGTAAATGTAAAAACAATGTTGTGTTCATTTTTGAATTACCTTAAGCCTCATTGAAACATGCGATTTTAGATAAAAACATTCAAAATTTAGATGACAATAATGGGGAAAATTGCTATATATTGTGACTTGGTAGGACATTTAATTGTTGATATGAAAGTGATAGAAAAAAATACAATTTTGTGTATTTACATGGAACTTGTATTTGTTTTATTATGGAACTGACATGTTTGAAAAAATCCATATAAAATTCACAATAAATATACTCCATAATTTTTATTTATACAAAAGGGTATATTGATTAGATTTTGTTGTATGTTTTTGTGTGCATATACAACACTATTAAATAAATGATTGATTATATTCAATGTGAATGGATTATTGTTACATGTTATTCATAAAATATCATTACCAAACATATTATTCTAGAGAGATCCATACATTGTTACAAGATCAAAGATTTATCTTATATGTTGAGGTTTTAAAATTTTTCTTAAAGAATGCCTTAGTATTTTTGAAGTTGGTTTATGGAAATCTATGCAAGAAAGAAATGTGAATGAGATTTTTCATGAGATTTTTCCATATTTAGAAGCGATACCAAGAAATGCATATGTTGGAGAATCCCAAAGTATATATCAAACCTTTAAACAAAATCTCTATTGTAAAAAAATGAAATTAGTTTGTTGAATAATGTAATACAATTTTTCATATTGATAGTGTTTTCTATGTGTGGAAATGTTATTAAGATCTTCGTATTTTTGTATATTCAGTTTCATTGGATTTTTTGAAGTGGCTTATTACCATTGAGTTACCAATTTTAAAAGTTAAGAATAATATTTGCTAAATGGGATTGAAAATTTAATAAACCCAAAATTGGAGTTTGTAAAGAACAAATCATATTCTAAAAAGGTTAGTATCTAAATTAAAATGTGCGAAATTAGATTATGAAAATGCCAACATTGGTTTTCAAAAGTGTAAATTTGATTGCAAAAGTGTCAATATGAGGTTTCAAAAGTGAAAAATTTGATTCTAAAAGAGTCAATATCACATTTAAAAAGTGCAAAATTTAGTTCCAAAAGTGTCAATTTCAAATTCAAATCCAAAAGTGCAGTTTTGGAACCCAATATTGACACTTTTGGAAACCTATTTTGCACTTTAAAAAGACTATTTTGGACTTTAAAAATGTTGTTTTAAGAAGCTCCAAGTGAAATTAATCCAAATTTAATGAAATAAGTGTTTTAACCCTAACTTAAAGTGAACAAAGATTCTCATTGTACTTTATTTAAATAGTATATGTTAACTAGTTTTGAAAACCACTTACACTTATGGATAAATACACCTAGTCAAATCTATGATAAAAGTAAACATGTTCTACATAAATAAAACATGTAAGGAAATACTATTCTAATAATACTAAAAAAAATCAACCTAAATTTTGACTAATGCATTGATCTTGTTTTCCTACAAATACGAACTTGAATGATGGCATATGATGTTGGTCGTTGTTAGGCCAAGCTAGACAATAAGAATTGGATGTTTGAGGCCTATCCTTCTCCCTTCTCCTTATTTATCACTTATAATATTCTCCTTCTTTGTAATAGGATAATTTCAAATAATATTCTCCTCCTTTGTAATAGGGTAATTTCAAATTGCATGAAACTTACTCCATTAAATATATGGAAAGAACCAAATTACTTATTTGTTTTTACAAATATATTTAAATGATGTCATATGATGTTGGCAGTTCTTAGGCCAAACTAAACAATAAAAATTAGATGTTTGAGACCTATTTTTCTCCCTTCTCCTTATTTATCACTTATAATATTCTCCTGCTTTGTAAAAGACCAATTTCAAATAATATTCTCCTCCTTTATAATAAGGCAATTTCAAATTACATGAAACTTGCACCAAATAAATATATATGGAAACAACCAAATTCCTTATTTGTTTTTAAAAAAACTTATCATATTTAAATACAACCTTCAAATTGCATGAAACTCGTCCCAAAAAATATACATAAAATTACATGAAAACAACCAAATTGTTTATTTGATTTTGCAAACAAATTACAAAACTAAGACATCTTAAGCATATTAAACTTCAATTGTAACTCGATTGTAAGTTTAGGTCATCATAAAGCCGAACAACAAGTCAATAATTTACTTTGAGGATTGTTCTTAAATGGCATGATCAAGATGAAATTGAAATCGAATATAAATGTGAACCTAACAATAATTAATAATAATACCTGTTAAGCATATTAAAGTATATTATCACATCCCGATGCAATGAGTCACTTCAACTTTATTGACTAATCAATCTAATAATTTTAAACATTTGCAATAAATAAATTATTTTTAAAACTTTAGGAAACACTTAAGAGATTATAAAATTTTATCAATTGATAGAAAGTCTACCATGTTTGACCGTTGTGAGCAGGGACTGAAAAGTTACAAGTTAAAAAAAATGGAATAGATTCACAGAAACAACTTGGAAAAACCTTCTTTGATCGCTATCTTCACTTTTTCTGCAGCCAAATAATGCAGAGCCATGATGGATCAAATTCTAACGCTGTTCAATGCTTCCAGAATCATTATTTAAAAATCTGTTTTCCAGATGGTAAAAGTGGCCTCGTATCGACGCAACGCATGTGGCTGATCTGTTAAACAGTGAACTACTCCGTATCCCCTTACGTATTCTAGAATATGATATGGTCCCAGACCTATTTCTTAAATCTCTGCAAGTCAACGAAGTCGGCCTGATGGGGTTCGGTAGAACTGGTCCACATCAACGCTGCGAGCTCATCTGATTTAGAATCTTATTGTTTATTATATAACACAAGACCAAAATAATAGTCCCTGCAGCGTCAGTCCGTTTGAAAATTTATTGGAGGAACAGTAACCTGCAGTCAATTTCCATTTTCTCCTATAAAAAGAAGCGTTCTGTCGCCTGTAACCAATCGAGATGCATTTGTCAAGTATGCTTTTGTGTTTTTCTGTCTTCAGTATTGGAATTACGCAACATGGACTTCACAGTTCTTCAAGAGGAGGCCGCGGTTCCTGTCATCGATCTTGGTCTTTTGTTAGATCCCCTTGATTCATCAGCGGCTCCAACGCCGAAATTATCTGTTATTAGCAAGATTGCTAAGGCTTGCGAAGAATGGGGATTTTTCCAAGTCATAAATCATGGAATCCCCTTAGATCTTATAGAAGAAGTTCTGGCTAGTTCGCGTATATTCTTCGAGAATCCTGCACAAGAGAAGATGAAGGTCAGACCACAGGCGCGGGGACGCGACCACTCGAAGATTCCCATGGGTTACAATGTATATCCACCCTGTAGATGGGATCTGTACGAGACTCTGTACTACGTCGCTGGCCCATCAGCATGCAACGCTTTTCCGGAGGAGTTGCCTCAGTTGCGGTATGAAAACCAACATGGGTATCGATTAATTTGCGTATAGCTTAATTGTTAGACAATTCAAACTTTCTTGTTTATATTCGTATAACCTAATTGATAGACATTTCATTAATTTGAGATCATGGCGTACTAATGCGCAGAATGGTCATAGAGAAGCTGCTGAGATTCCTGTGTAAGACGGTGGAATTTATCGAGAGCCTCGTTTCCCAAAGCCTCGGATTGCCTGCTAATTTTCTCAAGGAACTCAATGGGGACAAGATCTTGCAGCCTTTTAAGATGCTCTGCTATCCGAGAGCCACAAGCCAGCACGAAGAGATAGGAGCATGGGAGCATCAGGACAGCAGCTGCATCACGGTGGTTGGGCAAGACAATAGTGGAGGGTACCAAGTTCTCAAGAATGGCAAATGGGTGGACATCAAACCTACCAAGGGAGCTCTTGTCATCAATATCGGAGATCTTATTCAGGTAACCCTAATTCGAATTCCAATTATTATATACAATTTTAATGAATCAACCATGAACCTTCAAGTTTGGTGTGCTCTACATATAACAGGTATGGAGCAACAACAGATTCAAGAGTGCTGTGCATCGAGTTGTGAATAGTAAAGAGAGAAGACGATGCTCGTTTGCATTTGGTATCATTCCAAATCCGGATACGATAGTGACGCCTCTTCCTCAGTTTAGCACCAACATCAACTGTCCTGCTTCTTACAGAGCATTTCTCTACAGAGATTATATGATCAAGAGAACTAATAACAAGATCCACCCTCCTACTAGTCCCGAAGACTTTGTCACCGTCTCCATCTACGCCATCCATAAATGATATTTAATTACAATAATGCAATGTAGATGCATAAATAAAATCTTTGCGTGCACCTGCACGAAAATCTTTTGGTTTGTAAATATATAGCTATATATTGAATCTATGGTTGCAGCTGCAAGGAAATACCACAGAGCGACATGAATGAGTTAGTGCTGAATTCAGAAAATCTCTGCATTTTAGTTTTAACGCGCTTAACCGGAACAATTCGATGGCAAGCATTTCTCTTCAGGTGACGAATACTTTACATTTTGTTGCATGTCAATGTCGATCGAGAAGAAAATACACATTGATAGGGCTGATTCGATTTGATGGCTTAATAAACAACGGAGCAAAATTTTAAAAGTATATATTGCAAAATGAAATTTAAATTGACAGACTAATACAATAACTACAACAGAGCACCTTCCATTAGATTTGGTCGCTTGAGGAGGCCCTCCTTATGTCTTGTCAATTTAATTTTATTAGTTGCAAGACTCAGAGTCATGCCTATACCTAAAAATATACGTCGACCGTCTAGACATTCAACAGGGGATTCCAAGTCACTTTCTACTTTTATTTATGAATACTAAAATGCATGAAAATCAGAGCTATAAATGTGCATCTATTTAAAAAGGTTAAGACCTGGGCATATTACATCAATCAGCGATCTATGAAACTTCGATCCCTTTTGTCTATATATGATTTGATTGAGGATGATAAATTTTATTTTATTTTATTATGTTTTTATGTTGTCATATGGATATTTTACATTGGAATGAGGAATACATTTTTGATGTTTTTATATACATAGTTTTCATTGGAATGAGTAAATGAGATTGTTAAAGTTAAGAATGAGATTGTTAACATTTTATTAATAAAAGAGATGGAGTTGAGTATAGTAATACCTTTTGTTTGTAGGACAAATATCTTATTTTCTTTGACATTTGATATAATGAGTTTCTAGGAAGAAATCACAAAATCAGGTCTTTTAATACTTAAATTTATTTAATAGTTTGAATAACATTATATTAAAATTTTTATTGCATCAAGAGAAGCGAGGTGTTTTATAGCTCAGTATGGGGGAGATGTTGTAACATTTCTTCTTAACAAAATAATTAAAAAATTTCATCTCAGCTCATAAAATAAAAAAATATGCAAAGTATTTAAAAAAATCAATGTTCGCTCATAAAATAAAAAATTATAAAATAAAAACTTAAAACTTAAACCTCGATCTATAAATTAAAAAAAAAATTACACCTCAAAAAATTGGATCCCTCTAGGTACTTATAACTCTGAGTTTAAAATAGATCTATTGTGGTTAATTTCACTTTAAATAACATTATATTAAAAGTTTTATTAATTTAAATATATTATTAAGGTTATAACTAATCTATAAAAATTCTCTTAAAAATAATACTAATAAATGAAAATAAATAATACTAATTTTATAAATAAATTTATTTTTAAATATATAAAATTAATTAAATTATAAAATATACTATATTATTTATAAATAATACTAATTTTATAAATAAATTTACTTATATATATATATATAATTAATTAAATTATAAAATATACTATATTATTTACTTGAGAAATTTAATATATAAAGTTACAAGTAGGATTTTTAGTTCATCTAAACACATATATATAGAGGGGTGTTTCACATATTTTCACATTTTCATAATATTTATAGAGACATTAAACACACATATATAGAGAGGTATTTCACACATTTTCATAGTATTTATAGAAACATTTTTATTTTCATATAAAAACATTTTTATTTGACATTTTAAGATGGGACATTTACAAAGTCTATTTTCACTACTTCCTTTTTATTCGCTATTTTCACTAAGCAATTTTCTTTCAACATTTTTATAGAACATTTTTATTAAGACATTCTCAATGAGCATTTTTATGACATACCTTTCAAATCTTAATATAGGATCTTAATCTAATTAGGGCATAAGTTCCTTCATCCATTCTAAGTTATAATTTATTTCATCTTATTTCTTTATTCCAATATGAACAATTCACTGCATTGAATATTTTAAGAGGAGACATAGAGTCTTTATGATAATAAGTTTGCATCTTCTGAAGATGAATAGACATTAACATAATAATGTGAGAGAATAAAATGAACATTAGATTACAAGAAATGGAAAATCAAATCCAAGAAATGTAATAATTGACGCAAGAAAGTGATGCCAACAATTTTTATAAAATCTTAATATGAAGAGTAAGATTAAAGAGCTAAACAAATTGAAAGAAATTGTCCCATGGAAGCAAAGGCGGCTAGCAAAAGTAATTGAGAGTAAAGATAGGTTAATTCATGTTAAGCTAAGAAATAATGATGATAAATATTAAATATTTAGTAAAACCTAGAGTCTAAAAGGGTTACGAATATCATAAATGAAGACCTCATTATAGAAGATCAAGATGAATTAAGAATGGAAATTCAAAAGGTAAAAGACATAAGGAAGAAAGAAACATGGGAAGTAATCAAGAATAAAAATCTATTATTAGGCATAGAGACAAAAAATATGGGCTAGTGCAAGGTAAGATCAACATAGTTTAAAGTATTCTTAAGTTATTAGAATTATGTTTTAGAAACTTAGGAGTTAGTTAAGATAAACTTAGTTTAAAGTATATAGGATGGTGCAAGGTAATGCTACCCAATTATGACGTGCAACTAAATAAATATTAGACTTACAACATTTTAGAACATAGTGTAAAAAGATGAAACATAGACAATAGAGTTACCTTCTGAAATATATAACTTTTATTATGGAAAATTAGTATAACTCCAAGAAAATGGTGTTCTCCGAAGATTGATATGTTAATTTTTTTCTAAAACATAATGCATAGATGTCCATGTTAGGCCTTGGGTTTGGCATCTAAATTAACAATGATTTTTTGAATTTTATATATTTTTTAATTAAGAAATTCAATGAATCCGTAGAATGAGAAGGCAGGTGCACTATGAAGGTCTTAACCCAATCAATGAACTTTTTTTAAGTGTAGGTAGCAGTTTCTTTTTTGTTTTCAAAATAGGTGAACCAATCAAAAGTTACAAGTAAAATGAGAAACCTATGTTTTTTAGAAATTTGACATATGACAAAATAAAAATATAAAACAATATTGTCTTCTTTACTATATATATATATATATATATGGAATATGCACATAACTTTCTATAAGTGTTTGAAATTTCATTAACAACAAGCAAAGCATATATAGATTCGAAATTGAAAAGCACTAAAAGGAAAAAATGGATGTGTGACAATCCAAACTTAAAACCAAATAAAACAACTCATCCACCACTTGGATGAAAAAGATAAATACCACAAATATTTTTTAAAATTAAAAACATTCAACATTATTATTTAAAATTTTATATATAGACTCTTTTATTCAAGTAACATGTATACATTAATAAATTACACATTTTTATTTTGATAATATACACATTTTACTAAAATAAAAACAAATTCATTTTCCCTATTCTCCACATCTCTCCCTATCTATCTCTCACACCCTACCCCTCTCTCCCTCCACCCATTCCCTACCCTACCTCTCTCCATCCACCCATTCCCTAGTATATCCCTCCTACCATTTTAATGAATCACCCATGAGCCTAGTGTTTGGTGGGCTCTACATAGAACAGGTATGGATCAACAACAGATTCAAGAGTGCTGTGCATCGAGTTCTGAATAGTAAAGAGGGAAGACGATGCTCGTTTGCATTTGCTATCATTCCAATGAATCACCCATGAGCCTAGTGTTTGGTGGGCTCTACATATAACAGGTATGGAGCAACAACAGATTCAAGAGTGCTGTGCATCGAGTTCTGAATAGTAAAGAGGGAAGACGATGCTCGTTTGCATTTGCTATCATTCCAAATCCGGATACGATAGTGACGCCTCTTCCTCAGTTTAGCACCGACATCAACTGTCTTGCTGCTTACAGATTATTTCTCTACAGAGATTATATGATCAAGAGAACTAATAACAAGATCCACCCTCCTACTAGTCCCAAAGACTTTGTCACCTTCTCCATCTACGCCATCCATAAATGACATTTAATTACAATAATGCAATGTAGCTGCATAAATAAAATCTTTGCGTGCGCCTGAACGGAAATCTTTTTGTTTGTAAATATATAGCTATATATTGAATCTATGGTTGCAGCTACAAGGAAATGCCACAGAGCGACATGAATGAGTGAGTGCTGAATTCAGAAAATCTCTGCATTTTAGTTTTAACGCGCTGACAGTTTTTTACCGGAACAATTCGATGGCAAGCATTTCTCTTCAGGTGACGAATACTTTACATTTTGTTGCATGTCAATGTCGATCCAGAAGAGAGTACACATTGATAGGCTGATTCGATTTGATGGCTCAATAAACAACAGAGCAAAATTTTAAAAGTATATAATACAAAATGACATATAAATTGACAGACTAATACAATAACTACAACAGAGCACCTTCCATTAGATTTGGTAGCTTGAGGAGGTCCTCCTCATGTCTTGTCAATTTATTTTATTAGTTGCAAGACTCAGAGTCATGCCTATACCTAAAAATATGCGTCGACCGTCCAGACATTCAACAGGGGATTCCAAGTCACTTTCTACTTTATTTATGAATACTAAAATGCATGAAAATCAGAGCTATAAATGCGCATCTCTATGAAACTTCGATCCATTTTGTCAATACATGATTTGATTGAGGATGATCATTTTTATTTTATTTTATTATGTTTTTATATAGATATTTTACATTGGAATGAGGGATGTATTTTGATGTTTTTATATGCATAGTTTTCATTGGAATGAGTAAATGAGATTGTTAAAGTTATGGTAAGAATGGGATTGTTAACATTTTATTGTGTCCTTGATATTTAGTTTTTCGGTCAGGGATATTAATTGGGAAGGTTGTTTGCGATTTTTTGTGTTTGATGAAGGTTTACCATAGTCTGTAACAATTTAACAATTTTTTAATAATTTGTTTTATTTTGATGGTTTTTTAAGTGGGATTTATCTCTATTTTCATTGGCTCAATTCACCATGATGTCGGCCTGGGTTCCTGTGCCCTAGGCCTCGGTGGCGTGCTCACGTCATGGATGGTTTAATGCATTCAGTCAGAGTTGCTACGTATTAATTTATATGGTGTCTCGGTAGTTGATGTGTATGAGTTAGTGTCTCGGTTTTTGAAGAGAAATCCAGAACATTTGTATAAGTCTGCACTCTGCAGGTTGTGCAGTCTTTTAATGTTGGTGGCCACCTGTATATTATGGAGTATAGCGCACGTCGCCTCGACCTTGGCATGACAGGCATTAGACGCTAACCCCGCCTTGACCTTGGCGTGACAGGCATCAGAGGCTGTCACGCTAACCCTGCCTCGACCTTGAAGACCTTAAAGACCTTGAAGAGGAAGAAGACACTAAGCACACTGCAACAGACGCTAACCCCGGAGGCAGCGAGCATCTTAAATCATGCCATAGCAAAAGCTTCTCGCCGTTGGCACAACCAAACGATTCCTCTACATGTCGGTGCGATGTTTTTTGCAGCCTCTGCTAATCATCTGTGCCAGGCTTGTTGCGACTTCAAAGTTTAGGGGTTGGTTCTCGTAGGGAATAAATTTCTTGTCTTATTGTTAAGTCAGTTGCAATATGTGATTATATTTATCTGGTATTTACAGGGAAGATGTTGATGTCATCGGAGAAAAACCTGCTGCAGCGTTGGGAGAACCTATGGACATCTTGACTGCTTTGCAGCTTGTATTAAAGAATTCATTGGCCCATGATGGTCTTGCTAGAGGTCTTCATGAAGGTGCCAAATCCATTGAGAAACATGCAGTTCAGCTGTGTGTGATTGCAGAGGATTGCAACCAACCTAATTACACAAAATATGTCCAAGCTCTGTGTGCTGAGCACAACGTGAACTTGATTTCTGTTCCGAGTGCAAACAAGCTGGGTGAATGGGCAGGAGTAAGTATTTTTCAATATTGTACTTTTGTGTGCCTGACAGGTATTGTTGTATAACTTATCAATTGCTCTATGCAGCTTTGCAAGATTGACTCAGAGGGTAAAGCTCGGAAGCTGGTTGGGTGCTCTTGTGTTGTTATGAAGGTAAAATGTTGTTTTGATTAAATATGTAGTCACTATTTGAAAGAAGGCGTGTATTTATTTGTTTTTGATCTCTTCTATTGTCTTATGATTAAATAAATAGGACTACAGCGAAGAAACTGAGGGCTTGAATGTTATTCAAGAATATGTAAAGACACATTAAGCTGTTGTGAGGTCTCAGTTTTGTGGGTACTTAAGTTCTGGGTCATCTGTATTTTGGTCTCTTAATTTAAAAGTTGTGGGTTGGAAGATTTAAGGGACTCTTGTTCCAGTCTTTGAATTACAAATGGAGTATGATAATTTTGAACTCATTATCATAGGGGATAAAGAGGCCGAATCTATAATAAAAAAACTTGTGCAGACAATATTAGAAAAAGTGAAACCCCAACGCAACTTCAGATCCTTCTTATCATAACAGAGATATCTACTTTTTGTTCTGTTCTGGAAACAAAGATAAAGAGCCCACATTGCTATGAAGTTCAGGGAATTGGAACAAATGGTGGAAGGATGTTTTGAACACGGGTATAATTCTTAACATGGGTGATTTAAAGTGGCTTGTAGAGCAACCCAAGGCAGGAGGAGCATTGATAGGGTTTTTAGTCTCATCTTCTATGCAACAAGTTGTTATGAAATTCAGCCGATTATTAACTCACTCGATGTGGAGGAATTGGTTGTCTATGGCTGATTGGGATTGCGACGTGTGAAACATACCTGCGTTGTCAGGTATATCATCCTTTTATGGAGAATTATTGGGACCTGCAGCCTCTACCTATTGTTGCTAAACCAACTCCGGGATTGTTTCTTTGATTCTCCCTTGTTTCTTCTGCTTTCCAAATTCTGCTCCTAGTCCCATCCAGTTGCTTAGGTTTATCCTGTCCTGGGGAGTCAGCTGGCCACAAAGAATGAAAAGTGGTTAGTATCTCTAAATGCATATGTTATTTGAGAAATGTTGAACTATGCGTTTTCAATTTCTTTCAGATAAGATTATAGTTTTTTTCGAGTCTTCTTAGTATTGGTATGTATAATAGAAACAGGAAATATATAGTAGAATTATGTTAGGTGAGGTTAAAGTATGAATAGTTTAATTTCTACTTATCTCTACAGACCTTTCCTTGTAGAATCATCATCAAGGCAAGAGATTCACCATTTGGAACATCTTTTCACTTGGAACATCTAAAAGTTGATTAGAATACATTGCTGCATGAATAGGAGGAGCAGAGGCAGATAAGACATAGCTGCATGAAGAGCAGCAGATAGGATTTATTATTTCATTGCTTGGATAGAAGAGAAGAGCGCTATATTTTGGTTTAATTTCGCTATTATAAAGACTATGATCTCAGATAGAAGCTGGTATCAGATAGGATAAGATTATAGTTTTTTTCGAGTATGGAGAAGGGCACTCAAGAGAAGGAATCGTGGATATCTAATCCATAATAGAACCGTGCATAAAATTTGACTTCAAGAAACTTTAGATCATAGGATAGTGACTCAAGCTATGAAATGAAGAAGAACAAGAAGAAGAGCAGAAGGATGGAAGATGCAACAGTGAATCACTTTAAAGACAGAACTAAAGAAAATGCCCAATTGAAGTTTCATGAATTGCCATTACAACAGAAAGTGTGACTTGTGTGCCATCATAAACCTGTTGTAATTTCACAAGTCTAATCCACTGTATAATATGTACTTACTTGGAAAATTGGAACATCCTAATGACATTGGAAATTCTACCTTACAGTCTAGTTGCATCGATTTTACTCCATAAGCAAACTGGCTTATTGAGTTTGTGCTTGGAAACCATATTCTGTTAATAATGCTTGTATTACTTAATTGTTTGTCCTTATTTATTTTCATTTATTTTTGTTATTCATGTGTCTATTAGTTTAAAATGTAAATGGAGATTGGAACTTCAAGCTTGAATTTGTTGGAACTACTATCCTAAATTACTATTAACTTTGATTTTTACGGTTAGTATGGCTGCTAATATGTTGAGGGATCTCATCAATAAGTTTTGAGGAGTCACCATGTCCATGATATGTTGTGAATAACTTGAGCACTGTCAGACCCATTGTGGGGATTGTGGGGAATTGAAATTGAACTGGGGAGAAGAGTGGTCCATCTCTTAGTACACAGGACATAGTCAAATTGAAGGTGCTAACCAAGGTTCAAAATACAGCAAGAAGACATTGACCTATTGACATATTCAAAGGAAACCAGAAAGAGAGGTTGACAAGGATCTGACTAGATGTAGAAGATGTATGTGTAGAAGAGTTATAAGCACAATAACTCCGATTGATGGATTTCTTGCATTCTCTAGATGTTGTACTCAAGATTTTAATCTTCTTTAAGTGAAGAAATATCTCGAAGTTTAGTTTATGAAATTTGTGTTGATAGAAAATGAAAATGGTAAGAAAACTTGTTGACAGAGTCGAACCAAGGATGGTATGCTCCTACTCCAATGAAACCAATCTACATATCCAAATTATATATTCATGTATGCAATAATGACTATATTGACCTATATATACATATTCTCTCCATCTGCAGATGTGACCCCACTATTATCCTAAGGTTATAATTTACGTTTTCCAAAGTTTGAATTATAATTTTTCAGAGTTTGAGCCCATACCTTTGGATTTTTGAAAATTGGTAGAAGAAACATTCGATCATGTGAGATTAGAAACATGGTTTGTTATGTTTGTTTGTCTGTGTGATAGTAGTAGGTTGTCAATCTTTCAATCATAGTAGCTAATTCAAAGTCTTTTTTAAACCTTTAAACAATGAAATCAGGTCTACTGTCCCAGAAATCTAGAATTGAATGCTACATAGCTTCCTGAAGAAGTAGATCTAATCCTTTGCCTCTGGATACTCTACTACTTGGTAAAAAGAAATCTTCTCACCACCTAAAACCAAATCTCCTCTTTCTTGGATGATATTTGGAGAAGTGGATGAAGTTGAGCATGATTACGCAAAACTAGTAGAATAGGCTGACTCAGAGAATGTCAAGAGAACCAATCCTTTGGTAATTGGAATGAAATTCGAGAGATTTTGCAACCCCTTTTTTTATTAAATTTCTCAATGTGCTATTTTAAAGAAGCGTTGCAAATTATTCACGATTCTCCAGATTGTATATGAGCCCGTGCTTGTTTCCATCCTTTATTTATGAAACTCTCTTTCTTTGATCTCTAACAGTCGTCAATATTTAGAGACATTCCATGAAAGAAAACACTGTATCGATAATGAAAATTCACCACATGTATGCACCATGCTGAATTTACCACTATTTGAGCAACACTAAACACCAACATAAGGTTTCTATGGTTAGAATTTGAAAGCAGACAACTCTGTCTACTACTCACATACCTAATGTGCAAATTGCTCTTATTTAGATCTACATTCATCAAGATGTCTCCATAGACAATTAGATTTTGTGCATGTTTTCATCTTCCACCACAGCTGTAAGACGTTCTACATACTCAAGACTATGTTGTAAAAAACTACTCCTGAAAATGATGAACAAGATTGCTGCGATGAAGAGTAAGGTCACATATGACAAAAATTTCTGGATATAGCTTGAGGCATTACAATTGTAATTGTCAGCTCTTCTTTTAAGTATAGGATGCCATTCCATCTGGTACATGAAAAATATAAATATCCAACAAATGATAGAGGCTCAGTATATTTGAATCACGCCAAAACCCTGTCAGAAGGACCTTCGGATACCAAATACACAATTAATCCAACAATATAGTTACAGAGCCATATCTGGAAAACCCTAGACAACAATGGCCAGATGCTGCGTTACTAGACACAACAAGAAAATCCATCTTTTAGCACCACAAGTTAGCACCACTTATAGTTTGTGGTGTAAATGTGGTGGTATTGGCACCACTTACAATTATGTGGTGTTAAAGTGGTGTTATTAGCACCATTTATATTTTGTGGTGTTAAAGTGGTGGTATTAGCACCACTTATATTTTGTGGTGTTAAAACGGTGTTATATTAGTTAATATTATTGGAAATTGAGTTTTATCCTTATGAGAAATGCCATGTTGGCAAGTACCATAAAGTGGTGTTGAACTATTATTTTCCACATGGACATGTACACTTAGGATTTAATTATGTTGATTTGCACCATACACAAATTCACAAATAATTATTTTGAAATAACTCAATTCAATATTTTTTTTTTTTTCATCAATTAAAATAAATGATCAAAGATTAATTTATGAGTTTTTGCACCATACTTACAAAAAGTTCAAATATTTATATTTAGAATATTTAAGCAAATAAAATCACATGATTTATTTATAAGGTTTACACCACAAACACAAGTATTTCAAAAAAAAAAATTGAAAATAGTTCAATTCATGTATTCATTTTTTATATTATTTAAACATATAAATACAATTGACAAATAAATAAAAACAACTATTTTTAATTTATTACTATTATAAAGTGGTAATAAAATTATTTGAATTTAAATTTGATTATTCATTTGAGATATTTTTATCTTCCTAATTTTTTATTATGGAAATTAGTATTATTATTATGTTTTTAACACAAGACATGGGTCTTAGATCCATATATATGATCAATGGAGACAACCTTTAGGTAAGGCCCTAAAAGAAGCTTTTAGAAATCTAGGACCAAGAAAGACACCACAAAAGTCCCCACACATATTTCTAAGAGTATTCTTGGCCTCTAAGTATGGGAATTCACACTATTATAAGTTTTTAATCACTAGGGATAGGTCCAATGGCCCTCAACATTGTTGAGTGAACAATCATAGGCCTTATCATAAAGGAATCATAAGCATAAAGAAATGTCATGTTGTCAAGTACCATATAGTGGGGCTAAGCTCATATTTGTCAAATGGACATGTACAAAAAGGATTTAAGTATGATGATTTGCACCATAAACACAACAACACCACAAATAATTATTTTATAATAACTTAATTAAATTGTTTTCATTCAAATAAATGCCCATGATTAATTTATGAGGTTTTAAATCACAATCACATCAAATTCAATTTTTTTTTATCACTATTTAAACCAACAAGCTCACATGATTCATTTATGAGGTGTTGCACCACAAACACAACAAGTTCACAAATAATTATTTTTTAAATAGCTCAAGTTGACTATTCATTTTCAATATTATTCAAGCTAATAAATACCCATGATTCTTAAATTTCACAAATAATTAAATAGAACCATTTTTTATTTATTACTATTATAAAATATTTTAAATAAAAATGATTTGAATTGAGATTTCATTATTTGATAGGGCATATTTTTATTGATATTATTAATTTTTCTAATGGATATTAATATCATTACTAGGATTTGTGCACAAGGCATGGGTTTCAAATCGTTGGAGATGTTCAAGGGAGGAAACCTCTTCCTTGGGTGCTAAATGAATCTTTTAGGAATATAGGACCAAGAAATATGGTCAACACACATGTATTCATAAGAATATTCTTAACATCTATGTGTGGATATTGATTTCATTATAAGGTTTTGATCACTAGTGATAGGTGTATTGGCCCTCAACCTGGTTAAGAGAAGAAACCTAGGCCTTAGCCTAAATTAAACTTCTAGGCATGTAGGGATACCTTGAAACACCACATAAGGCCTCCGAAGGGTATCCTTGGCTTGATATTGGGGGTATTAATGTAACTAAGAGGTTGTTTTTAAGCACTATATATGGATGTTTAGGCCCTTAACATGTTTGAGAGAGGAAGCCTAGGCCTTATTCCCTAGTAAAATATTTTGTGCATCCAAGGAAAAATACAACAGCTCAAAGCACTACACATGACATATTGGGGTTATTATTTACCTCTAAGTAAGGAAATCAACACCATTATGATTTTTTTGCTAGTATGCACGGGTCTTAGCTTTTTGTATAATGTCATAGGAGGAAACTTGGGCCTTAAACACTAAGAGAAGCTTTAAACCGCACCCATCAACTCCAAACACCATCCTTGGCATCTAAGCATTCATATAACTGACACTAGGTATGCAAACCTTAGACATAGTCATGAGAGGAATTACAGGAAGTAGGCCCTAAAGGAGGGTTTTAAGCATATCAGGCTAATAGACATGACTCAAACTATCGCTTAGCAGATCATGCAGTGTATAAGATAGAATTATTCTCAAAGTGGGATGTGGGTGGAAATATGTGGTTTTGCGTACTAGCGATGGGTCTAAGTAAATAGTTGGGGAAGAAATTGAAATAATTATACCCTAACATAATATTATTGAGGTAATGGGCAATGATCAAGAGCATGAACCATAACATACACAATTTAAAGTTGATATTTGACATAATAGTTGGATATGAGCATAATCAAGAGTTTTTGCATAGAGGGATGGATCTCAAGTCCTTTATTGGAGTCATAAAATTAAAGTAAGAGCCTTATGTAGACCCGTCTCAAGGATTTTGTAATGATATTACATAGAACATGACCATGACTTTATCCCTAAAGAAACCATTAAGGAATCCAAATCCATTGAGACACTATGTATCTAGGTCTTATGGCCTTTTAGCCTTCGATAAGATCAATGGAGGATACCTGAATATCGACCACTAAAGGAATCTTCTAGCCATCCAAGGCTAATAAGGTTTCCTCCACCAAGGTTTCTTCCAACAACAACACATGGTTAGTGGAGGATACCTTAACCTTTTCCCCCTAAAGGAAGCTAGTAACTATCTTGGGGTAAGAAGTTTGCCTCCACCAACCATACACAACCTCCTAGTTGTATAATTGGCCTATGATTGAGGATGTTGTTATAGTTAGGTGGTGTTAAGTAGCATGCACATGTATTAAGCCCTTGGGGATTATGTTCCATCGAAGAAGACCATTTTTTTGGCCCTAAAGAAATCATCGATGCATCTAGATCCATGAATACTACCTAAAAGCAGCATTGATTACTTCAAAGGGGTATCTATGGCACTATGTATCTATGTATTGTGGCCTTGTGGCCTTACACATGGTTAGTGGAGGAGAGCTAAATCTCGAGCTCTAAATGATTCTTCCATCCATATAAGGCTAAGAATATTTCCTCCACTAAAAACACATGGCCTCTTGAGCGTATCATTGGCCTATGATTGATTATGTCATTGCCATTAGGTGGTTTTGAGTAGCATCTACATGTCTCAGGGCCTTGGGAATGTTGTTATAGGGAAAAAAACCATGCCTTTGGCCTTAAAGAAACAATTGGGGCATCTAGAGTGAAGAACAATGCCTAGATCACCATGCATGGATATCCATGCCACTATGTATCCATTTCTTAGGGCCTTGGGGACTTGGACATGGTCAAGAGAGGAGACTTGAACCTCTATCCATAAAGGAATCTTATAGCCATCCAAGGCTAAGAAGATTACCTCAACCAACCACACATGACCTGTTGAGGGTATCACTGTCATATGATTGAGGATATTAACATCATTATGTGATTTTAAGAAGTATGTAGGTGTCTTAGGACCTCAGGAATGATGCTATAGAGAATAATACTATGCCTTTGGCCCTGAACAATGCCTCAAAGCACCATGCATGACTTTAAAAGGGTATCCATTGAGTTTTGTATCTAGGTCTTAGGGACTTGAGGTCTTGGACATGGTCAGTGGAGGAAATTTGAACCTTGGGCCTTAAAGAAAACTTTTATCCATATAAGGCTAAGAAGGTTTGCTCCACCAACCAAACATGGTCTCCTGAGGGTATCATTGGCCTATGATTAAGGATGACAATTCCAATAGGTGGGTTTGAAAATATGTATGTCTCTCAATGCCTTGGGAATGACATTCTAGGGGAAAGAACATTCATTTGGCCCTAAATAAACCATTAAGGCATCCAAAACCATGAACAATTCCTTAAAGCACCATGCGTGACTTTGCAAGGGTATCCATGGCGCTATGTATCCAAGTCTTGGGGACTTGGGGGATTGGAAATGGTCATGGGAGGAGGCATGAAGCTCAAGCTCTAATGGAATCTTCTATCCATCTAGAGATAAGAAGGTTCTATCCACCAACAACGCATCACTTTTCAAGGGTCAATGTCCTATGATTGAGGATGTTAGTGACATTAGGGTGTTTTGAGGAGTATGCACATGTCTCAGGGCGTTGGGAATGAAGTTCAATGGAGGAATATCATGCTTTTATCCCTAAATAAATCATTGATGATTCCACAGCCATGACCAATGCCTCGAAGAACCAAACATGACTTTGTAGGGATATCCATGGCATTATGTATCTAGGTCTTGTGGCCTTAGGGAATTCAACGTGGTCAATGAAATAGACTTAAAAATAGGGCCCTAAAGGAAGCTTCTATCCATCCGCTTCAAAGAAGGATTCCTTCACCAACCACAAATGGCCTCTTGAGGGTATCATTGGTCTATGATTAGTAATTTTAATGCCAATAGTTGGTTTTGAGCATTCTACACATGTCTCAGAGCCCTGGTAATGACACTCTATAGAAAAGGACCATGCCTTTGGTCCTAAAGAAACCATTTAGGAATACAAAGCCATAAATAATGCTAGAAAGCACCACACATGGCTTCAGAAGGTATCCATGACACTATGCATCTAGGTAATTAGGCCTTGAGGCATTGGACATGGTCAAGGGAGGGGACCTGAACCTCAGGCTCTAAATATATACTAACAAGGGTTTTATCACCCATCTATAAGACTTTGTTTAATGTCCAAATTCATGCAAGGTTTATGCATTTTCAATACATTTCTTTTTTTAGCCTTGTGACAATAATATATTTCCACCACTTTTACATAGGGGGATGTAGCTAGGGTTTGAGTGAGAAGAGGAGTATGATAAGGGTCTCAAGGGTCTATATACAAGAGGCTTGAATGCATGAATATCAATGTCACATGCCCCCCTATCTTAGTTTCTTGGAAAAAGTAACTGCTATAAATAAGAGTCCTAGACTTTGTTAATTTCTTTGGAAAGAAATTTGATCAATGTGTATATTTGGATCAACATACAATATAACCATCCTGATGGAATCTTCTTGGACATTAACCCTCTAGTATTGCAACCACAACTAGGTGTTAACAAGCCTTAACATGGTTGAGAGAGGAAACCAAAGCCTTAATCCCTAAAGAAATATTATGGGCATCTAGGTCCAAACATGATACCTAAAACAATTGTGCATGATTTCTTGGGGTTATTATTGACCTACAAGTAGCGATATTGGTGCCATTATTCTCATTTTGAACTAGGTATGGGTCTCAAGGCTCTAGATATGGTTATGGTAGGAAACTTGGACCTTAGTCCCTAAAGAATTGTTTTAAGAATTCAAGGCCATGATTAACACCTGAAAGTATCACATATGACCTCCCAATGATATGTGTAACTTAGAGTGCTAATATGTGCATCATTAGGGATTTATTAGGGTCTCAAAGTCTTAGACATGGTTAGAGAAGAGTACTCGAGGTGCAATCTATAAAAGAATATTCTAAGAATCTTCTAGCCATCCAAGGCTAAGAAGATAATCTCAACCAATCACACATGGACTCTTGAGGTTATCATTTTCCTATGACTGAGGATATTAATGGAATTATGTGGTTTTGAGAAATATGTAGGTGTCTTAGGGCCTCGGGAATGATTCTATAGAAATAAATACAATGCCTTTGGCCCTAAATAAACCATTAAGGCCTCGAGAGCCACGAAAAATGTCGTAAAGACCCACACATGATTTTTCAAGGATATCCATTGAATTTTGTATCTAGGTCTTCGGGCCTTTAGGATTTGGACATGGTTAATGGCAGAGACCTAAACCTTGGGCCCTAAAGAAATATTTTATCCATCTAAGACTAAGAAGTTTGCCTCCACCAACCACACATTTCCTCCTAAGTGTATCATTGGCCTATGATTATGGATGAAGATTCCATTAATTGGGTTTGATAAATATGTATGTGTATTGATGCCTTATGAATGACATTCTACGGGAAATACTGTGCTTATGGACCTAAAGAAACCATTGAGGCATCCAAAACCATGAACAATGCCTTACAACACCATGTGTGACTTTGCAAGGGTATCCATGGCACTATGCATCCAAGTCTTGGGGAATTGGGATCTTGGATATGGTCATGGGAGGAGGAATGGATCTAAATACCTAAAGGAATCTTCTAGCCATATAGGGATAAGAAAGTTGTCTCCACCAACCGCACATGGCCTTTTGAGGGTGTCATTGGCCTAAGATTGAGGATGTTAGTGCCATTAGGTGTTTTTGAGTAGTATGCACAAGTATCGGTGTGTTGGGAATAAATTTCTAGGAAGGAATACCATGCATTTGGCCCTAAATAAATCATTGAGGCATCTAGAGCCATGAAGAAATATTCGAAGCACCACACATGAATTTTCATGGGTATCCAGACCATTATGTATCTAGGTCTTATGGCCATAGGGCCTTTGACATGGTTAGTAGAAGAGACCTCTAAAGGAAGCTTCTAGCTATCCATGGCTACGAAGGTTTACTCCACCAACCACACATGGTCTCTTAAGGGTATTATTGGCCTATGATTGGGGATTTCAGTGTCGTTAGGTGGTTTGCAGTAATACACATGTGTCTTGGGGCCTTCGGAGTGGAATTCTATAGAAGAGGACCTTGAATCACCACTCGAGATCTCCAAAGAGTGTCCCCTCTCTCTCTCTCCATTCCTCACCCATTACCCTCTCTCTTTCCCTCCCTCCCCCCCACCCCCTCTCTCCCTTCCTCACTCGTTCCCCTCTCTCTTTCCCTCCCTCCCTCCTCCCCCATCTCCTCTCAACCTATTCAAAGCCAATTTCTTATCCTGGACCCCAACCCTCTAGTATTTAAAGAGAGGAATTCCACTAAGAACCTATGAAAGAGGCCAACCCTACTCTAAGGGCCCTAGTAACGAGTATTTTCTTTCCTCGATTAAGCTCCTTCATAACTTTATCCTAAGCTAATTTGAGATCATAATTTCTACTTGCTAGTCCCAGACCTATTTATTTGTGTAAATACTAACTTAGACCTCCTAAGAAGAGGCACCCCTCTAAGAGGTCTTAAAGAATAATTTCCACCTCCCAATGAAGAAATGGCCCTGGAATTTACATCAACCCCCTCTGAATTTGGATCTACATCCCACCTTGACTAAGAAGAACCTTTTAATTAAACAACCTACTTAGCTTCTAAAACAACCTGCCATGATATCGAATAATATGCCCTTTTTCTCCCCATTTTTCTTTTTTGTCATTTCTACTATTGTGTCTAGAGAGAACAAGGAACATGAACAAGCACTGTACGAGGAGATTACTAGTATTATTTTTTTCTTTTGCACCCTTTAGGATTGATTTTCTATTATTATGTGATTTATTCATGCTTTGTAAATAGTATATGTCAAACATTTACGTTTAAAGGAAACGTGACCCAATTTTTCTAGAACTAGTGGATTTATTTTTATTAGATAGGACATATGATTTTAGTTAGGTTGATATTAGATTATATATAGGGGATATATATAATATAGCCATAAAACATGGAATAAGAGCATGCATATAATGCATATTTTTCTTATTTTGTAGTCTCAAACATAGCTCGTTTGTGGAAAAATGGGTGATAGATTGAAGATGGTTTGTTGGGTTTGGATGGAAATGAATCTAAACAATGGAATGCTTTCATTGTCAAGTTGAAATTGAGTTTCATTTACTTAAAGGAGGAGGAAGATACCTTGTTCTAGACATGGAAAACTACTAGAGATTACACTACAAGCCTTCATTACAAGGCCATGTTCTTGAATGAGAACCAAGAAGTAAAGTAAGCGGTGGAATCCCTTGTGTTAAACCACAACTCCTCTAGAAACCACATTGTTGCAGTCACTAGAACTATATAAAAAGGTGTTGACTTGGGCTATATTCAAGAAGATATCTTGGCATGGAGCAGGTTTATGAGATTTATGTATGTTGTTGGAGGTAGATCTTTGAAAATTTGGCAGTTTTTTTTTGCCTGGTCATTTTTCTCCATAAAACCAAGGACCTAAAAAGTGAAAGTAGTCACAAGTTGAAATTGGCATTGCTTCATCTTTCTATCCAATATTTATATTATTGTTCAACCACTTAGAATTATGGTATTCCTTAAAATCGTTTTCCCTCTCAACCACCAACATGTCTACATACCAATGGTGGTTCTACATGGCCATTTTACTTCATGTATTACAGTTATATTTCAACATAGCCTATGGAACACAATATGGTTAAAAATTTTCCATGAACAAGCTGATAAAGATATAGGAAAAATTTTATTGTTAGATCCCTAATAATTGGAAAGCCATGGTTTATGTTATGGTTATAAAAAAGTGTGACATAGGTTTTACAACCCCTAGTTCCAAAGCTACTAGGGATAAGATATCAATAAAGTTTATCTAGGATGTGAACCAAATTCTTACATAGTGTTATGTCCAATTGGTGGAGTGATAGAAAAATAGAATCTTTATGAATTTGTTAGTCTCTTCCTCATGGGACCAATGCTTCTTAATCTTCTAAGTGGTTCTAACCAGGTAAAGACTTCCCAATTACTTTGTCACACATTTTGGACTCAATGGTGTTGGAGGTGATAGTAACATGTTCATATTCTGATGAATAATATTTTTATATCTGCCTTGGGCAGATATATTGTAATCGATCAACAATCAATTTATTTGACTTCATATTAGTTTACTATTTATATTTTCATTTCTAATGTTAAACTTTATCATTTCAAAAAGAATATTTTTTAATTATACACTAAAACTATTTATTTAATATGCTATTGGCTAAATGTGTGAAAAGATAGAGGTTTGACTATTTTCATCTTATTGTGAGTTGTACTTCTTTGAAAAATATAAAATTTAAAAAAACAACAATTAACTCTTGTATATGTGACATGATAGGTTGGCGGTTGTCTTTCCTTTGCGGGACCATCGATACGAATAATAAAAAGAATAAAATATTTATAAAAAATGTTGAGGACTCCTCGTGGCCTGACCTCCTAGCAAGACTACAACCCCGATTTTATTTATGCTCTCTCCCCAGTCCGCACCACCAAAAGGAAGAAAGAAAGAAAGATAGAAATTATTTTAACGTCCACAAGGCTAACAATAGCCTATGGGACAGACCACTTGAACACCCCTTGATTTCTGCAACTCAACCCTTTTCTTGTTCAACTTGATGATGAGTGCCCCCAATTTCTCCATGGTCCCCTCATTGAATAGGTTATCCCAAGAGCTAGTTTCCAGGATATTTGCATAGTTGGCCCTACTGTCTTTGAAGGATTCACACTCTAAAGTAAAATGTTTTTATGTTTCCACTTTCCCGGAAGTGAAAATATACACACCCTTTCTTCCCAAGCTTCCTTTGGTCTTTTCCAGTGCCCAGTTTCATAACGGAGTTGATGGGAATGGGTTCTTAATTGAGAAATAAGTATTTCGTCTCTCCAAGGAATATTGGTCCCTACGTATGCTTTTTGATGGTGGTTGTAGGTGGGGTTAAACTCTTCAATATAATACTCCTTCTTTCTCCCCAACCCTTTATCCCAAGCTCGCTTGTGGAACCTATCAATAACTAACTCGTTTATCTCTTTACTGTTCACATGGCACATGTTCAAGTAAAGATCCCATTTACGAAGCCATTTAATATTTTGTTGCATCCACGTCTTCTTTCTTTTGCATAATGTGTCATTGAAAACGACCTTAGGCCATCGGTTGTCTTCCATTTGCTCAATTATTTTTAGATATCTTATGAGTCGCACCATAGCAATTGCTTCGATAGGAGCAACCCCCATTTCACTTAGCATGATATCATAAGGGACTAAAATTTTAATTCAAACTTGTTTGTAATCAAGCGCTTTTGAATATTTTCAATTTGCTTCCATTGTAAGTTAGATGTGCTACTAGCCAATACTTCACATCCATAGAGAATCACCGGGATCACTAAAATCCCAAAGAGTTTGTGTAGTCTTCAAATCCCATAGCTCTGCCTCTCTACACCTATTTTGGAAAGCATAGAATGCTTTCTAGCCTCCCAAAGTTCTTTTCTTTTTGCAGTTTTCCAAACTTAAATTTTTGTTGAAGTCAATTCCGAGATACTTGTAATTTGCCACTTCTTCGAGAGTGTTTCCTTCAAAGTAGAACTGATGTTGGCTATGTTTTCTTTTGCTAGAGAAAACTACCACTTTTGTCTTGCTAGTATTGACTTGCATCCCCATTGTTCTACAAAAGAGCTCAAGGGAAAGTAAATGTTCTTGTAACCCAAGTGCGGATTTAGCAATCAAAATAAGGTCGTTTGCATACAAAAGAAGCCTTATCACAAACTCGCCCAAGAGAGCACCCGCACCATCTTGTAGGTTTAGGAAGGAAGCAAGGAATATATGAATTCAAAGCTATTGTGGCATCCAGGCTAGCCCTCCAACTGATGTGTATGGTTGTGAATTCCCAACACATTGATATCGAGTCTTGGATCCACGTACTCGAGAAACTTGATATTTCTAAAATGCATATGAATTGTTTTCTACTTTGGTGAGCCGTGGACTCTGTGTAATTTAAGAATGCGTTGATGTTTGTGATGATGTGTCTTCCGTGCGTCCAAATTGTATCACTCTAAGAACATTTCCACGTGACTTATGTTTTGGTACTAACACTTCCTTCCTCAAATATCTTGAAGCAATAACATTTTCTTATTTGTCAATTTTGTACTTAAGGTCATGTCCACGTTTCCGCCACATGGCTTATAAGATTGACTTTGTTTGTATTTTCACCATAGCTTTAATGTTGAAAGTGGCCATTGGGGGATGGATGTTTGGAATTTGTGAGCGAAATATTCATCCATTTCTAAATGGAAGAATGAAAGAAAGTGGGTTAAATAATTATAATAAATTTTTATTTAAAATTTATGAATAGATAAAAGTTAAAATTAAAACTATAAAAATGTGGCAAGTTTTATAAAAGTTAAAATCAAAAGATGGGAAGATTAAAACTAAAAAAGGCAGGAAGATTTGAAAACTAAGTTTCAACAACTTTAAATTAGTCACTAAAATTAGCAAATTATGAAATTTCCACCTCAAGCCATGTACCTTGCAAGTTACATCCTGCTCCTCTGTTCATTTCAACAACAGTCTTTAATAACCATGCAATGTGATGTTTAATAACATTTTTGATGTTAAGTGATTCTCGTTTTTCAAATTTATATGATTTAAAATATTTAAATTGTTTGATTAAACGTGATAAATTATATTTAAAAAAAATAGTGTATAGCTCTTTAAGTTGAAATTGACATAATAAGGAATGATCAAACAAACCATGTATGTCTATTAAGTTAGAATTGACATAATGAAAGAATGATTATACTTGGTTAAATAAAAAGTAGTAACTAAATATAATAGTTCTAATTTTTTAATATATTTAATATTAATTACATATATCCTAATAAAAATCAACTATGGTGTACCATAATCAAAATGTGGATTTAGCTAAGAAAACACTTGGGCTAGAACATCTACTACCCAATGCTTGCTCAGAGCAAGCAACCCTTGTAAATACTCTTTATGTTAAATACTCTTTATGTTATAGTTTAATGACAAATCAAGGTTGCTTTTGCTTAATGAATATTGAATTGGTGTTTATGATGTCCAATCAATAATTTAAATATTTAAAAAGTAATAATGTTTAAAATTTTATAATTTTTATTAAGAATGTATTAATTTTATTAATATTAAATGCATTGATAAACTTGTAATAAAGTATAATTACAAATAACATTATTTTTATTTTTATTAATGAAAACGATTTTGTAATATGTACTATTTTATCATTATTTCTATATAAATATATTTTATATAAAATTAAGATATATTTTACAACAATACGTATAAAAAATGCTCAATTCATTTTATTTTATTTTTATTTTTGAGTGATTGCTATACATAAAATAGATTTTAATATTAAGTATTTATTACATAGTCAATACTTTTTAAATACCAATTCCATTTTCTTTTTTCTTTTTTTCCAAAAGAAAAAAGCATAGCCAATTCCATTTTCTTATTTACTTACTATTTATTATTTTAATTATTTTTTAATTTTATTCAACTTTTTCTAAGAGGGAGGTACAGCCATTTTCCGTGCCCATTTTTCAACATTTCGTATACCAAGCCCGTGCCCAAAAATTAAGTCGCTTAAAAAAACCCTCGTTTTCTTTCATTTGGTAAAGAAAGTTCATTGTTGGTGCAAGAACTGATCATTTGGTAAAGAAAGTTCATTGTTGGTGCAAGAACTGAGGCAAGATCACTTGCGCTTCATGCCATTGAAGAATAGCCAATGAATGTGAAGATTTTCCAAAATGGTTCGTGGGTTTTCCTTTCGATCTAATTTTAGGCCTTTAAACATTTGCTTTAGGGTTTTGAAGGGTTCTGTGAGGATCTGGGCGGTGGTATCAGCAGAAGCGTGAGAAGCAGAGCATCATCCGAAATGGTTAGTGGGTTTTCCTTTCGATCTAATTTTAAGCCTTTAAACTGTAGATTGCAGGATGAAATTGTATATTCACAGTAATATTAGATTACCCTTTCATTATTTCCACTCGAGATTTTCAAATAGGCATGGCCAAAATTATCCCTGGGAGGATTTCATTTTTAGGTCACAATGCCTTTGTTTCCAGGCGGCAGAGAAGAAACTAAATAGTCCCATGAGGGAAATCAAGGTGCAAAAGTTGGTGCTCAATATATCACTAGGTGAGAGTGGTGATCAACTCATTCGAGCATCAAAGGTTATCTTTCATCTCCTTTTCTTATTAAGCTCTGATTTTTAAACTCTTGTGTGTATGTATTATTCAGGGTATTTTTCACATAACATTCTTTAGGGCTTTCTAGGTAAATCCACAAGCTCTGATTTTTACACTCCTATGTGTATGTTTTACATAACATTCTTTAGGGCTTTTTAGGTAAATCCACAAGCTCTGATTTTTACACTCCGATGTGTATGTATTATTCAGGGTATTTTTCACATAACATTCTTTAGGGATTTTTAGGTAAATCCACAAGCTGTATTCTACAATCCAATAAAATTGTAAGGTTATTCTACAGTCAAGGTTGGGATGGGATAGTCATCAGCTTTCCAGCTTTCCAGTCTGCTTGTGCAATGGTGCTTTGGAATATAAACATGACATAGCACATTTCCACCTATTTAAACCTAGATTTGATATTATCATCCATATTCTATATAAAAGCTTCAGGGATTCGTATTCATGAGATTTTTTTGTTTGTGGGCATAGTATCTCTCAGCCATAGCGATTTTATAGCCCATTAACTACTTTTTTCATACAAATTGGTATATGGCATTGAGATGAGTTAGCTGTATGTTTGATGTGCACGAGCCATGCCCGCTCTTCCAACTCTGAGTTCAATAACAGAGGGATTGGATCCCAGATGTGTAATACCAAACCAGAAGCTTTCATATCATGCCATGATAATAATATTATGGGGCTGATCAGGTGCAATTCATTTGGAGAAATTGGCCATGTAGGGAATATTCCAGAGTATAAGCCATATAAACCCATATCGATTTACACTGTACTTTAAAGTTAAACCTATATAGGTTTCATCCATATATATAACTGTAGACACCTTGCTTCTCTCAATGTATTTGGATTAGTGCTAATATTCAATATACCCTATAATTGAGAGGGTTGGGATAATACTCATATTCAATATACCCTGTAAGTTATGGATCTTGAACACAGTCCTGTAAAGTGGGACATTTCCACACCAGAGGGAATAGCGTTTATAGAGACTAATGCTCCTGGACAGGTGGTTTATATAGAATATATTGCAGGTCATCCAAAATTCTATATTAGAGGTAGGAGGTGGCTATTTTATTTCCATTTTCCTCATTTCCTTAACATTTCTCCTCCACATAACTTAAGCTAAACCTCTTACTCATAGTACTAGTACTATGCCACCACCTTTGAATAAGTCTCGGGAGCACCAGTGTTGCAGTCCAAAATTAAAATGCAGGAATCCATGAGCAAAAATTCCTTTAATCTGAATAGTTTGATTTTTAAATTCTAAGTTTTAGAAAAAATTATCATCATAGTGAAAATTTTCGACAAATACTTTTGAAAATTGTAATTAAAACTATCTAATTTAGATAAAAAATCGCACCTGAACTACCATTAAATTAAGATATTTAATAATTGGAACACAAAGCCAAAGGAATACCTTTGTATGTGCAAATTGCAGAATCAATCCATGTTCAAAATAATGTAGAATATCCATGTTAACCGTAGTTTGTTTAGAGATCCATCCATGTGCTATGCGAATCATAGATGCATTTCCACCTCTGATTGTGGCTCTCATTTACTCTCATCTATTCTTCCATCAACTCCTTTCTAGTCACCATCTTCACTGAAATAGGAAATCCAATGTTATTAAAAACAAAATAATCTTGCACACACCCTCGGGCTATATATGGGGTTCCCTGATGCGCGGGGGACAATGAAATCTGCTGCGTCGTTGTTATGTGCTTGCCATTTCTTGTGTCGATGCTGAAATAGTTGCAACATGTAGCTTTACCAACTTTGGGTGTTTCCATTCTGTGGGTATTGTAGCATTACCTGCTTGAACATTTTCCTAGTATCATGATATGGTTTCTTCTCCTCGACTGCGTGGATTCCCTGAGAATAGTGATCATTTATGCCAGCTCATTTTCCCAACAAGTACCATGCGTTTTCTCCCATATATATCCCAGATACTTGGGCTATATAATGGATCTGGCTTCTTTCGTTGTAATTATATAATTTACATTTGCAATTTCATTGTGTAAAATTCATGTTTCGTAGAGATTTCAAGTTTTAATGTTCTGTCATGGATTTTTTTTGCAGAGGCCGAAAAGGGTTTAAGCCAGCTGAGGGAACACGGGGAGAATGGAGAGTTAATCCAGCGATCGAATGATGAGGTGAAGCAAGTAAAGTAGGGCATCACCATTATTAAGCCTCCTGGTTATCTTCCTTCACTCTCTCTGGATAGTCCCTCTTCCTTAGCAGCCTCAAGCCCTCCAATCTCACCATCTTCTTGTGAGTACCCTTGATTTGTTTTCTATCTGTTTCTGCATGTGGCATCAATGAATTTATTTATATTGTTTGCCATGAAATTCATCAATCAGAGAACAATGCATTTAAGTTTGTTAGATTTGGAATATTGTGTAACAGTGACACCACCAAGACGAGAGAATCCATGGCGAAGTGAAAAGGATAATAATAACGACCCCAGAAGCCCGACTGTTTATGACTGGTCAGTCTTTGATTCAGTCATAGGTCTCATATGAATTTGTAATCTCAATTTTATATTTGTTTTTTTGATGGGAACAAGGATTATAAGGGGAATGTTGTAGTGATGACTAATATTGCCATTCATAACATTGCAGGGTAGTTATCGGCTCCTGGGAAAGATGAGTAATGGTGACTGAACGGTGTTCATTTTCTATCTGTGAGGGCACTGGTAAATTGTCCATACATTTATAGTGACAACTACTTTCTCATGGAAATACAAATTCAAGTTACACAGACCGTTTGTTTGAGGCCGATGCAAATATATTTATGTAAGTAGTTTGAGGGTTAAATATTGTCCACCGCGAACATCCGTGCAGGTTTTTATAGCGGAATTACTGTACATGAGTGGAGGAGACAAATCACGATTTTATAGCATCTAGCGTCTTATTGGATAATTGCTTTAACTCTGGCTTACTGTAATACTGGAAGGGATCCGTGTCCATGTTGGAAGGGATCCATTTCCTCGCTGACAGGATTTCTTCTTATTTTTCCATTTCCTTCCTATGACAGGTGGCATTGGATTATAATCATGTCCACCATCAACAAGGTCACTGCCTCGGCCGCTTCTACGTGCATGGAGTGGATCTTATTGTAAAACTCACGACCTCCTTAGCAATGCAGTTATGATATATGAAAATGAATAACCATCCTGCAAAACCAAAAAGTATGCAGAATGATTTCTATTGGGACCTCTTTCGACTTTAAATATGAGCACCGACCTATGCCTGAAAAGGAAAATGAATAAAAGAGGTGCTGCATTGTATCATTTGGATGAGGTCGCAGGTCCCTTAAATTTGAATGTATCATTTTGAATTCTGAGGTTCCATGATGATTATGTAAATCTTGATAAACATTTCGATTGATTTGGTTAGGAACAAAGCTGTTTCAAGATTCGTACTGAAATAACAAACCAAAAATCTAAATTGCTCACAGTCTTGTTCTAAGTAATTGAAATTTGAAATTCAAATTGATTAGGTAAAGTCTTTCGAAAATGAGAATTGATACAGAGCATAGCTTCACGCCCTTTCGAGGATTGATAGGGATTTTCCATTTATGCTCTCCATCACATTCTAATTAACGCGATGAGGTTATGATCACAGGAGGCCTGCCTGATCAAGTGGCTGGAAATGTAGACGAGAGTCTCATTCATAACATTCAGGTACTCCAGCATTTATGAAGTCCTCGGCCTTCTCCTCACTGCCCTTCTACTACTACAATGGATGGGGGATGATGCCACTATTTTTTTTGTGTGTTGACCAGGGAGATTTGAGATTTTAAATAAACCCTTAGTAGTATAAACCCTAGAGAAAGAAATTAAGGAGTGAGTTATTCCTCTCCCACCCAGCCAGCACCAACATAAATAGATAAATAGATAGCGAAACTTCATTTCCTTTATTTTCGTTTCCTTTACTGCTCCCACCCAAGTAAGTGGTCGAGCAACTCCATTTCATTTACTGCGCCTTGGGCTCAATAAGAGACTATGTTACTATCCCAGAGTTCCCTTATTTTTGGTAACTAGAGCCAGGGCCAAGGAAAAATAATAAGGATAAGGGTAAGTTCCAGGCACAACTCTATAAAACTATCCTCCCACTGCTATCATTTTAGCCCACTACTTTAGGCTCATCTCATTAGCTGACGGGTTTATCTTGAGAAGTTTGAAGGGTATGTATCTTAGTTTGGTCCTTAACTAGACTAGTATGGTCCTTTGTTAGTAAGATTCTTATGTATTACAAAATTACGTATAATGTTCTTGAAAGGTGGTGACTCAAGTAAGGTCTCGGTCCAGCTTGAAACGCATAATCTTAAGGAAACTCAAGGAGATTTAAATTAAACCACCCTTCAATCCATTCGGTGGATGTATCAATTGGAAAACTACCTAAGGGTAATGGAATAGAAGAGGGGAGCCTACAGGCTAGAGATAGATGGTCGACTACATGTAGCTGAGCATCGTGGAAAGGAAAATAAAATAAGACCTCCTTGGAGTCCCTCAAATAGAAGAATGTGGAATTGGAAGAGTAAGTGGCAACTCTCTTAAACCTAGTGATTCAAATTTTAAATATGTGGTTACCTTGTTATAGAGAGAATTCCGTCGATACCTTCGTTTGAAGTAGAGCAGATGGTAGAACTAGACACTGAAATGTAGGTGGAATCAATATGCTACATTGAGGTTTTAGTTTTTGAAATGATGACATGCATTATATATTCTTGCATAATATTTGTTTTGTAATTTGGAATGAAATTAATGGAGGAAAGCCTAGGAACAGAACTGGCTGAAAGAATTAAAAGACTACGTCAAGCATGTTTTAAAGCCAATTAGCAGTTCCAATCACGTTACTGAGTTTCCTCCATAGCCTAGTACTTGCTCCTTCATTTAAGATTGCAATGGTTCAATTTCTCCGTGGTCTTGATTGAATCCATTGGACCACATATGTATATATCTCACCTGAGTCATGTGTGTCATGTATGTGGTGCAAAAAAATACAAATCACATATTATATCATTTATATATAATATGTGATTTATATTTTTTTTGCACCATTTATTATTTTATGGTGCTTTGCACCACTTGTTATTTTATGGTGCTTTGCACCATATACAAGTTTGTGTATATTAAATAATAATAATTTTGGTGTTTTGCACCACAAAACTTCACTCCACCTAAGATTGGTTTTGGTGGTTTGCACCATACACCATGGAATGCCACATACTCATTTAACACCAAAAACAACTTTTTTACAAACACCACTTTTGCACCATAAATATTAGCACCACTTGGGTATCCCCACATTATCACCACTTTTGCACCACTATTTGAAAATTGAGGATTTCCCAAATCCTTTACAAATAGTGGTGTTAATGTGAGGCTAAAATGCCCTTTTTCTTGTAGTGAGATTATGGAGCTCAAAAGCATTGGATAACCTATGTGTAGAGATACCAGATGATTAAAATCTTAGAGAAGTGTTATAATTTTATTGCCACTTTCCAGGTGAAGTTTATTAAGAAAAGAAATCAGACAACATATATAAATCTGCTTGAATGATGTAGTAGGCTATCCATAACCAGAACAATCAGAATTCACACTTGTCCCTCAAACACTCTTTATGGACACTTGGCCCTCGGGTCTTCTTGACACTTAATTGATCACCGGGATTGGCTCTTGGAACCTACCGGGTCTTATGATTAAATAAATAGGACTACAACGAAGAAACTGAGGGCTTGAATGTTATTCAAGAATATGTAAAGACACATTAAGCTGTTGTGAGGTCTCAGTTTTGTGGGTACTTAAGTTCTGGGTCATCTGTATTTTGGTCTCTTAATTTAAAAGTTGTGGGTTGGAAGATTTAAGGGACTCTTGTTCCAGTCTTTGAATTACAAATGGAGTATGATAATTTTGAACTCATTATCATAGGGGAGAAAGAGGCCAAAGCTATAATAAAAAAACTTGTGCAGACAATATTAGAAAAAGTGAAACCCCAACTCAACTTCAGATCCTTCTTATCATAACATAGATATCTACTTTTTGTTCTGTTCTGGAAACAAAGATAAAGAGCCCACATTGCTATGAAGTTCAGGGAATTGGAACAAATGGTAGAAGGATGTTTTGAACAAGGGTATAATTCTTAACATGGGTGATTTAAAGTGGCTTGTAGAGCAGCCCAAGGAAGGAGGAGCATTGATAGGGTTTTTAGTCTCATCTTCTATGCAACAAGTTGTTATGAAATTCAGCCGATTATTAACTCGATGTGGAGGAACTGGTTGTCTATGGCTGATTGGGATTGCGACGTGTGAAACATACCTGCGTTGTCAGGTATATCATCCTTCTATGGAGAATTATTGGGACCTGCAGCCTCTACCTATTGTTGCTAAACCAACTCCGGGATTGTTTCTTTGGTTCTCCCTTGTTTCTTCTGCTTTCCAAATTCTGCCCCTAGTCCCATCCGGTTGCTTAGGTTTATCCTATCGTGGGGAGTCGGCTGGCCACAAAGAATGAAAAGTGGTTAGTATCTCTAAATGCATATGTTATTTGAGAAATGTTGAACTATGCATTTTCAATTTCTTTCAGATAAGATTATAGTTTTTTTCGAGTCTTCTTAGTATTGGTATGTATAATAGAAACATGAAATATATAGTAGAATTATGTTAGGTGAGGTTAAAGTATGAATAGTTTAATTTCTACTTATCTCTGTAGACCTTTCCTTGTAGAATCATCATCAAGGCAAGAGATTCACCATTTGGAACATCTTTTCACTTGGAACATCTAAAAGCTTATTAGAATACATTGCTGCATGAACAGGAGGAGCAGAGGCAGATAAGACACAGCTGCATGAAGAGCAGCAGATAGGATTTATTATTTCATTGCTTGGATAGAAGAGAAGAGCCCTATATTTTGGTTTAATCGCTATTATAAAGACTATGCTTTCAGATAGAAGCTGGTATCAGATAGGATAAGATTATAGTTTTTTTCGAATAAGGTAAGTACTGAGTAAATTACAACAATTAAATCCTATATATACAATTTTTCTCTTTCTGTTCAACCACCATATATGAGAAAACCTGACTTACCTGAAGTTGCAGAAATCTTAAATAGGGTCGGCTTTCCACTCACTGGCTATGGGGAGTAGCATCGATATCTACAGATTCTTCATCAAGAGCCAAGTGTACACCAAATGATTTTACAACTCCAACCAATGAAACATCCCATTTGTGCTTCTATTCATTTAGTTTGAGCATATTTTGGAATCATTGCTGAACAAAAATTAAAGCTTCAAGCTGCTAAAGATTAAAGCTTTTAATTGAGGCATTGAGGTCGAATAGCATCGATATCTACAGAAAAATGTTTAACAGAATCATAGTAAATAGAGTTGGTTGCTTCCGTAACGATTTAGAGAAGAAAAATAAAATTAGAACCCTCTGATTCAAATGAATTGCAAGCAATGGATCCCAGTGCAAATGAATTGTAAGCAATGGATCCCAGTTCAAGTGGACTCTTAAGAGAATTGATAGCTTGCTAGAGAAAATTTCAGTGAGAAATGGAAAATAGGAAAGAAGGGAAGGGAGCCAAGTTGTTTTGTTCATTTATTAAAATCATAATGGAATGCAAATGGAGGTAAGGAAAGTTGTGCCTCATGCATGCTGCCAAGGAATTGAGAGCAAAGACATGTGGGCCTCATGTTAGGACCTGGAAATTTCAAATGTGTGCATTTACCAAAGTCTAATATGGACTACGTGTAGGTGTTTGATTACCGAGGTGTTGTTCTCTGCTATTACTAGATTATAAGGTTTGAGAGCTCTAATGTTCTCCAGTGTGGACACCATCCAATGATAATTCCGATTAATTATTTTTGGCCAAATGAAAATAAGGATGTTTAATACAAATGTATTGTGAATTTGGAATAAATTGGAAATAACTTAATCTAGAAACTAAGTTTGAGATGATTACCATTAAATATGATAAGTCTGATTGATTGTCGTCCTTCCAAGAGGAAACTAAGATCTAATACCATGGAAAGAATTGTAACATCACATTCTTAACATGACACCAAAGAGAAAATAGAAAATGAATAAATAAGGAAGAGTTACTGAGACCTATTTTCTACAACTCATATAAACTCTTGTTCATTCCATACACTTTATTATTTTTTACCTCCCCGCAAATAAAACAGGTAGCAATGTCATTGCCACCTAGTGGCTCTTGTTAATAAAATGATGGAGTTGAGTATAGTAATATATTAAAATTAGATGAAATCCTTTTGTTTGCACGACAAATATCTTATTCTCATTGACATTTGATATAATGATTTTTTTAAGAAGAAATCACAAAATCAAGTTCTTAACTATTAACATTATTTAACAGTTTAAACATTATATTAAAAGTTTTATTAATTTAAGTTTAAATAACATTATATTAAAAGTTTTATTAATTTAAATATAGTATTAGGTTATAACTAGTATATAATAAATACCTTTAAAAATTAATATTAATAAATGCAAATAAATAATAGTAATTTTATAAATAAATTTATTTATAAATAAATATATAAAATTAATTCAATTATAAAATATACTATATTATTTAATTGGGAAATTTAACATATGAAGTTATAAGTAGGATTTTTAGTTCATCTAAACATATATATACATAGAGAGATGGGCATTTCACACATTTTCAAAAGTTACAACCAAAATGAGAAGCCTATGTTTTTTAGAAATTTGACATATAATAAAATAAAAATATAAAACAGTATTGTCTTCTTATATATATATATATATATGTGGAATGTGCATATAGCTCTTTCTAAGTGTGTGCAATTTCATTAGCCATAAGCATTGATCCAAACCTAAAACTAAAGAAAACAACTCATCCACTATGTCTATGGAAAAGATAAATCTCACCAATATTTTTTGAAATTAAAAATATTCATGAAATCTAGAGGAGAGCCTCCAATCCTTATTATGTGAAAAATTAATACATTGTTTTGCACCGAAGTATCTGCCTCATGTCCACATGAATTCAAAGAGATGTAAACCATGATATCCTTATAATTAAGGAAGGCGTATGTTACATATGTATACATTGGGAGTTGAGGGAATTAAGTTTATATTAAGTTGTAAATAGAATTATTAAATATTTTCATATTGTGTTGCAAACAGAATTATTACATAATCTTATATGAAATTTTAAAATAGAATTCTTTACATAATTTTATATTGAGTTGCATTCTTTACATATTTCTATATTGAGTTGTATTGTTTACATGTTCTTACATGGAGTTGTAAATAGATTTATTGCATATTTTTTTATATTGTGTTGCAATTAGAATTATTACATATTTTTATATGAAGTTTTACTATAGAATTGTTTACCTATTTTTATTGAGTTGTATTCCTTAGATATTTGTATATTGAGTTGTATCATTTACATAGTTTATATTGAGTTGTGAATAAAATTGTTTATATATTTCCATATCGAGTTATGAATAAAAGAACTTCATGTTGGGCTCATGGTTCACTATTTCCAAGGAATCTATATGTTTCTAATTGAGAAAAGATTCTAGTTATAAATTATGGAGCCTTAGAGTTGTACTTATGGACCATTTATTGAAGGAAAATTTGTAAACATAAATATTAGTTGAAGAAATGAGTTTAGGTTATGTGGAGAACAAATTTATAATATAAATTTGAGAAACATTTCTATTAAGAAAACTATATATATATATATTTATTTACTGATCTAATATGGGTGAGCGCTACAGATGCTAGATAAGCCATGTGTCAACATGGTTCTCCTTGTGTAATCTGATATGGGTGAGCGCTACAGATGCTAGATAAGCCATGTGTCAACATGGTTCTCCTTGTGTAGAGGATTGTTTTGTAAATGTTTGATGATATGAAGCTTGAGTTTACTAGGATAGGAAAGGAAGGATACTCTGAGTTACCTTATTGAGATCTAATATTTATGACTCGGGGAAGAAAATGATATTGATAACGATGACCAAAGAAATTGTGAAGTCACTACATTACATAATGTAATTAAGCGATGTGTGTTAGAAAAGAGTCAATAGAGTTAAGAACCTATAAGTGAGTTATAATCATACATTTTCAACCTAAGGGAATGTAATATTGGAGTCAAGGCCTTCCTATGAAATTATGATATATAAAATAACTACATAGTATGTGAGTATGTAAACTAATTGCAGATAAAATGTAATTGTTGAGCCTTGATGAAGTGAGACCAATTGCATACATAACATGTAATATGTAATATGAGAAAACATCCCATGTGAGAAAATGAGTAAAAATAAATAAATAAATACAGTATCGACATGTTGATCGAGGGATGGTCCGGACGAGTAATGTCAAGTGTCATTTCATGAGAAGGAATAGAGATATTGCAACGATATTTTCCTTACGATTGTGAATAACCATAACTTTGGGATGGAGTTTCTTGAAGGGTGGGTGTATGTAATTCCCTGTATTTGACAATTAGTAATTTAAACCCTAATGAGAATTAACTTAGTACATTTAATTCTTATTAACTAGTGGACTTGGCTAAACTAAAATTAATGACGTGGTTATGAGAGCATATGGACCTTGTTATGTATGAACCGTAAATGAAATTATCGTTTTATTTTAGTAATGGATGAGTATGTATGTCATTTGATCATGCATATTGGATGTGAAAGGTGGTACCTTGTGTAATGTCCCCATTTTGACCCCCTTTGCATTAAATCGTAAAAGATGTAAATATTGTTATTTAATCATGGTGAGGAGCTCAAGGCCAAGGCCCCACCATTGATTTAGCGTTTTATGTATTAGCAATTAAAGAAATAGATGCCTATGGTTCTTGTGCTCGATAGGCACAATGTAAATAAGACATCATGTAAATACAAATTTTAATGAAAATACCCACAACTAGCTATGCAATGCAATAAAGAGATGGGGGCATGATTCTACAAGGAATAGGGAGGGAAATTATTCAAACCCTTGAGCCAATGGTGTTAATCCATGTGTCAATGAGAAAACCCATAAACCACTAACTACCCATTTTGGGTTATGCACCCAATCATTTAATTCTCCCAAGAGTTGGTTGAGGTAGTTAATTCCTTGGGAATGGAGAAGTATGGAAGCCAATTTCGTGCATGGGCAAGCCATCAACCTATGAATTCGTATTTTTGCTTCTTGGGCAAGAAAACACCCACGAAATGGTGCCCAAAGCCATTCCTCACCCAGGGCTTTCATCCTCTCACGCAGATTGAGACTGCTGGAAGTTACATTCACGTTTTTCATAAAAAACGCAGGGTTTTCCTTGCCCAAAAACTCGTTTTTGGTTTTGGACAGTAGCTGGGAAGAAGGGGCTACAATTTGGGACCGTATGGAGGTCATTTTGTCCCAGAATTTCCATGGTCATTTTTCCTAAAAATGATTTCTGCTTCCTGGGGTTTTCCCAAAAACCTCCATTGTTCATTGTTAGCCTTCCCATGTTTTTCTGAAGCTCAGGGAATCATTTTTATGCTTATCACTGTACACACATTTTTCTCCTGTTCAGCCATTGTAGTTAGCTGATTATCTGCATCCCTGTTTGATTTGGAGACTGTAAGCAAGAGATTGGAGTGGTACTGGACATAGAGGGCTTGATAAACCTAGTGGGGAAGACAACCTCTCAAGAGGATCAAGAGGGCTTTGGCTACTCTTCTATGCACACCCTGAGAGCACTAGACGGGGAAGGTATGGCTTGAGGGACTGTACAGCAGTGGAAAGAATACTTCCTTGTGCTGGGTGTGTAGGTATTGTGGGTGCCAAGCTAGATAGATCTTGCAAGGTTATCCCTGGCTCTGTGCTTGAGCTCACTAGCTTAGCAACTCTTCCTTTCCATTTCCTAGCAGCCTGATAAACCCAATTGTAGATTGGCTTGGCTCATCTTGGTGTATGCTTGGCTATGTGTGAGCCTGTTGTTCCCTGGTTCCTTGTAGAAATCATGCCCAGCTCGGGGGAGGCAGTTGTATCAAGAGGTTGATAAGCACAACTGGCCTATGGTTGGGTGGAACGTTGCAGATGCATAGCTGGTTGCTCGGGACTACTTTGTTAAGATACGTATTCTCTTTTATAAATTTTGCAATGTCTTTATTTAATGGTTGTCACATAAATGTTTGAATGTATGTTAGATATTAAACATGATTTTTAATTCCGTTGTGTTTCTATAACATGCACATGTATATGTCTTTTTATTTAAGAGTTTTTACTTAATGGATATGGGGTTAGATGCCTGGATTTAGTGTCACGTCCTCTCTATCATGTTGGTATGATGGGAGGGGACATTACACCTTGATATTGGTTAAAACTATACATTGAATATATAACAAATCTAATGTGATTTGAAAGAACATACTTGATTATTCCAATATCAGTTTGTGAAATTTCTTATTACTTGAAATAGTTGGATATAATTAAACATGAGACATGTATGTTGTTATTGAGCTGACACACAAATGGATCAACTATGAGATAGTAGTGTATTATATGTTGTAATTACGAATGAAGTTATGAATTGAAACACTGATATGACTTGTAATATTGATTTTCATGTTATTTAATACTGAATTCAAATATTTATATGACTTGTGGGTGAGTGTGAGTTCTTCCAGGAACCGTGACTTTCTCAAAGTGGTTTTTTAAATGAAGAGACCCCTTAGTATAGTGATGGAACAATATGGTTGATGTAGGGTGTTGAACCTAGTACTATTAGGGGGGGTTGGAGGCATTTCCCACCGTTTATCCCCCGAAACCTAGAGTCGTGGGAGGGATGTGCTGAGCATGCTCCCTTGGATGTGTGATGATGACTAGTGGGTGCCTGTTGGGGAAGCTTGATTAATGCAGTCGACACTTCCGCTTACGGGTTCTATATATGGTTTGGTCAGTAAAGCTGACACCTTAGTATATTCCAACATAGGACGGGATGGTGAAGTGAGGTGATGTAAGTAGTGGTGAATAGGTTGTTTTGAGTACTTATCAAGATGGATGGGACCAATGATGGATTGGATGGTGTTCTCCATTGTTATAAACCATTAAGATTATATGCTTGTTTGTTTCATTAGGTTTATCTAATTCAGTTTTATGGCTCTTGTATAAATGAGTATGAATTATGAATGATACATTGATTAAGTTGTTATGTTGTATGTTGTTTGCAAGTTTATAATAATGATGCATCAAGGATAAATTTTGATTAATAGTACCCATGCTTAAGATGTGTGGGATGGCCACCTACATGCCGATTCGTGAGTACATCATTATGATTGGTTAGTTGATTAGTACATTACTATAATAACCTAGTTGATGATTGCTTAATCATAATCCATGTGTTGATATTTAAATGATTATTGCAGTATTATATATGTCTCTACTGGATTAAGGAAGTGTTACCTAGTAGGTATATGTGATCAATATATATATTAATACCATGTTGACTAATTGGACATATTTAAGAGTTAAATGCATTTCATGGGTTATTGAAATAATATATCTATACATATATGTATGTATTTTGCAGCATTAAAATCATTATGAGAATGTTATTATATATATATACGTCATATTGAGGTACTCATGTACTATGTGTGTACAGAAGTATTATTTAATAAATATATTTGTGTATGTGTGCACAAGTAATATATTAATTGTCTTGCGTATGGGGGAAGAGTACCAATATATGAAGGGATACATTTAAGTGAATTCAAGGATAAGATTAACATATTGCATGTAATTTATAGCATGTGAAATGACACTGAAGATATTTATATATATATATAATTTCACGGATAGGACTTCCATAAATTCTTGTAATGATATCACGTGAAGTAAGACTTTTGTAGATAACATATTATAATTGAACTTATTGTATTTGAAGAAAATAAATCAATTATTATTTTATATTATTTTATTGAAAGAGGTGGTGGAGAAAGGTTGAGGAAAATAAATAGTGAAGGATGATAGTAGAAGAGGAGGCTTTTGTTTAGGGTGGATTGGGTTTTGATGGAAGAAGTTGGGAAGTGTTGGATGAGTTTAAGAACTCAGAGAAGATACATAAATTACTTTGGATCACTGTTCTGTTGTTCTCTAGGGGTCTCGGGCACAGAGGGCTAGGAGGACATTTGTATGGATTCCTCAGGCTAGGAGCCCGCTAGGCTCCTAGGGGCAAGTTACTCGATCAATTCCATGTTTGCGTAAAAATTATTAGTTTATGTTGTAAAAATTACTAGTTTATTTATTACTCTTGCTTCAATTTCTTTTTGCAATTTAAATTGTACAAGTTTTGTAATATCCCGAAATTTTGACTATGATTATTTTATATATTGGGCGTAAGCCTCGATGCACATGTTTTACTTTTGTTATATATACTGGGCGTAAGCCCCAATGCACATGATTTACTTTTTTTATATATATTGGGCATCGGCCTTGATGTACACGAATTATTTTTATGTACTGGGCATAAGCCCCGATGTACTTGGTTGATGTTTATTATGTGTTGGGTACAAACCCTAATATATTGAGATGACCTTTGTTATGTACTGTACAGAAGTTCTTGTATACATGATTGACTTTTATGATGTGTTGGGCATCAGCCCTAGAGCACATGGGTTACAAGACTATGTGTTGAGTGTAAGCTCTGGAGCACATAGGTAACCCCAACAGATAAATGATTTAGTGTTGGGCATAATCCCTGGACCAATCCAACATGATGTTGAGTATAATCGTTGGAGCATCGGATCTTTGGCCATTGTATCCCTAGGTGTATCTTAGAAATTCATTCTAGTACTAGTGTTGAGCAAAAGGCTCTGGCATTGCACTAGTGTAACGCCCATTGAGTCTATTGAGCATAAGCTCTGAATAGAACTAGGGGTTACCTTACTTAAAGGTGTTGAGTTGGGAAGACTCTGAATAACATCAACATTCATCGTAATTATTCAAGTTGATTAATTGAATCATTATCTATTTCTCATCAAGGACTGAAATATACTACCACGAATACGAGGTAATACAACATGCAAGGGAATCTAGGGCTACCTATCCTATTTGGCCGACCCAAACCCCACATGAGGCCTTGTTAAGGAACATACATAATTTAAGGAAGCATCGATTAAACAATTATGTTATATAATGCATGAGTAATAAATGATAAATAAATTAAATATGTAAAGTCTATATACATATATGAAAATATTATATATGTGGATTATTTTGGAATAAATAAAGATAAATAAAATAAGTGAAGTCTATACACATATATGAAAAAAATAATAATATTCATATATGTGAAGCTAATTAAAAAGAAATAAAATATAAACAAATTAATTAAAGTATATATATATATATATGTGTGTGTGTGTGTGTGTGTGTTATTTTATAAACTAAATAAATAAATTAAACTTCTTTTCTAAAATCAAAGTAGAAACTATTTAAAAGTTCTAGTTATAAAAAATTGTTATCTTCTAAATAAACTACATATAATTCAAACTAGGAGTTGAATTCAAGAAGATATTAAAATATTGATGTTAACTCAAGATAACCAAACTGTCCCATTCCAAAGAAATCTATATAAAGGAAAGAGCCAAGAGAGGGAGGGGAGATGATCATTATTTCTGTATGGGATTGGAGAGAATTCCAAAACCTAGTACTCAGAAGATACAGAGAATATCTCCAAGATACCAGCATCCTCATCCTTAGGAACTCTAGATCTTCTTGCATGTTGGAACTAGTTCGGGGGTGATCCGATTAAGAATGAGGAACGTTTCTGGGTCAAAGGTTGGGAGGAACGTGGCAGTTTTGAGGTTATTCAGTTACCACTATACAGGTCAGCTCAGAGTATTCTTCCATTAATTAGTGTTTGAAGTGTGCAGGTCATAAAGAAGATCCAATTAGTACATTCTAGGTAAGAATTTATATTAGTTGTATATGAAGCTTCTATAGAAGTATAGGATGAAAGTTATAAGTATGGCAATACCATTATTAAGCTGTAAGTTTCTCTTTTATAGATTCTGGTTAATAGTAATTATTTCATGACCAAGGGCATAAGCATTGGCTCACTAGGTTAAAATTAAATAATTCATACTACTGAAATTTAAATGTACATGATTAGGATTAACCGAGAACAATTCTTTCTTTCTCTTTTAACATAGCAAACCATTACATAGTTCGGGTCTTTTCCCATACAAGTTTCGATCGAGCAGAGCTAGCGAAGCTAGCTTGTGCTAGATCTCAACCCTTAAATGCTTTGGGCCTCTTAATCTAAAGCAAGACTTTGTTAGAGTCTTTTAAAACCCTGGAAGTTGCACAAGGCCCTAAGTCTAAACAGTACGAATAAGCCACTGTGTTAAACAAGAAAGATTTCTACAATAGGGTCATCTCTTAATCCTCATGTATCAGGGATTGATTCCCATTAACACCACCCTAGATACTAGAAAATACACTTAAACATTTTATTCAGGTTTATACACATGCCAAACAATCCAACAAACATTACGATAAACAAAAGAATAGTGTAAACATAAGTTATATAAATTTATTACAGGCGTAGCACGTTTAAGCAACTAAAGGATAGATTTAACATTAAACAATCATAATAGATTAAATAGGGCACCATGATATTTCCATATACTGTAATGACCCTTTTTTAAAATTTTATTAAAATGCCCAATTTTCCACTTTTTCCCCAATTTCGACCTTTGACTAGTTTTGATGTCTAGGTCTCCAAATTAACCCAAATGCTCCCAAATATTTTGTAAGGGTATATGACTGATATTGGGACTTGAATATGAGGCTTAGGGATTATTTATAACCCTCCAAATACTTCTTCAAACTTGTTTAATATTATGGTGAATGTATGGAATTTAACTAGCAATTTGTGGAGCAAATCCCCCCAAGGTAGGTGCTAAAAATAGATCTCCAAATGCCTCCAAACCCATTCAAAATTAAGAACAGAGGTAGGTGATGAATGAGGGACATTAATAAGGTCTCATATGCACTATTAATCGATTATTAGGTTTTTTCTAACCTCCTCCCCAACAACAACAAAAACCACTAATTCGACCCTTGGGGAAATGGCACCAAATCTCTTCCAAATGCAAATAAACTGAGTAAAATGACTTCAAATGCTTAAGTGTTGAACATGAAACTTGTAATACTAATTAATGGATGTCCATTCATCATAAATATATTAGATAAACATTCTTTCATTCGAATTCATCAGCATTACAATGGTATACATCAATGTAGTGGGGAAATGGTCATTGTTTGCTCATTAATCAACCTTTTTACATACAACCACTTGGTATTTCGACCTGATACTTTTTGAAGATGAATAAATTAGTATATAAATCTTATTACAATCAGAAATACATCATGAGAAGCTCTCCCAATGAGTACAAGATCTCACCCAAATCGCAATCCCTCAAGGAGTATGAATATGCCATCAAAACTGGAAATGGTTGACAGAAAGTGTTGCACTAAAAAAAACCACGAGCTTCCCTATAGCTAATAAGTGCAAATAAAAACTCCATTAAAGCTCCATGAAATACCTGAGTGGCCTCTCCAAACACCAACTTGGATGGAAAATTTTCACCCTCAAAATTGGCTAATGTAAGAAACTAGTCATCCACTAGCTCTCTCTTTACAAATGCAATTTTTCTCAAATGATCAAAAGATCTTCTCTTAGTTTATCCTTGTATTTTATAAACATCCTTAGCCTTCTAAGGTTCCCAATCCATCCATAGACTCAATCCAATTCGAATTAGGGTAAGGGCTAAATATTTTCCATGTGTCCCACCTTTCCTAGCCTTCCACCTTCCACCAATTCGAGTGGGGGTCTCTTTGGCTTCTCCAACTCCCATGAACGCCCTCTTGGAGCCTATTTTTGGGGCTGACATGTCATAATGGTCAGATGTCAAAGGTCATATCTGCAATTTTTCATAGATGTCATAGATGCTCCATCATTGTTGTCATAGGGGCTAGGGAATATAGCCCAAGTGTCCACAAGCTTCCAATTTGACTCTTCCTCTTCCATGGAGGTTACCAATCCATCCCAATTCGACCTAAGATGCTCAATGCCATGTGTATGACTTACCAACTCACCCAAGAATGTTCACCTTTTCAGGAATTCGAATTGGCAAGAGAGAGATGCCACGTGTCCTTGAAAAATCAAGCTAGTGTGGGTCCCACATCCTACATATGTCTTCAAAACCACTTGCCACCTAGAATTTCTCTTGAATTGATTTATTCAACCTATTTATTAAATACTTGAACCCTTCTAATGTCTAAACATCATTTATTAGCTTCCTTATTACAACTCCACATGTGCCCATCCAACCTAGGAAACTAATAGGATTGATAGGATTGTCTTTCTATGAAATTATTTGAATGGGGACATTACATATACCAACAGTCAAATCCAACAAAACTCAGGCTCGAGACCGAATCCATTAGAGTAGCATTCCAGCCATCCTTAAGAAAGAGTGGCCACGCTACAACGTTGGCACAAAATGTCTCGGTGCTTAACATTAAAATTAATAAAAGGTAATTCCAGATAGAACTAGGGCTTTTCCCGTACCTCTATAGAAGAATAATTTAAGTAAAAGATTCCTTGCATATACAGTAAATTAAAAACATGATATCCACAGAGCCATCGCTGGCACTTCCAATGCAGAGCATCCCTATCATACCAGAATACATTTTACAAACAGAGCATTGCCTAGAAACTAAAAACGATGTGAAATATTTATAAATTAAAAGCAACAGAACTGAACATAGATTCTCCATAAACCAAATCGACAATAGGGCTCTGCCCAGATACTAATTTTAGAGAAGTAAATGCCTAAGATGAAGGATAGAACCTTCATAGTTACACTTCTTTCGAATAAACAGAGTAAGGATAAACATGACTCTTTTTACCAACACAACACTTTTTGAGAGGGAAGCTCAGGATGCATTTAAAGACCTTTAAAATGTAGCATTCAAAATCCAACTACCAACATTCACTTACGAAAAAGGTTTTAAGATTTTCCAGGCTCAGTAGTATCTCACCCACTGTAAAATTAATTACAAATTCTTCAAATTCCTATCAGGATCATAAGCATTAAAACCATACGAGAACCCTGGGCATAGTTCCCTTCGAGAAAAACTTACGAATAGAAAATAGTGAAGCCGAGAGGCTGTCATCAAAACCCTTGTAACTATGAATGGCAAAGCCATTAAAACAAGCAGCACATGGACACAATATTTTCAAAACGCATAACAACCACCCATAGGAGAGGGACACATATGTAACATACCCTTTAAGCTGGAAAACATTTTGTGTTTAGAAACATTATGATAACTTTTATTGTAAAGTTTATATTGGACAGGTGTCTAAGGATGACTATAATTTGCACAATATATTATTATTTAATAAATAAAATAGGAGACAAACACCTAAGAGGACTGTTGAAAGAGTGGGGTAACATCCGTCAAAGTCGACCCTATTGTTGTTTCTCTTGTAAAGATAATTATGAATTTATGTAAGCGACCTTGGTGAGGAGCTCAATGCCAAGGCCCCACCAGTGGACGAGGAAACTACTATTTTGTTTGTAAGTGTTATTTTACACTTAGGAGACTTTAGGATGATGCATCCACAAGACAACAACTAAATTGACTAAGGAAATGATGAATAACGATAATGGATCATTCTAATGCTACTAGCACTAGAGAAAAAGTAAATTGACGTACCTGGAGCCTTAGGGATAAAGTCAATATCTAGGTGAAGAGACTAAAGAAATATGCTACAATAGCCGAGTTCGATAAACTCGAAATTTCCTTTGTTTAAAGATTTAACCTATTGACCTATATCGAATGGTTAAGCTAAAATATCATAATGGAATTACAAATGATTTAACAAAAAAATAAATTGCGTGCCTAAAAACATTTAGAAATTAAGCCAATAAAGGGTGAAGTCACTTTGTATAAAATGGATGAATATGTGATATTGAATACATTCTACATAGTAAATATTTTATATACATATAAGTCATCATTTTAAATATTATTAAAATAAAAATGTATATGTGAATCGACATAGACATTAAGCCTTATACTTGGTTTATGTAGAAGTGGACCTAGCAAAGTCTCACGTATATAAAGATTTTCTATTATGAAAGTATATATATTACATGGCACATATTGTTTATACACAAGTATATACCTATAATTTCTATTTTACACGAAGCATATGTTTCTCATATATCCAAACATTTATATATAGTTATATATTCATTTATTAAAAACTTGAGTGACTTTATTTTTAGCTCCTTGATCTCTCTTAAAAAGGAGCCATATCGATTATTTAATGAAGGGTTATATTGGAATTATGACCATCACTACACCGTTGGAAGTGGAAGGAAACATGTGGAAGTAAAAGGAAACACTTACACTGTCACATGTTGCGGATTATTGAGTTTTGTTGCCATCTGCCCCATTATGGAGCTCACACTAACCTTTTTGTCCCCTCGGCATAATTGAACACCAACCAAAAAAAAATTCATGGTTGGTGGTTTGCTCAGCTCCATAACTTAGTGGAGAACGCCATCTGTAAAGAGGAAAAAGTATGTTTTGCGCGAGATCTGGTTGTGATAATGCACGAGCATCACATTGCCTAACGAAAGCCCTTTAATTGTAGGTATCTCCAGCGAGTTTCCTTTGGGTATGCGGTTTAGATATCGGTACCTTCCATTTTAGGTTTTTGTACTGTTGATGGTATACAAAAATTCAAGGTTTCATTTGTGCATGGAATATGTATAGCTGCATTTTTAGTTTCGTTCTTTTGACAGAAAACTGGCCTGACTTATATCTCATCTTATAGTTTAGAAATTGATTTTGTTTTTCTCCATCTACATATAGAGTTATACATTTCTCGATGATTGGTCGAAACACCTTCCATGGCTTATGCATGCAAAGTCGGATTGATATACACATCTTCTCATAGGCTAGAGGCTAGATCAAATATAATTTACTTTATACATATGTATACATATTTCTTAAACTTAGTGTTGATAACACGAGCCTTAGAGTTGAGACTAGAATGTCTAAACATAAGTATGTTAATTTAGAGATATAATGAAGCGAAAGTATACTCCACCAATCTTTGTAATACTTACGTAAAAAGAAGTTAAATTTATGTCTATTTATATGTTGACTATTGTGAGTATAGAATTTAGGTTTTAAGAGAGTTTAAAGCTTCCATTTTAGGTTCGCTAGATTCTAAAAAGAAGTTAAATTTCTGTCTATTTATATGTTGACTATTTTGAGTATAGAATTTATGTTTTAAGAGAGCTTAGGGTTTCCATTTTCTGTTTGCTTGATTGTAAAAAGAAGTTAAATTTTTGTCTAATTATATGTTGACTATTTTGAATATAGAATTTACGTTTTAAGAGGGTTTAAAGTTTCCATTCTCGGTTTGCTAGATTGTAAAAAGAAAGTTAAATTTCTGTCTATTTATATGTTGACTATTTTGAGTTTAGAATTTACGTTTTAAGAGAGTTAAAGTTTCCATTCTGGGTTTGCTAGATTGTAAAAACAAATTTTGAAATTTCTGCGTGCATCAAATTATTTTATCTATTAGGGACTAAGAAATATTACTTCAGGTATCTCTTGGGATAGCATTAAAACATTCCATAAGTTCATCTAAAATAATTATTGAGAAGGAAATAGGGTCCCATATAATTAAGATGGCTAGGGTTCCACTAAAAGTGGTTTCAAGGGAAAAATGAATACTTTTATTTAAATGAGGGAGTATTATTTTAATTATCCATTATCTACGAAGGACTATGTAATAATGATTATTCATATATATGTTAAACGATATCAACCTATTTCAATTAGATCTTGTGATATAAGTAAAAGCATATAACATTAGGTTGAGGATATTGTCATATTAAAATAGGGATATGAAGATTTTTACTTATGTCTAGTAAAAAATAGTTGTAGATACTATTTGAAAACGTTAAGAGAATTATTTAGGGATACAAACATAGTTGTACTTGCAATATGCTAAAATGATGTTTATCATTATGCTAGTCCGTGCATATTATTGTACACATTATTTATTGTGAAAATATGGTTTCCTTTTAGCCTTTTTGTACGGCTATTCGATGCCTTGAAGTTAATTAGGACTCAGTTTTTTAGTCATGAAAAAGTTCTATTTGATAGAAGCTTCACGGAAGGAGAAGGAACCTTGTTGCAGCAACCCTGTTGCTAGTTGTAATACTATTACTTTTTGCTTATTATAAAAAGATGCACACACCTTTTGTGGACTAGCTCATGTACGGGTGAACCACGTTATTTTGGTCTCGTTTATTTGTCTATGACTTCTCTACTATATGTGTATGTTCCTTCTTGACGATTGTATGACTTTCCTCTCATATGGGCTATCTTGATAATTAATGTTTATAACACATTGGTCGAATGCATCTGGGTAAGGGGTAATTCATGTTAATGTTGTTAAAATATATTTCGTGTTAATTGTTGATTAAAGGATATTTCATGTATTAAAATGATAAATTTTACGAAGCATTACATGTCACATTTATTAAATAGAAATTAGATACTGATTATGTATTTATAATTCCACAAAGCAATTTTAATGGGGATTAGACCTTTTGGAAGGGAAATATGATCACTTAGAAAAATTTTAAAATTTTCACAAATTTGGGTATGTGACAAGTGGTCACTGATCCACTAGGTGGAATGGAATCTGGGGTAGAAGGAAATGGACAAGTGGCAGCATCATGATGCAACTAACTAGCTGTTGGTATGAGACAACTCCCTTGAAATGTGGTCATAGTGCCCTGAAAGATGGGATTGGAGCTTGAAGCTCATTTATTCCAAACTGACCACTAAGAGACCTAGGCAGTCTATATAATATCCGTCAAATATTGAACTAAGGTTCATCACTTTTCCTGATGAGGAAATTTACTTTAGGGTTTTGTTGTTTTTGCGCCCAAGAGATTTTATGAGGGGATATGTTGTTGTTGATCATGTTGTGAGTCTTCCAAACTCTTATTGAGTTCAGAAGTTTCATGCTGAGTGGAGAAGGCATTTGTTTCAGGAGGTTGATACCGAGTGGAGAAGGTATTTTTTTTAGTGCCTTGCTTCTACACAGATTCCACCCACTTACTGGATCAGTAAGCAGGCTTGGGGTTTCATTAGAAGTCAGCAGTTGAGCTACTTCTTCTGAAGCAGGTTGGGAGGAACATGCCTCCTTGGGTGTTTGTCGGCCCTATCGTCAGTTACACGTTCTATTGTCTTATCTGTTTTATTTTTAATTTCTGTTATCTATTTTGCATATTACAGTTCTGCTGTTTATTAAATTTTCTATGTTTAATTTATAAGTAATTTCAGTTTCCTGTATAAGTTAAAGATTCTATATAAATGTGAAATTATTGAAATAGAATTGTTTCTATATTTTTTCCTAGGCAAAAAGGAACAACATCGTACTCCAGTACAGAAACTGATTAAAAATAGATAAGTCTGATAGGAAAATAGCCAAGTGATTGGAAAGATTTAATTTATTATAATTTTCTTTAAAATTTATATTTCCTATTAAATTCTTGTATTTATATTTCAGTACTCTACTTATATTATGTTCTAATAGTTTATATAGAACAATTATGTTTATAAATATCATTGTTTTCAATTAATTATATTATGTTCTAATAGTATAAAGATTAAATTTCAAAATATGGCAGAATGATATTCTTCTACAGACATCAAGTATTTTTCATGTTCATATTCACATTCCTACATTTATTTAAATCATATTTCCACAATAAAAATCAAGACATTTGTTATTTCTGCCAAAACTATAAATAGAGTTATAAATTCCTAGTTGCAGTAAACATTAAAATTTTCCATATCATTACTGTAGATCGAATAGATAGATTTAGAAATATCATCTCCAAGGTTTAAAAGAATATATAACTAAAGGGTAAAGTCAAACAGAACACACATATCAACAACCACCATCACTCCATACATTCTAAACTTATCTAAACCCTAAATCTCGGCAGGTTCATGGTTGTACTACATAAACATTAACACAGTCGAAATGGAGGCATTGACCGAAGCCTATTACAATATTTACAAACCATCGATTATTAAACAGTAGTAGTGCTTTTATTTCACACATACTCACATACGATTTTCTTTTAGAAATATCCATGAAATTACGGTACAAAACGAAGCATGATAGCAAAGGCATTGTTATAACCTAGCTTACACAAACATTGCCAATACATACAATTTGTTTGAAATACAATTTATTTTTATTTATTGACTCGACGAGTAACCAATTTCATACACGAGCCAAGCCCCAATAAGTACCAGCACAAAACAATTACGGCCATTTAAAGTTTGGCAAAATATATTATATTATCATATCAACAGAGTCTGAAAAACTCTCCCAAAAACAAAGGATGTGCCAAGTTCGAAACCCATAACTAATCCCTAAACCCATTCTTTTACATCGACAATGAGATACATGATATATTCATGGGTCAAGTCCAAGACGATGCAAAGCATGACGATTGTAATCGAGAAGTTTGAAAAACATTCTTCCAACTCGACAGAGCTCTTCCTTTTAACAAACAAAAGTTACATTTTTTCCTTACGACATTGCCTTTGTGTTGAGGTACTAACCTCCCCAAACTTTTAAAGAAAAGGAAAGGGTTTACAAACCCTATTTTCAAACTCTCCAAGTTAAAAAAACAACAGACATAATTTTTAATAGTCGACCATCTCATCTATACAAGGTCTCAATACATTGCTCAGGCTTACATGTTGGGTATAGTTGTAGCCAACCTACGACACCAAACCTGTAGCATAACCATGAGTTGTTACCATGCAACAACAACATCGAGATTGTGGTTAAAACCATTATCTTATCAAGAATTAAGACTCAGCTTGAACAAACACTTAAAGATCGATTATGAAAGTTACAGGAGGATATCGAATACATCACCCTATCATTGAATGTGGTAGTATCTTCAATACCAATCCGGAGGTAGTTGCAACCAAACCCTAGTATCGACGAATGCCAGTGAAGTTGAGCCAACCCTTATTCGATACAATGAAACAACATCGAGAAGAGGTAGCGAGGTCCTCTAACCATACATTACAAACCCCATATCAAACTAAACAAACCCTCAAACAAGTCAAGTATCGAATCCACCTAAAAGATAAATTCTAAGATGGATAAAAGAAATCTTCAACACTGTATAACATATATAAAGCTTGGCTCCATTTTATCAGAGACCACAAGTTCAAAACTCAGGGAACTATGCCTCTGTGGGAAGAACATCAAGGCTAAAAACCAGCAGCCTGTCGGGCGCACAAAAAAAACTATCACCACCAAATGACTCTAACACATTAAAACTTATCGAATACAGTAAGGTAGGGTTTAACCATTGCATTGAAATCCCTGCCAAGATTAATGGCGTAGATCATTGGTGAGATCTATGAAATCAACAACCTGCCATCACATTTATTAACCCATTACTATCACAGCCATGGTGGAGCCTGATCATCAGTGCTCAAAGCATCAACAAGTTACAACTCAACACTCCGAGGTTACACTAAGACATATTCACGTGAACTAAGCACATTATGCTATCCACGGTAGACTTCCACTATGTTCTTGTTAGTTGTGTGCATTCAATGCATAGGAGCCATTACCTCCGCCATTCTGTAATGCCATTAATGTTCACATCAAGAGTTAATACATTGGGGTTACGATTATGGTAAGGTCGAGACTCATCACTCTTGTAGCTTTTAGTTAAGGGTTGGAGGTATTTATATAAGCCACGTAGAAGGCATATAATTCAATATAGATCTCATCAAGACTGTATGTTAGACCACGAAATTACACACACCAATATAATACTTGGTTAGCATTTCAATATTTGCATTTAATCCATAATATTTGTGCATGGTTTGTAAATAACTTGTCTCTATTTGCATATTGTATGTTATCAAATAGATAGCATAGTATTCCATGGTGTTCATATTAACATACCTTTACACAATGCACATTGTTGCACATACATAATAGGATTTGCATATAACTCATATCATTTGCAAGTTAGTTATTAAGATTTAAAGAGTGGGGTATACAATAGAAAACATAATGTGTATATAGCATCATGTAAGTACCACAGAGGGTATTACAAGGCATATCACTCACATTATTTAAATGTGATAGTGGATAAAAATGCCAACAACTCTATTCTTGCGAGGATTGGATAGTAATCTTGTAAACACTTAAAAACAGACCTTAGAGACATACTTATTGGACGATTTTAGAAATACACTTACATACTTTATAATGCATGAAGAAAGAGAAACATTTCAGATCATATTACCATCACAGGTTATAGACCTTAAAAAAAGTTAACAAACAGTTGTACTTAGAATTTCCACAATTTTCCACGGAGGTAGAAGATAGGCTGTTACATACAGAAAACATGACGGAAACAAATAATTCTGGGTACGATACTGCGATACGAGCATTCTAGATCTTCTTGATAAAATTTTGATTTCTTTCGCAACTTTTATCTCTTACCTGTCAATTTGTCACAAGTACGAATTCACATGCTTTAGCACGAATACTAAGTAAGCCTCGGGGTGTTCGATGTTAAATTTTCAGAATTTACTTCAATCTGATCTAGGATCTTAACTGAGAGAACAACATGTACAGCATATCAATCATGGAGACAATAATGCAAGCACACAAGAGACACAAAGATTTACTCGGGGAAAACCATAAAGGTGAAAAACCCCAATAACTTCCTCAGAGATAGATAGAGCAATGATACAACCAACCATGAGAGATAGACATAACCTAGCAGCAGATCCTCCTCCTCCATAAGTGCTCCACTCCTTCTTGAGTGCATGAGTGAGAAGTGAGTGAGCAAATAGAGTGCCTCCCGCACTCTATTTATACTGTACTTGACTTGCCTTTTTACCTAACTCATGTAGGCTCGAACTTAACCACATAACATAATGCTGAGTGGGCCGAACCCTAATAGGGTGGTCTAATAACCCTTTGACCCACATGGCCGACCCCCAATAGGGTGGTCTAATAACCCTTTGACCCACATGACTTATACAGGACCGACCCCAAATAAGGTGGTCTAATAACCCATCAAGTATAAGTTACGACACTTACAATATAAATGACGACACTTCCTTATAGAGGAATAATACCATCTCTATAGGAATACAATATACATATATGTGAAATACATTCCGAAGTTACATATACATCAACACTCCCTTTTAACTAGGAAGGTATTTCTCAGCACAGTTCTTCTAGCACAAGTCATCTTCTCTGGATCATCGTCACTGGATAATCGTCATCGAGTCATCATCATCATCGTCACTGCTGCTGCTATCTCAATCAATCTCTGAATCTACTCGTCATAAGAAGTTCTATAGAGCCAGTCCTTTTTCATACTAGATGTAGGCCCACCACCTGCAGGTCTTCATCATCACTGGCCATACTGTGGAATCCTCAGGACTTATTACGTGCGTCACAAAACCTGGCTGCAGCATCCTAGGCTATTACGAGCACACAGCTCTACCTGTAGGATCTCCCAGGAGCACATTACATGTGACCCATCACAAAACCTGGCTGAAGCATCCCAGGCTGTTACGAGCACTCAGCTCTACCTGTCGAATCTCCCAGGAGCACATTACATGTGATCTCACCACAAAACCTGGCTGAAGCATCCCAGGCTGTTACGAGCACACAGCTCTACCTGTCGGATCTCCCAGGAGCACATTACATGTGGTCCACCACAAAACCTGGCTGAAGCATCTGAGGCCTTTTTCATCCTGTCCAGATCTCCCAGGAGAAAATTACATGTGGTCATGGCAAAACCTGGCTAAAGCATCTGAGGCCTTTTTCATCCTGTCCAGATCTCCCAGGAGCAAATTACATGCCATAGGACAAAACCTCACAAGAGCATCTGCCAGATATCCCAGGGCACCGAATTACATGCCATAGGAAAAACCTCGAAAGACTATCTGCAGATCTCCCAGGGCACAAATTACATGTCCTCCCAAGCAAAACCTCGCAAGAGCATTTGCCAGATGTCCCAGGGCACCGAATTACATGCCATAGGCAAAACCTCGAAAGACCATCTGCAAATATCCCAGGGCACAAATTACATGCTTTCCTGCACAACCTGATCCACGGCCACAAAGTATCATCTGATACTCATCATCATCACTGCAACATCCTGCTGCATGTCATCTGGAGAAGCTCGTCATCCACGATCATCCTGATCATACAATGCATCCATCTGATGCACACATAGATACATGATCCACACAATGTATCCATCAATCATACATGATCTACCTGATCATACAAAGATACATGATCCACACAATGTACCCATCAACATACATGATCTACTTGATCATACAAAGATACATGATCCACACAATGTATCCATCAGCATCCATGATCTACCTGATCATACAAAGATACATGATCCACACAATGTATCCAACATCATCCATGATCTACCTGATCATACAAAGATACATGATCCACACAATGTATCCAACAGCATCCATGATCTACCTGATCATATCCAACATCCAACATGATGCGTACATACATAAATGATCCAACTGATCATATCCAAGCAGAAACCAGAACATCATCCTGATGCTCATCATCCAACGCTTACATCCACAGCCATGTGAAGGATCCTCCTTCCAACATGCTTGGAATGGCTTTAGCAAATGTGTCCATCACTTCTTCCTCGAAGTTTCCTCGATCTGAAGAACGCCAAGCCTCTCTCTGAAGTACTCAAACTTCACTCTGGCTAGTGGCTTCACCAGCACATCTGCAATCTGCTCGTCCGTCACAACATACAGAAGCTTCACAGCTCCTCTCTGCACCATATCCCTGATATAGTGATATTTGATCTCTATGTGTTTCGACCTATCATGAAACACTGGGTTCTTGAACAGCTTCACACAACTCTGGTTATCACTGAAGATACCAGTAGCCTCCAATGGGAGATCAAATAACTCAGACAGTAGCTTCTGTAGCCATACTGCCTCACAACTAGCTGAACATGCTGCAACATACTCTGCCTCAGCTGTACTCAGTGCTACGCAAGACTGCTTCCTGCTAAACCAAGAGATCACACCTGATCCCATACTGAAGCAGCACCCAGATGTGCTCTTCCTGTCTGCAGCACTGCCAGCCCAATCTGAATCAACATAACCCTGTAGGTTAAACTTTTGATTCACCTCATACTTGAGCCCATAATCCACTATACCCTTCAGGTACCTCAGAACATGCTTTTACAGCAATCAGGTGAACACTCCTCGGATCCGTCAGGAACTGGCTCAATGTGTTCACAACAAAGCAAATGTCCGGTCTCGTGTTCGTTAGGTACATCAAGGACCCAATCATCTGACGATACATAGAGACATCAACCGCCTCAGATGAAGCATCACATAGAAGCTTCAGATTCGATGCCATAGGTGTGGCCATGGCCTTGCAGTCCATCATCCCAAATCTCTTCAGTATATCTACTATGTACTTCCCTTGTCCAAGGAAGATTCCATCTGCACTCTGCCACACCTCCATGTCAAAAACAAATAGTGCATCATCCCCAAGTTCTTCATCTCGAACTCGGTAGTAAGCTTCCACTGCGTGTCGGCAATCAATCTATCTTCACCTGTAACAAACAGGTTATCCGCATACAAAAGTAGTATCACTGGATTGCCTTCCTCAACCTTGTAGTAAAGGTTGGAATCCGCTTTATTCTTGGTAAAGCCCAAGATGGATAGAAAGTTGTCTATCCTACCATATCAAGTTCTGCACACATATATGACTACACCATGCTGTCTTGAAATCCATCTGGTGCATCTTCTATTTCATCACTTTTGTATTTCTCAATGCTGCCATCTGCAACATGCTTGATCTGATAGTTCCATTTGGAATTCATAGCAAACTTCCCTTCATGTCTTGGGATTACATCCCAAACATCATTCTTCATGATTGACGGATCATGGCATTTCATTTCTTCATCCCAGATCCTGGGAACTTCAATATCTTCAATATCTTCAATAGATATCTTTGTTGCTGGAACAAAATGTTGTAGTTCTTCTTTTGTAGGTGATGGCATACGATCTTTCCTACACAACAAGTTAAATTGCATGATTAGAAAACATCTCATAGTTTTCAGAACAAATTCTTACACATAAAGAAATATGCCATACAGTCATGCAATTATCTTAGCCAATGCTTCAATACAACATTTATCCATATTTCGTAACTTTCTAGATGCCTTCCAATCTCTACCAGAACATTGTTAAGAGTGTGCACAACTCCCAACATGTCAGCAAAGAGGTTTCATTCTAGATAAGTAGCAATGGAATGTTGTACAGTGCCATAGGCCACTTACCCATGCATATTAGGAGTATACTGTTCATCAATGCAATTATTCTAATATGCATAATACACAACCTAATTCTAGGAACATCAATATATACATTATTGAACAGTATTATTTAAGAAATGACAATTCAAATACTTATCTTTGTTTGTTCATTGGGTGGACTCTCTCTGAGTCTTCGCTTCCTTGCAGGAGCTGCTGGAGTCCTAATCTGAAGTAGCTTCTTATACACCTTTCTGTTCAGGAACAACTGGAGTGTGCTCCCTCTTGATCTTTGCTTCCTGGATTACCTGTCCTTGAACTTACATTCATCCTTGGTTCCTATGCATGCTTATTAGTATCATGATTGTGTTATCCTTGTGATCTCATATAAAATCATACATTCATTAGTATACAATAATCTCAAGCATGTATAGTCATGATCATTTCAAACAGAAAATAATAAGCATTAGCATTCAAGGTTTATGTAGAATTCTTATGGTTAGTCAAATCATAAGAAACATAACATATCTAAACCTGTAATTACTCAAACCTATGACTCTTCGGGTTAGTTGAATCATCAATCAAGATAAGAGATATAAAATGCATAAAAACTGTGATTATTCAAACCTATACCATCATGATTCTTCTGGTTAGTCATATCATCAATTATGGTAAGAAACATAATATGCATACAACCATGACTATTCAAACCTATGACTTCATGAATAATCATTATCAACAACAGTATAAGATCCTAACACAAGGTAGGATTCTATCTTGATATAAGAAAAACATACCTAGATTAGCATGCTAGCTATTTATGTCTAACATACTCACATGATGTCTTCTTGTTCTTCTTCAATGACTTGTGCTAGTAACCTGTATATCTTATAGGTTAACTATTACAAAACCAAGTTATACATACCTCGTAAATGGATCTTCTATGAGATCCATGACAATGGATGAATCTTTGTCCTCATGTTATCATGATCATATGTTCTTGGACCAGAACATGATTTGTCTTTCTTGGTGTACCTTTCATGTTAGTAGACAACATAAACCTCATACAACACCATAATGCATTAGTACAATCATAAGTGTCAACACCCTAACCAATGAATATCTTCTATCATGCATTCATAATTTTGTTAAGGTGATACGACAAATCTAAAATCAAAATTGTACTAACCGTAATAACATGAAGACAAACATACCATAAACTTAATCATGGACAAATATCGAAACATACCTCGATGAGTCATACCTATCGAGATCGCTTGTAATCTTCTTATGTAAGGCCTTAGCCTCATCTCCCTCTGAAATAGGAACTTCTTCACTCATGCAGATGATCAATCCATCTTCTTCTAGGATTAACCCAATCCACTTGATTTGCAAGAACTGGACCTGGAGCTGGATATGGGTTTGTCAGAGAAACCCCAAAAATTCAAACTTTGAATTTCAACCTTCTGACAGGATAGAAATATGTGTCTTGATGAGCTGATCAAGCTGGTATGTTCAAAATTTGAAAACTACAAAGTTTCACTCCTCAATTTTGCCTTTGAAACTTCCGGATTCACTGGACGTGACCGTGAACTGGGGTTTAATGAAGCCCACTCTTCTTCCCAATCAAAATGTTTGATCCAAAGCTCTAAGCTTCTATTTTTCTGAGGAGCTTCCAGCGGTGGTCACAGATTTCAAAAATTCCCATTTTTACAGAAACCCTAATTTTCCACTTTTCTGATCAAAGTCCCGAACTAGGGTCTAATCAAGCCCGGCCTTCTGCCCAACCAAAAATTCTGATCTTGGTCTCTAAATTTCTATTTTGATGAGTATCATCCAGCCATGGTCTCCGATTACAAAAATTTCAACTTTCTCCAAAGCCCTAAATTCCGGAAGCCATGAATGAAGGTACCAAAAAATAATTCTGTTTTGACAGAAATATGTACCTGATTGTTTCTGGTGTAACTCCAAAATTTTTGATCCACAGGGTCTGAAAAAGTTTCCTGAGATAGCCTGACCTGTTATCTTTCCATCCTGATAGGTCTGACCTCAATTGGATTCTCTGAGAGAGAGTTATGCCAAATGTCGCAACGTGACCTGTTTTGGGATAAAACAGGAGAGCGAACTTGTACGGCGTGCCACATGTCACTTTTTTAACTTAGGCCTCTAAAAAAGTTTCCGGAGATAGCTAGTCCTGTTAACTTTCCATCCTAACAGGTCTGAACTCAATTGGACTCTCTGAGAGAGAGTTATGCCAAATGTCGCAACATGTCCTGTTTATGGGATAATACAGGAGAGTGCACTTGTACGGAGTGCCACGTGTTACGGGTTCAACTTCGGCCTCTGAAAAAGCTTTTTGAGATATTACAGTCTGTGTACTGCCTATCACTTTTCACGAAATTTCATTTGGAGCTTCCTATCCCAAGTTATGACCTTTTTCCCAAGGTCACCTGATTTTAACTCAGATCTGGAAGAGGCAGAAACCCTATATTTCACAGATCATAAATCACAAAGTACAACGAATTAGAGGTTGTCCTTTGGACACAAGGTACCCGGAGATCTTAGCTTCGTCCTGTAATAATTTCAGATCCGAAAAATTTGCCAAAACGGATTTATAGCGAAAGTTCTACGATGACTGGTTTTTGCTATATCAAGCCCTAGCATCGTAAGTGCAACAAGTGTCATACATGCCATATCATGCCTTCTTTCAGGCTAGCTCTGATACCATGTTAAATTTTCAGAATTTACTTCAATCTGATCTAGGATCTTAACTGAGAGAACAACATGTACAGCATATCAATCATGGAGACAATAATGCAAGCACACAAGAGACACAAAGATTTACTTGGGGAAAACCATAAAGGTGAAAAACCCCAATAACTTCCTCAGAGATAGATAGAGCAATGATACAACCAACCATGAGAGATAGACATAACCTAGCAGCAGATCCTCCTCCTCCATAAGTGCTCCACTCCTTCTTGAGTGCATGAGTGAGAAGTGAGTGAGCAAATAGAGTGCCTCCCGCACTCTATTTATACTTGACTTGACTTGCCTTTTTACCTAACTCATGTAGGCTCGAACTTAACCACATAACATAATGCTGAGTGGGCCGACCCCTAATAGGGTGGTCTAATAACCCTTTGACCCACATGGCCGACCCCCAATAGGGTGGTCTAATAACCCTTTGACCCACATGACTTATACAGGGCCGACCCCAAATAAGGTGGTCTAATAACCCATCAAGTATAAGTTACGACACTTACAATATAAATGACGACACTTCCTTATAGAGGAATAATACCATCTCTATAGGAATACAATATACATATATGTGAAATACATTCCGAAGTTACATATACATCAACATTCGAAGGACCCCTTCATCAACCAAACAAAAGTACATTAGTCAAACAGTGCATCAACTTTCGTAAAGAACAACAGAAGAAATGTATAACAGCACAACTAAATATAGATAACGTTTCATGCATTGTTCTATTTCTGCATTATTAAATAGCATTTATTTTCACGTAGAAAAGTTTTAAATTTTTACGATTTTCCGGGATGTTACATGTGGTATCAGAGCGTAAGTTCAAACTCTAGGCCTGAATGAGGCTCATGCGTGCAAACAGAAAAATAAATCAGAAATTTTATATTACTAACTTTTGCAATTTAATTTCATTTTTTGCACAGAACAGATTTACTTTTAATTGCAGGTATGGAAATACCAGAGGAATCAACAGAGGACAGATCTCCTCGTAATGAACAAATTAATCATAATAACACTGAAGGAATTTACGTTGAGTTAAACAACCAGTCTTCTGAAATTTTACGAACTGTCCAGGATTTAAAATCTGAGTTAAAAGCTGTTAAAGAAGAAAATGAACGAATCCTAAAGGCATAGGAAGAGTTACAACGTAATTTAAAAGGAAACTGTCACAGTGATGAAAGAGGCAAAAAATCAGAATTTAGAGCTGGTTCTGAAATAATGTCCCACCAACATAAGCATAAGAAAACAAGAAACGATAAAAGGAACAGTCACTCATCTTCTAAGTCTGATTCAAGTAATGATGATGTAAATTATGACAGCAGCAACAGTGAGTGCTTCTCTAAAAAGAGAAAACATAAGCATCATGAACAGATTACCGGTGAATTTAAAAAGATTAAGCCACCTACTTTTAATGGCGAAAGTGAGAAGGGTGAGACAACAGAAGCTTGGTTGTCTGTGATGAAAAAGTACTTTAATATTTATGACTACTCTTATCAACTGAAAGCGAAGATGGCTATTTACAATCTGACAGGAAAGGTAGATATCTGGTGGCAGGATCTTAAAAGAATCAAGAGCATAAAAGAAAAAGAAGTAACTTGGACTATGTTTAAAAGTTTGTTTAAAAAGAAGTTCTTGTCTGAACAGTATTTTGAGGATAAATCGAAGGAGTTTTACGACTTAAAGTTGGGTACAATAAACATGAAAGAACTGTGCAGCAAGTTCCTTAGCTTGTTGAGGTACGTACCCTACATGGTTGAGGAAAAGCCTAAAGTGCAAAGGTTTCTCAGTTGTTTACCGTTTAATATAAAAGATCATATTGAGTATGATAATCCTTCCACTTTGGAAGAGGCCATGAGGAAGGCAAATTTTTGTTTTGATCAAAACAGGAAAAGAGAAGGAACAACTGGCTGGAAGAACAGTAAAACTAATCAGTATGACTATAAAAAGAAGAACTTTAATCAGAATGCTGGAGGTTTTAAGAAAAACTTTAATAACATAAATTTTCCTAATAATTATTGGAATAATACATCTTAGAACACTACTGCTGCAAGGAATGTACCTAATAATCACAAAAATAATAATAACAACAATAACAATAGGTAGACTGAGTAGAAAGGACCCATAAAGTGCTATGAATGTGGTAGACCACACAAGAGAGCAGATTGCCCACGCAACAAGAGGACAGCCAACAACATACATACTATGCAAGCAGAACCTACAGTTGGAGATATCGCAAGAGAAATTCCTAGGATAAATGCAGCATTGGAGAACTGTCAAGCGGACCATCAAACATCCATGGTCGAAATTGAAGGTATGATACAAAACGAGTCTATTTCTATTTTGATAGATCCTGGTGTGAATTTAAGTTATATTTAAGCTACTTTAGTAAACCGTTGCAAGCTAGAAACAGAAAAATTCGATAATGCATGTTTAGTTCAGCTTGCAACAAGAACTAAAAGAAAGGTTACAGATTTTGTTTAGAATTGTGAAGTATTTTTAAATCAGCTGAAAACGCAAGTTAATTTGAATGTTTTACGCTTAGGTTCATATGATCTATTAATTGGCATGGATTGGCTTGAAGAACATAGAGTTATATTGAATTGTTATGATAAATCTTTTACTTGTATAAATAATGAAGGTAATTCAGAAACAGTGAAAGGAATTCATAGGCATATTTCAGTAAGGCAGATTTCTGCCTTACAAGTTAAGAGAGCTGCTAGAAAAGGTTGTAAATTGTTAGCTGTTAATGTTGTTAATGGTGAATGTACGTCTAAAGATAACAAGTTAAAACTAGAGGATATACCCATCCTTAGGTACTTTTCTGATGTATTCCCAGAAGACATTCCAGGATTACCTCTGAAAAGAGAACTTGACTTTACCATTGAGTTAGTACCCGGTGCGGTACCAAACTCAAAGGCCCCCTATAGGATGAATATTCTAGAGTTAAATGAATTAAAGTCTCAGCTGAAAGAATTAATAGATAAAAACTAGATAAGGCCCAGTGTGTCCCCTTGGGGAGCACTAGTAATATTTGTTAAAAAGAAAGACGGTACCATGCGTTTGTGCATTGATTACCGTCAACTTAATAAAATGACAATTAAGAACTGTTATCCCTTACCTCGCATAGATGATCTATTTGATCAAGTACGTGGAGCAGAGATATTCACTAAAATTGATCTAAGGTCGGGTTATCATCAAGTCCGGATAAAAGACGAGGACATATTCAAAACTGCATTTAGAACGCGTTATGGACACTACGAGTTCATAGTTATGCATTTTGGGCTAACTAACGCACCTGCAGTGTTCATGTGTTTAATGAACAACGTTCTGCATAAATATTTGGATACGTTTGTAGTGGTATTCATTGATGATATCCTGATTTACTCAAAGACTAGAGAAGAGCATGATGAACATTTAAAAATCATTTTACAAGTACTCAGAGATCACCAGCTTTACGCTAAGTTCAGTAAGTGTGATTTCTATAAAGATAAAATTCAGTATTTGGGTCATATTATTTCAAAGGATTGTATTTATGTTGGTCCTGATAAGATAAAATAAATAAATGAATGGCCTGTCCCTAAAGATGTAATAGATGTATGGTCATTCATGGGAATAACGGGTTATTATAGAAAGTTTATTGAAGGGTTCTCTAGAATTGCTAACCCCATCACTTCTTTACAGAAGAAAGGGAAGAAATTCATATGGGATCAAAACTGTCACGACAGCTTTAATAAGTTAAAAGAATTGTTAACTACTGCACTCATCTTAAAAATTGCAGATCCTAATAACGATTTTGTCGTATGCACGGATGCATGCAACGAAGGACTTGGAGGGATCTTAAGACAAGAAGGTCATGCAATTGCTTTTGAGTCAAGGAAATTAAAAATACATGAAAAGAATTATGCATCGTATGATCTTGAGTTGGCAGCCCTGATACATGCTTTAAAGATGCAGCGCCATCACTTGATCGGAAGAAAATTCATTTTAATGACTGATAATAAGGGGTTAAAGTATTTACTGGATCAAACAAATCTTAACGCAAGGCAAGCTAGGTGGTTAGCTTTCCTTAGCGAGTACGATTTTGAGATCCATCACATTAATGGGAAGGAAAATAAGGTTGCTGATGCATTGAGCGAAAATGCTAGATTAAGTTTTGTGGCAGCAATTAGTACTTTTAAAACTGATCTAGAAATTTAGATCGAAGAAGGAATTAAGCAAGACGAAAATTACCAAAAATTACATGATAAAGTGGCTGAAAATTCATCTGAAAATGTTATAACAGATTACAGTATTAATGAAAAAGGCTTCTTAACTTACAAAAACAGAATTTATGTGCCTAATTCTTCAAAGATTAAGTTGTTGATTTTAGATGAAGTTCACAAAAGTCCTTATTCAGGGCATCCTAGTTATCAGAAAATGATAACTATGTTAAGAAAGGAGTACTTTTGGCCTAACATGAAGAATAAAGTTGCTGAATATATAGCTAGATGTTTTGACTATCAGACTATTAAGGCTGAACATCAACATCCAGCTGGGCTATTGCAGCCCTTACCAATTCCAGAATGGAAGTGGGAGATCATAAGCATTGACTTTATTACAGGTTTGCCTAAAAATCACAAGCAAAATGACTCAATTATGGTTGTTATTGATAAGATTAGCAAGGTTGCTCATTTTATTCTTGTTAAAACTACTTTCAAGGCTTCTAACAATGCAGATATTTTCATGAAGCAAATTTTTCACTTGCATGGAATCCCAACGGTAATCATTTCAGATCGAGACTCTAAGTTTACTGGTAACTTTTGGACAGCACTGTTTAAAGGATTAAATACTAAGTTAAATTTCAGCACTTCTTTCCACCCACAAACTGATGGTCAAACAGAAAGAGTAAATCAGATTTTGAAAAATATGTTAAGATTATATGTTAAAGATCAGCCATCTAAATGGGAGTATTACTTGCACTTAGCAGAATTTGCCTACAATAATAATTATCAAGCATCTGTTAAGTTAAGTCCATATGAAATTTTGTATGGAAGAAAATGTTGTACTCCAATTTCGTGGGATAATCCTATAGATAGATTGATGTTAGGACCAGATCTATTGAAAGAAATGGAGCTAACTGTGAAACAGGTTCAAGGTAACTTAAAATTTGCACAAGATCGGCAGAAAAGCTATGCTGATTTGAAACACACAGAAAGAGAATTTCAGGTAGGAGACCATGTTTTCATAAAAGTAAATCCCAAGAAAAGTTCTTTGAAGCTTGGGAGTTGTGCTAAATTAGCACCGAGGTATTGTGGACCATTTGGAATCCTATCAAGGATAGGAGCTGTTGCATATCAATTGGCATTGCCATACAATTTAAAAATCCACAATGTTTTTCATGTTTCTATTTTAAAGAAGTATGTGCACGATGCTACTCATGTGTTGAATTGGAATGACATACAGGTGGAACCTGAAGGAGATTTTTAGGTGGAACCGGACTGTATTCTAGACTAGAGAGAAATTATGCTTCCGAATCGCACCATAGGGCAGGTAAAGGTGGAATGGAAGCACCTTAGCCCATATGAAGCTACTTGGGATCTGGAAAGTAATATGCGGGCAACATATCTAGTTCTGCTCCATGAGGAACTTGATGATAAATAAGCAACATCAAGGACGATGTTGAGCTTAAGAGGGGGTGTTTGTAACATACCCTTTAAGCTGGAAAACTTTTTGTGTTTAGAAACATTATGATAACTTTTATTGTAAAGTTTATATTGGGCAGGTGTCCAAGCATGACTGTAATTTGCACAATATATTATTATTTAATAAATAAAATAGGAGACAAACACATAAGAAGACTGTTGAAAGAGTAGTTACTGATCCACTAGGTGGAATGGAGTCTGGGCTAGAAGGCAGTGGACAAGTGGCAGCATCATGATGTAACTAACTGGCTGTTGGTATGGGACAACTCCCTTGAAATGTGGTCATAGTGCCCTGAAAGATGGGACTGGAGCTTGAGGCTCATTTATTCTAAACTGACCACTAAAAGACCTAGGCAGTTTATATAATAGCCATCAAATATTGAACTGAGGTTCATCACTTTTCCTGACGAGGAAACTTACCTTGGGGTTTTGCTGTGTTTGCGCCCAAGAGATTTGATGAGGGGATATGTTATTGTTGATCATGTTGTGAGTCTGCCAAACTCTTATTGAGTTCAGGAGTTTGATGTTGAGTGGAGAAGGCATTTGTTTCAGGAGGTTGATACCAAGTGGAGAAGGTATTTTTTTTTAGTGCCTTGCTTCTACAAATATTCCACCCACTTACTGGATCAGTAAGAAGGATCGGGGTTTCATTAGAAGTCAGCAGTTGAGCTGCTTCTTCTGAAGCAGGTTGGGAGGAACAGGCCTCCTTGGGTGTTTGTTGGCCCTATCGTCAGTTACAGGTTCTATTGTCTTATCTGTTTTATTTTTAATTTCTGTTATCTATTTTGCATATTACATTTCTGCTGTTTATTAAATTTTCTCTGTTTAATTTAAAAGTAATTTCAGTTTCCTGTATAAGTTAAAGATTCTATATAAATGTGAAATGATTGAAATAGAATTGTTTCTGTATTTTTTCCCATGCAAAAAGGAACAACATCGTACTCCAGTACAGAAACTGATTAAAAATAGATAAGTCTGATAAGCAAATAGCCAAGTGATTGGAAAGATTTAATTTATTATAATTTTCTTTAAAATTTCTATTTCCTATTAAATTCTTGTATTTATATTTCAGTACTCTAATTATATTATGTTCTAATAGTTTATATACAATAATTCTGTTTATAAATATCATTGTTTTCAATTAATTATATTCTATTCTAATAGTATAAAGATTAAATTTCAAAATATAGCAGAATGATATTCTTCTACAGACATCAAGTATTTTCCATGTTCATATTCACATTCCTACATTTATTTAAATCATATTTCCATAGTAAAAATCAAGGCATTTGTTATTTCTGCCAAAACTATAAACAGAGTTATAAATTCCTAGTTGCAGTAAACATTTCAATTTTCAATATCATTACTGTAGATCAAATAGATAGATTTAGAAATATCATCTCCAAGGTTTAAAAGAATATATAACTAAAGGGTAAATTCAAACAGAACACACATATCAACAGCCATCATCACTCCATACATTCTAAACTTATCTAAACCCTAAATCTCGACAGGTTCATAGTTGTACTACATAAACATTAACACAGTCGAAATGGAGGCATTGGCCGAAGCCTATTACAATATTTACAAACCATCAATTATTAAATAGTAGTAGTGCTTTTATTTCACACATACTCACATACGATTTTGTTTTAGAAATATCCATGAACTTACAGTACAAAACGAAGCACGATAGCAAAGGCATTATTATAACCTAGCTTACACAAACATCGTCAATACATACAAACTGTTTGAAATACAATTTATTTTTATTTCTTGATTCGACGGGTAACGAGTTTCATACACGGGCCAAGCCCCAATAAGTCCCAACACAAAATAGTACAGCCATTTAATGTTTGGAAAAATATAGTGTATTATCATATCAACAAAGTTTGAAAGACTCTCCCAAAAACAAAGGACGTGCCAAGTTTGAAACCCAGAACTAAACCCTACACCCATTCTTTTATATCGGCAATGAGCTACAGGATATATTCATGGGTCAAGTCCAAAACGATGCAAAGCATGACGATTGCAATCGAAAAGTTTAAAAAACATTCTTCTAACTCGACAGAGCTCTTCCTTTTAACAAACAAAAGTTACATTTTTTCCTTACGACATTTCCTTTGGGTTGAGGTACTAACCTCCCCAAACTTTTAAAGAAAAGGAAAGGGTTTACAAACCCTATTTTCAAACTCTCCAAGTTAAAAACACAACAGACAAATTTTTTAACAGTCGACCATCTCATCTATATAGGGTCTCAAGACATTACTGAGGCTTACCAGTTGGGTATAGCTGTAGCCAACCTACGACACCAAAACTGTAGCATAACCATGAGTTGTTACCGTGCAACAACAACATCGAGATTGTGGTTAAAACCATTATCTTTTCAAGAATGAAGACTCATCTTGAACAGACACTTAAAGATCGATTATGAAAGTTACAGGAGGATATCGAATACATTACCCTATCATTGAATGTCATAGCATCTTCAACGCCAATCCTGAGGTAGTTGCAACCAAACCCTGGTATCGACGAATGCCAGTGAAGTTGAGACAACAATTATTCGACACAGTTAAACAACACTGAGAAGAGGTAGCTAGGTCCTCTGACCATACATTACAAACCCCATATCAAACTAAACAAAACCTCAAACAAGTCAATTATCGAATCCACCTAAAAGATAAATTCTAAGATGGATAACAACAATCTTCAACACTGTATAAAATATATAAATCTCGGCTCCATTTTATCAGAGATCACAAGTTCGAAACTCAGGGAACTACGCCTCTGTGGCCAGAACATCAAGGTTAAAAACCAGCAGCCTGTCGACCATGCAAAAAAAGCTATCACCACCAAATGACTCTAACACATTAAAACTCATCGAATACAGTAAGGTAGGGTTTAACCATTGCATTGAAATCCCTACCAAGATCAACGGCGTAGATCATTGGTGAGATCTACGAAATCACCAACCTGCCATCACATTTATTAAGCCATTACTATCACAGCCACGGTGGAGCCTGATCATCAGTGCTCAAAGCATCAACAAGTTACAACTCAGCACTATGAGGTCACACTAAGACATATTCATGTGAACTAAGCACAGTGTGCTATCCACGGTAGACTTCCACTATGTTCTTGTTTGTTGTGTGCATTCAATGCACAGGAGCCATTACCTCTGCCAGTCTGTAATGCCATTAACGTTCACATAAAGAGTTAATACATTGGGGTTACGATTATGGTAGGGTCGAGACTCATCACTCTTGTAGCTTTTAGTTAAGGGTTGGAGGTATTTATATAGGCCACGTAGAAGGCATATAATTCAATATAGATCTCATCAAGACTATATGTTAGACCACGAAATTACACACACCAATATAATACTTGGTTAGCATTTCAATATTTGCATTTAATCCATAATATTTGTACATGGTTTGTAAATAACTTGTCTCTATTTGCATATTGTATGTTATCAAATAGATAACATAGTATTCCATGGTGTTCATATTAACATACCTTTACACAATGCACATTGTTGCACATAGATAATAGGATTTGCATATAACTCATATCATTTGCAAGTTAGTTATTAAGATTTAAAGAGTGGGGTATACAGTAGAAAACATAATGTGTATATAGCATCATGTAAGTACCACGTAGGGTATTACAAGGCATATCACTCACATTATTTAAATGTGATAGTGGATAAAAATGCCAACAACTCTATTCTTGCGAGGATTGGATAGTAATCTTGTAAACACTTAAAAACAGACCTTAGAGACATACTTATTGGACGATTTTAGTCATACACTTACATACTTTATAATGCATGAAGAAAGAGAAACATTTCAGATCATATTATCATCACAGGTTATAGACCTTAAAACAAGTTAACAAACAGTTGTACTTGGAATTTCCACAATTTGCCATGGAGGTAGAAGGTAAGTTGTTACATACAGAAAACATGACGGAAACAAATAATTCTGGGTAAGATACTGTGATACGAACATTCTAGATCTTCTTGATAAACTTTTGATTTCTTTCACAACTTTTATCTCTTACCTATCAATTTGTCACAAGTACAAATTCACATGCTTTAGCACAAATGCTAAGTAATCCTCGAGGCGCCCGAAGGACCCCTTCATCAACCAAACAAAAGTACATTAGTCAAACATTGCATCAAATTTCGTAAACAACAACAAAAGTAATGTATAACAGCACAACTAAATATAGATAACATTTCATGCATTGTTCTATTTCCGCATTATTAAATAGCATTTATTTTCACGTAGAAAAGTTTTAAATTTTTATGATTTTCCAGGATGTTACAACATAGACCTGGGATTACCCGATTTGTTTGCTTGAGGGTCTTCCCTTCCTCCAGTTGCAACCCTAGATCAACGCTGCACCATACTGTCACATAAAAAGTTGAGGGATTTGGAAATGAAACGGTTAATGTAAAGCATACAAAGATAGAAAGCTACAGAGGACAAACACATACCTTCAAGGTGTTGCGCAATGCTGGAAACCTTGTAAGCACAACCAATATACCATTCACGCCATTATAAAAAACCACAGAATAGGGAGCTTTCTCCCCTCTCCCAAAACAACATGCAAAGAGGTGTATTGAAACAGGGAAAACCACCTTATGCCTTGATCTAGCATGGAGGCTAGCCATGAGGCCTTCATGTGGTTTCATTTAATGCTTTCAACCACCTCCACTAGCACTTAGATCAAATCCCACTCCCTATAGTCATTAGTACCTTCCTTGTTGTGAACAAGTATTCCTTTATGCATAGCGTTGGCTTCAAAGTTAAGAACTTCTACCTCTTGACCAAGATCGCTTCACTTAAAAAAAATGTAGTTCATGGTGGAACCATAGCACCTGCAAGAAGAAATTTTTATGTCTTAGTTCATAAAGAACTAAGTAAGCCCAAGTCCATAAGATCCCTTCACACTAACTCATTGAGACTTTATTAAACCCAATCACTCTTTTCACTTTAGGAGCATAGGTAAGTTAGCCTCGGCAAAACCAATTATATAGGACTAGGTTATACAACAAGTCAACATATAATAATAAACAAGTATGAAGTAATTAGACAGAATAGAATAATAAACACCGGTGCAGGACACAAGAATCATCATCATACAAATAAACGACAAAAATATCATAGTAAGAAAATAAGCTACCATGTACTAATCAACAGAAGAAATCTAGACCAAGAATACAAGTATCATTCTTAACAATATTACACAGTGCTGAAGTTAATTTTAAATGAACCTTAGATCTTAATGATTTTATTAACCCATTCAATTTTTTATTTTATTTTCGGATTTAAGGGACACTACAAGTGTTATCATTGCCCAGTTTCGAACACTTAGAGACCTTTTGGGCTCACTACTTAAAAATACATCCGCTGTAGAAATGTATTTCAAGAATATACTTATGATTTTTACAAAAACTAACCTAATCTTGTTTTATTGACTAACTGAAAATTTTAGGTATAAAACACAATCCGAATCATGGACGCAGAAGAGAAAGGCAGTAGACATGGGAACTTGAATTCACCACCCTGAGAAGAAGAACTTGTGGTGGAACAAAATTCCGAATTAATGAAGACAATATAGAGTTTACAAGCAGATTTACATAGTTTTAAAGATGACAACATGAAAGAAAGACAAGAACAACAAGCAATAAACAAATCTCTACTTTAGATCTTGACAGGGTTAAACCCCCATAGACAGTCCATCCACTCAACAAACAGATCCAAAGAAAACTACCATCATACAAAAAGGTCTAGCAGTCCTAAAGAGGACGTACACGAAGAACACACACTTGACTTCATCGAAGAGGACTATAAAATCTCTTCCAGTGATGGCTCACACTCCGCTTGCAAGGAAAGGCAGAAAAATGATGATAGCCTACAGAAAGAATTCCGGAAGATCAAAGCCCCAACGTATGAAGGAGAAATGAATACAGGGGAAAAGGCTAAAGAGTGGCTATTAGGAATGAATAAATATTTTTGAGTGCACAATTACTCTAGCGAGATGAGGGCACGGTTGGCCATTTATAACTTCAGCCAGGTGGTAGAGAGACCTGAAGCATATTAAGAAGCACGAAGTAAAAGATATCAGATGGAGTACCTTCAGCAAGTTATTTCAAGAAAAATATATGTTAGAAAGGTTCTTTGACAAAAATATAAAGGAGTTCCACGAACTACGGATGGGATCCCTAACCATGGATTCCTTCATCAACAAATTTTTGGATCTACTACACTATGTGCCATACATAAAAGATGAAAAGGTCAAGATACAATAGTTTTTGGGGTGTATTCCTCCCAATTTTTGAGAGAAAATTGAGTTTGACATGCCCAAGACTCTAGAGGTAACAATGCACAAAGCTAGACTCTGCTACGAACATGGGAAACCGAGGAATGAAAACATAAATAGAAGTCGGGACAGATTCTGGTCCTTTTCCGACAACTGAAGACTAAGGTTTAGGCCACCGCCATACAAGAAACAAAATAATAGTTTCGCACCAAAAATAAATTTCAATAGACTTGGTGCATGGCCAAATGTTCCCACACCAAATACCAATAAGCCAGTAATTAATAGAGGAGCCAAGGCTACCCCACTACCAGTTAGTTGCTAGAAATTCCAAGGGCCCCACTACTTGAGAGATTGTCTCAACAAAACAGATGGGGTTTTACACAACTTACAAGAAAACCCAATGGTAGGGGACATGGAAGGGACACCAAGAATCTATGCAGCACTCGACGACCGACAAGCAGACCATCAGGCTACCATGGTCAAGATAGAAGGTAAAATTTCAAACACAACTATTTCAATTTCGACCCTGGTGCTTGCCGAAGCTATGTTTTCCCCAAAATAGTCGACACATGTAAACTAAACTGAGAGAAACACGGGAAACCATGGCTAGTACAACTAGCCACTGGTACAAAGAGGAAGGTTTCAGAAATAGTAATGGAATACGGGATCGATATGAACGGTTTTCCGACTAAGGTAGATTTAAATATCTTACCTTTAGGATCGTATGACGTACTCATCGGCATGGATTGGTTGGAACAACACCATGTCATGCTTAACTATTTAAACAAGTCAATTTTATGCACGGAGAACCAGGGGAATCAAAGAAAGATTCAGGGCATATCCAAGAAGGTTTCTGTCAGAAAATATCCACCCTACAAGATAAGAAATTCATAAGGAAAGGTTGCAATTTTTTTGCAGTTAACCTTCAAAACATAGAAGCCGATAGAAAGTAGAAAATCGAGGAATTTCTAGTTCTTGTAGATTTCAAAGTTGTATTTCCCGAGGAAATACCAGGACTACCACCCAAGAGGGACTTAGAATTTTCCATAGAATTAACACCTGGATTAGTACCGTCTTCAAAGGCACCATACCGCATGAGCGCACTAGAGTTGGTGGAGCTTAAGCTGCAGTTACAAGAGTTGATAAAAAAAGGATACATCCGACCAAGTGTGTCTCCTTGGGGAGCACCGATACTCTTCATGAAGAAGAAAGACGGGACGATGTCAATGTGCATCGATTACCGACAACTCAACAAGCTGACCATTAAGAACCGATACCCACTCCCTAGGATAAATGACTTGTTTGATCATGTCAGAGGAGCAAAGATCTTTTCAAAGATCGACTTGTGATCCATATACCACCAGGTAAGGATCCGTGATGAAGACAGTAGTAAGACCACCTTTTGAACCCGATACAATCATTATGAGTTTGTGGTGATGCCTTTCAGATTGACCAACGCACCAACCAATTTTATGTGCATGATGAACATTATCTTTAGTGAATACCTGGATAAATTTGTACTAGTCTTTATTGACGACATACTGATTTACTCCAAAAGTAAGGAGGAACACGAGGAACATCTCCAAATTGTGGTGCGGGTATTACGGGAACACCAACTTTATGCCAAGTTTAGCAAGTGTGATTTCTATAAACTGCAAATAGAGTATTCGGGTCACATCATTTTAGAGAAGGGAATAGCAGTCAACCCATAAAATATTAAAGCCATCGAGGAATGTCCTACCCCTACTTGTGTCACCGACATAAGGTCATTATTAGGATTAGCAGGTTACTACCGGAAGTTCATTGAGAACTTCGCATGGATTGCTTGTCCTATGACCGCCTTACAAAAAATGGAAAACAAATTCCTTTGGATGACCAAATGCAAAGAAAGATTCCAGAAACTAAAACAAATTTTGACTAGCGCACCTATACTACGGATTGCTAACCACGATGGGGATTTCATTGTTTGCATGGATGCAAGCAAAGAAGGACTCGGTTGAGTCCTCATGCAGAATGACTTTGCAATCTGCTTCCTCATCTTTGTTCTTCAAGAAGTATACCTAAGTCTTCCTGGAGAAGCCATCAATAAATGATACATAGTAAACATACCCACTCAGAGAATTGGATGACATAGGACCACATACATCTCAGTGGATGATTTCCAGGATGTCTTTTGCCTTTCTTTCACTGCTTGGGAAAGCCTTCTTAATGTTCTTACCTTTTGCAGATCCTTTGCAAACACCTTCATGTTTGGTCTTGATTTCAGGAAGACCCTCTACAACCTTGCTTGCAATTGGAAGTGCCCTATAGTGCATATGAGCAAGTCTTCTATGCCAAAGTTCACTTGGCACCATGGATTCATGTACCATGGCATGTTCAAGTTGTCCCTTCAATTTACACAAACCTCCCTCTTGCTCTCCAATCACTACTGCATCATCTATGTTCTTTCCCTTTGGCCACATTAGGACTTGGCCATCCACAAATGCAACCCTCATACCTTTTGCATCCAATGCAGAGATGGAGAGTAAGTTCTTCTTGAGCCCAGGTACATAAAGGACTTCTTTCATCTTCAAAGATTTTCCAGAATCTAGGTTGTAGGAGGCTTCACCACTTCCTTTGATTGGGTATTGATAATCATCTCCAAGTTTCACCTTATGGGGTGATTCATGTTTAGATAGATTCACAAAATATTCCTTAAACCCAATCATGTGTTTGGAAGCCCCACTATCAATCAACCAATCATTACAACCATGGGAGATAGTACCTGTGAGAGAAGAAATTAGAACATATTCTTCTTCATTTGATGTGTCATCATCACTATCACTTTCTGCCCTAGCCTTCTTCTTTGGGGGTTCATCATCTTCGACAGCATGAGCATGATATCTTCTTTTGTTATTCTTCTTCTTCTTATTGAAGTTGTTGTTGTTGTCTTTCTTCTTCTTGGGACAATCTGAATCAAAGTGTCCCTTCTCATTGCAATTGAAGCATCTGAGATTTTTCTTATCTTTATGATAATGGTGGTGTGAGAATCTCCTGTTATGAGATGATTCCTTCTTGGACTTGCCTTTCCTCACATGTGCTATGAGAGCTTAATCTTCATTTCCCATCTTTTCTTCTCGGGCCACAAGCCTAGCTTCTTCTTGAGAGCATTCTTCCCGCAATCTATTGAAGGAGATCAACTTCTTCCTTGCACAAATTCCTTGAATAAAGGAATCCCATGACCTGGGTAGGCCATTTAGAGTGGTCATCACTACTTCACCATTCTCCACCATTTCATCCACTGCTTCTAGTTGTTCCTTGATCTGGGAGACCCTTGAAAAATAATATTGAATGGTTTCTCCATTCTGAAACTTTACTCCTTTCAATTGGTTCCGCAGGGTCATCTTCCGATTTATGTTCTTCCCTTCAAATAGCTTGGTCAAAGAGTCAAACATCTCCTTGGGTGTCTTTAGAGAAGACACATGGGGTATGAGATGGTCTTTGATAGAATAAACAATGATTCTCTTTGCCTTGACCAAGTTCTTCTTATGCAATACTTTAGCCTCTTCATCCTCTGGGATAGGGATGTCTTCTTTTACATATGAGTCCAACTCATTCTCTTCCAGGATTAACCCAATCCTATACTTCCAAGCTCGAAAGTTATCAACTCCTTCAAGCTTATCCTCAAGCTTGGTGTGGTGAGACATCTTAAACAGTACTTCAAATGGAAATAGAAAAGATTTAGGTCTTACCACTTGAAATGCTGAAAACTGGATCTCGTCTCGGATTAGGGTTTGTCGAAAAAACCCTAAAAATTCAAAATGTGAATTTCAATTTTCTGAAAGGATAGAAAGATGCACCTTGATGAGATGATCAGCCTGATGTATTCAGAATTTGATATCAGCAAAGCTTTACCTTTCAGATTTGCCTTTTTGTCCTCGCAGGTTCAATAGGGAGAGCCCTAAATTAGGGTTTGAGTTTCCCGGAGATCTACCCAGCCAAAAATCTTGATCCAAAGCTCTAAACTTCGATTTTTGCAAGGCGCTTCCAGCTAGGTCTTCAGATTTCAGAAATTCCTATTTTTGTGGAAACCCTAAGTTTTAGGGCCAAATCTAAAAATGCTCAGAATTGAATTCTGATTGGACAGATAGATTCTCCTTGATGAGTAGAGTCAATCTACTATACTGCTTTTCCAAAATCTGTGGAGAGAAACCCAATAAACAAGAAACTTAAGTTTTTGTCACTGCAAAATGTCTTCTTCTCAGGTTAGCTCTGATACCATGTTAAATTTTGAGCATTAATTCACAATACTCTAGGATCTTCACTGAGAGAATAACATATACAGTATATGAATGCATAACAATCACAATAATCATGACAAGCATCATAAGAATCAAAAGCATGAGAGACAAGAGACACAGAGTTTCCGTGGGGAAAACCCTAAGGTGAAAAACCCCACAACTTTCTTAGAGATAGAGAGAGCAATGGCTCAACCAAAGTACAACCAAAATACACTTGAGATAGTATCCTAGAAGTAGATGATCCTCCTCCTCACTAGTGCGCCACTTTCTGAGTGAGAGAGAGATGACTTTCTGAATGATCTAAATAGAGATCTCCTGATCTCTATTTATACTAACCTGTTTGCCCAGTGACCTTATGGGGCTGACTTGTCTAGCTAGGTACATCCACATTATAATATATATATTTTAGGGCCGACCCCACACATGGTGGTCTAATAACCCATTGGCAAGTACACACACTTGCGACACATGTCAATCCACATGACGACACTTCCTTATAGAGGAATAACATATCTCTAATAAGGGTACAATAAATATATATGAAATACATAGATGAAATATGTTCCAAAGTTACATATACATCAACACTTTTAAAACAAGCAACATAATCGCAGTATGTTGAAATTACAGAGATGGAATCTACAAGTTTAACCTCCAAGGAATATAAAATTTGCATACGTTCAGCCTGTCGGATTTGCAGAGAGGTAATAAAATAATATGGATTGTTTTAAAAATAAACAACATATATCGCAGTTTGGATTTTTTTTTTAAGATCAAAGAACAGTTCATCCATTTAGCTTGCAAATAACCAGTAAATCTAATTGGAACCAACATATTAAAATCCCAACCACCAAAGCTAACTTGTAACAAGTAGATCTACATTACCCCTCGACAAATAGAAATTGTTTCATGGATAATATCCACAAACAACAAGTGTGACGTGAGAGCCCTTAGGCCCGAGTTTTTGAACCAAATGCTATGATACCAAATGTAGGGACCCCCATTTTGGGGTCCCCCAAAAAGACTTTCTAAATAATACTAACATCATATGAAAATTTTAAATCTTGAAAATCAAATGTGAAGTCGTAAATAAAAATGCTAAAACTCAACTTGTACATAAAATGGAACAATATACCTGATTTTCGATGGTTTTTGGTGGTTGTAGTTGACATCCATTGCCGCTTCGATTCAGACATCCAGTCTCCTGATTTACCAAAGACCTCTTGGTTGACCTCCCTACCATATAGGGGGTACTCTTCTTCCCCCTGAACCCCCAAGCATTTTGGGGCCGTAAGAACACACAATGCAAGCTTTCCGCGGGGATGCAAGCTTTCCGCGGGGATCCCCCAATCTCCGGACAAGCTCAACCCAACTCACAAGAATCGCAAGATAATTCCTCAATTACGGTGCCCGTCCAACACTAGGGAGCAAGAGGGTCCATTCTCCTTCTCCTCCCTTTCTTTTATAACCAAAATATCCATGTCAAGTGTCTCTTCATGCAAAATTATTATTTAATTTAATAATTCTCTAATATTTAATCTCATAAAACAAGTGTCACTTTATCTTCAAGTGTGCACCTAAATCCCTACATTGTCTCCTTGTTGTGTCTTTAGTTAGTTTATCTAATCCCTAAATCAGTGGGATGTAGGTGGAGTGGTTCCTATTAGATTCCTAGTTGTATTTTGCTTACTATTAATCTTTTTGTTCATAATTTTCCTAGTAGATGGACACAATGTCTTCTAAGTTTTTCTCTTTTCTAAAATAATAATAAAAAGAAATAAGAAATATTCTTTTATTAAATTCTTTAGTCTACTTTTAATTATTTTTCCTTTTTCAAGAGAACTATTCTTCTATCAGTACTTTCAACCTACTTCAAGTTTTCCTTTTCCAAAGAATAATAAAGAAATGGATTAAAAATATTTCTTTTGCTAAAACTTCTAATCTATTTCAAGTTTTCTCATTTTTCCAAATATAATAGAATAAATCTATTTCTTTCATTATATTTCTTTAAACTTTATATTATGGATTAAAATTCTCTTCATGTTCCTGTCTAGGTACCCCTTTTGAAGGCCCTTCCGACAATTCCTTTTCTTTCTTCTTATGAGGAGAACTGTGTAGCAATCGGGGAGTCGTTACTGCGATCTCTCGACTACACTTCTTGGAGACTAAGGGTGGCTGAAGAATAAGGCTCTCCTTATCGTGCGCCCCTCAACTCATCGTACATGACCAAGTCATTGTGGGCTTGCCCGTAAGGTACACGCTTCCTCGGGCCAGCTCGCAAGCTTACGACCCGTGCATGGAGTGCTAATTCAGGGTCGACAGTCCGTTGTCATACCCCTATGCGTTTTTTCCGTTCTTACGACCCTTATAATTCCATTGTGGGTCAGTCGCTAAATCATCTTTCATGTCACTGCACAAACTCAAACGCACATTAGTAGTGCTGCACTATGAAATATTTTCATCATCCATCGTTGTATCTCAGTCAGTCGAGTATGTAATTTATTCATCTTTTTCATTATAAAGTATTTTCATCATTCATCATTATGTCTCAGTCATGTTCGGGTACACAGGGTACTACCAAAGGACCGAACACCAAGAGCAACCACTTCACACAAACAGATCACAGATCAACACACCGATGTTTTGACGTGGTTTAAACCCTCTTGAGGGAAACACTCCACGGCCCCGGCCAAATAGCTTCTACGGGACAATTTATTATGCAAAGAAAGAAAGTTACAAATGAGCTTCTCATAATCGATCAACTAAACAATGACCCTCCATGCTCTTTAAATAGAGATCATGGACCAATCGGGTGTTAAGCCACGGATCAAGGTTAGGTTTGATCTAAGAGAAGTTGAGCCGTCGGATCACTCTATGTCGGAAACATATCGTGACCGTCGGATTAAGTATATACAAATGCATACTAATGCATACTAAAGAAACACACTATCCCTAACGGATATATTACACAAGTTGATCTTAACTAACTCCTAAGTGTCTAAATATCCTAACATCCCCCCTTAAGAACAACTTGGGATAGGATTGAAGGATTTACAAAAGTGACACTATTAGGAGAAGGAAGGAGGCATTAGAGCCTATCCCCCCTTAATGACAAGTTCCTGAACTCCTAACATAGATCGAAGTTTAGAAAACTTCGCTTCTGTAAGAGACTTGGTGAAGATGTCTGCAACTTGATCATCTGTAGGGCAAAAGAGCACTTCGACAACACGATCATGAACAAGATTTCTGATGAAGTGCATATGTAGCTCAATGTGTTTGCTGCGTTGATGTAGAACTGGATCTTTGGCAAGCTTGATGGCACTTTGATTGTCGCACCAAAGTGGAGTAGGCTGCTGCTGTTCGAATCCAAACTCTGAAAGGATCTGTCGAAGCCATAAAGCTTCCTGACTGGCATTAACTGCTGCTCGATATTCTACCTCTGCTGAATAAAGAGCAAGAGCTTGTTGTTTCTTACAAGCCCAAGTAATAGGTCCAGATCCCAGACTGAAAACATAACCTGCAGTAGACTTTCGATCATCAGGATCGCCGGCCCAATCTGAATCAGTGAAACCAACCAACAAAGGTTTCCCCCCTGTACTGTAATGAATCCCAAACTGAACTGTACCTCGAATATATCGAAGTATTCTTTTAGCTGCTTTCCAGTGACTTTCATGAGGTGTCTGCATATAACGGGCAACTCGACCAACGGCAAAGGAAAGGTCAGGACGGGAATGAGTCAAGTATAAAAGACTACCAACAAGCTGACGATACAATGTGGCATCTACTTCAGGTGAAGTACAAGTGGCAGAAAGTTTGACTCCAGACTGGAAGGGAGAAGGGGCTGGTTTACAATCTTCCATGTGAAAGCGACGAAGAAGGTCACAAGCATACTTAGACTGAGAAAGAAAGATTCCTTCTTTGGTTTGCAGAACTTGGAGACCAAGAAAATAATGCAAATGTCCTAAGTCTGACATTTCAAAAGTTTGTTTAAGACTGGATTTCACATGGGTTATAAGCTTAGGGTCACTACCAGTAAGAATAAGGTCATCAACATATAGAACAAGTATGATGAGATGGTTTCCTACTTTCTTGGTATAGACATTGGGGTCAGAATGGCATCTAGAAAAACCAGTGTCAAGGAGAAAGTTATCCATTTTGGCATACCAAGCTCTAGGAGCTTGCTTAAGGCCATATAAGGATTTCTTAAGGCGACAGACAAGGCTAGAGTTATTCTGAACATAGCCAGGAGGTTGTTCCATGTAAATTTCCTCCTGTAAATCACCATGTAAGAAGGCAGACTTGACATCCATTTGATGGACTTCCCAGTTGTGTAAGGCTGCAAGGGAAAGAACAAGGCGGATGGAGTTCATTTTGGCGACGGGAGCAAAGGTTTCATTGTAGTCAATCCCTTCAACTTGAGAAAAACCTTTGGCAACTAACCTTGCCTTAAGTCTTTCAACACTTCCATCTGATGCATACTTAGTTCTGTAGACCCATTTACATCTGACAAGTTTTCTTCCTTTTGGAAGAGGTACAAGATCCCAAGTATCGTTCGCCATTAAGGAACGATATTCTTCATCCATGGCTGCATCCCAATCTGGATTCCCTGAAGCTTCTACAAAAGTTTCTGGATCATGATTCTCAGAAACTTGAGCCAAAAGAGAAGAGGCTCGCTGAAACTGAGAACGTGTTCGACGTTGATCTCTAGGATCACCGGCAAGATCACCAGCTGCTTCACATGTTGAACGGACCCATCGAGGAAGCACTTGTGCTGGTGCAACTGGAGGAACATGAGCAGGCGGAGGTGGATTTACATCCTCACTGTCATCATCAGAAACTGGAGTTGGAAACCTGTCAAGGAAGTTGGAAGAAGAAGAAGAAGAAGAAGGCACAAACGCCGAATCAGGCTCGCAGGCCAAAGATGGCACACTCACCGAGTTAGGCTCGCAGGCCAAGATATTTTCATCAAATTTAACATCTCTTCTAATGATTATAGCATGAGAAGGTGGTTGAAGAAGTCTATAACCTTTTACATCTTCAGAATATCCAACAAATATGCACTTTTCACTTTTAGGCTGCAATGCTTTCCGTTTTTCATCCGGAATGTGAGCCCATGCTTCACTACCAAACACACGAAAGTGACTTACATCAGGTTTAATTTTACTCCATGCTTCTTCTGGTGTTATACCTTGTAATGCTTTTGTGGGGGTGCGATTAACTATGTAATTTGCACAATTAATGGCTTCAGCCCAAAATTGAAGACTTAGTCCCTTAGATTGGATCATACAATTAGCCATTTCTTTTAAAGTGCGGTTCTTCCGCTCAGCTACACCATTTTGTTGTGGTGTATATGGAACAGTGTGTTGTTGTTGGATGCCTTGTTCAGTGCAGAAAGTAGTGAACTGTTTGTTAACATATTCTCCTCCATTGTCAGATCTTAACTTAATAATTTGATGACCGGATTGTTTTTCAACAAGGGCCTTGTAGGCCAAGAACATGTTAAATACTTCGCTCTTAAGTTTTAGGAAATAAACCCAAGTGCGTCTGGTGTAGTCATCAATGAAAGTTAAGAAATATTTGAAACCAGAAAAGGAAGCAGATGGAAGAGGACCACACAAGTCACTATGCACAAGCTCCAAGGGAACCGAGGCGTGCCAAGAGGCACGTTTGTCAAAACTGTCCCGATGATGTTTTCCGAGTACACAACCGGAGCAAACACCATCTCTGCAAGATACCATCGGAAGACCGGTCACCATATTTTCTTTACATAGTTGTTGCAATGAGCGATAATTTAAGTGACCAAAGCACTCATGCCAAAGTTTGCTCAAGTTATCACTATGAGCAACAAAAACTGAAGGGAAAGGTGATGACCCAAAGTTGTTAAACTTGTACAACCTGGTAATATCATCAACAATTCCGGTAGCTAGAACCTGTTGAGGATCTTTAAAATCCTTGATTACAACTTGGTGAGGTGTAAAGGTCACAGTTTTACCTTCACCAGAATGAGTGATCTGATAGACTGATAACAGATTGCAGGAAATTCTTGGAACACATAGTACATCACTAAAATGACCATTATCTACTGGAACTATTCCAGCTCCTACAACACTTAGAGATCTATCATCACCAACAAATATTTGTTTGGTGTTACATTCATGCATAGTAGAAAAGATGGCTTGATCCTTAGCCATATGATAAGATGCTCCAGAATCAATGAGCCATTCATTTGAAGTAGAAGAAGAAGATGCATTATAAGAATAACCAGAAGCACAAAGTGCATGTCCATGAGAGGTAGATTCTGATGGCGAATCTAGGCTGATGTGGTGCTTCTTCATTGCTGCTTCCAAGGCTGCCATCTTCTTGAAACACTTTGATTCATCATGATTATCTTTCCCGCAATAGTTGCAATGACGCTCAGTCTTCTTGCCTTTTGGCTTGGATCCTTTGTCATTTTTTAAAGAAGGAGCTGACTGAGAGGGTTTTGGACCCTTGTTTGACTTATTATTGCGAAAATTTTGTTTCTTGGGAGGCTTGGACTTTTCTTTCTGTTGGGACAATAAGGCTTTCCCAGATGTATCTGCATTGTTGATTATTCCAAGATGAATGAGTTTATCTTGTTCTCTAATCAAGGAATCACAAAAGGATTCAAGACTAGGCTCTTGATAGCTAGCTGCATTCAATGACGCTTTCATGGAGTAAAATGTAGATACAAAAACAGAATATGCAGGTCCAAGTTTGGAAAGAATATGATAAATGCATTGTTTGTCTTCCCTCTCAATCTTACATTCTGCACATAAGAGCTTGAGAGTTTTGTACTTAGATAAATAATCTTGAATGCATGAAAAGTCACTTGGATTCAAAGAAATCAACTCATTTTCGAGTTGGTGACCCCGAATTTCATTGTGTTTACCAAACACAGATTCCAACTTGTCCCAAGCAGCATTAGGTTCATCAATTCCAGATATGTGGAATCGCAAATCAGTAGAGATTGACATCCCAATCAATCCACGAGCTTCATCACATCTATTTGCCCATTTTATTTTCTTATCATCATCAGTGGGTTCTTTTTCTTTCCCTGTTGTAATTCTGAAAAGTCCCCTACTTCGTAGAACATCCTCCATACGAGATTTCCATGAGAAATAGTTGGAACTGTTAAGTAGAATATCACAAAGGGCAGCCATATTTGTAAATTAATGGCTGTAAAAGCAGAAACCAATAGTCTGGATGTGAAGAGCTCGAAAAAATAGGCGGTTTCAAAAAAAACGGCACTGAAAACGGACTCTGTATGATGAAGTTATGCTTGAACAAAGAAACTGTTGAAGATGTCCCCAATAGTGACGTGGCAACTAGTGAATGTCCAGCAAAAAAAAGAACCCCCCTCTTCCCAAGATGAACCTTTTGACTATCACTTTACAAAAAAGTTTCTTTTAAGTGAATCACTTTTGTAAAATAAGTGATTTCACTTTTACAATGATATTACTTTTAAATAGTGCAACAATAAATAAAAAGCTTAAGTGACTCACTTGTATTTTTATTTTTTATTATTTAAGTGAGATGCACTTTTACAATAAAGTAACTTGAAAATAGAAATTGCATGCACTTTTCTTTTTAAAAGTAACTTCCTAAGACTTGAACTCAAGACCTATTAAGGAATAAAACAACTTTGGACCAAGTGAGCTAGTTTAAAAGGTATGTAAAATATGGAAATGAGGAAGGGGACTTTTTTTTTTTTTTTTTTTTTTACTCTTCTTGCTCGGTTTGCGTGCTTGCCCTTTTTCCTGCAAAACAAACCACAAAACGAAACAAAAAAACTTTTCCACACTTGTGGAGTTAGATCTTGTTAGCTTGCCCGGAAAGTCTGTGTTTTCTCTCTGTTTCTGATTTGCCGAGATCGCGCAAAGTGCACGGCAAAGAGCATACGCAGCCGAAAAAAACCCTTTCCCTTTCTGTTTCTGATTTGCCGAGATCGCTCAAGGTGCACGGCAAAGAGCATACGCAGACGGGAAAGCAACAATCCGAACCAAAAAAAAAACTAACAGTAAAAAAAAATGAAATATGAGATTTTTTCTTTTCAAAAACGAAATAAAAAAATGCGTCACTGTAACATTATACCTTCAGATCTGATGAAAAACGCGTTTCTGGAGCAACCGGGAACCGTTTTCGATCAAACGAAAACTATTTCCCAATGGAAACGACGCTCCGGACGCAATGGAACACCTCCCACAGCCCAGAAATGCACAGAAATACCAGAACTAGAAACCCTTTCGAGTTTCGGCAACAACAGTTCAAGATCTAGATCATAACCGGAAGCGGCACTTCATAAATGCTCTGATACCATGTTCGAGTACACAGGGTACTACCAAAGGACCGAACACCAAGAGCAACCACTTCACACAAACAGATCACAGATCAACACACCGATGTTTTGACGTGGTTTAAACCCTCTTGAGGGAAACACTCCACGGCCCCGGCCAAATAGCTTCTACGGGACAATTTATTATGCAAAGAAAGAAAGTTACAAATGAGCTTCTCATAATCGATCAACTAAACAATGACCCTCCATGCTCTTTAAATAGAGATCATGGACCAATCGGGTGTTAAGCCACGGATCAAGGTTAGGTTTGATCTAAGAGAAGTTGAGCCGTCGGATCAATCTATGTCGGAAACATATCGTGACCGTCGGATTAAGTATATACAAATGCATACTAATGCATACTAAAGAAACACACTATCCCTAACGGATATATTACACAAGTTGATCTTAACTAACTCCTAAGTGTCTAAATATCCTAACAAGTCAGTCGGGCATATCTATCATTCATCATTCTATCTCAGCGAGTTGAGCATATAATTTATTCAATCATCTCTATTTCATAATTTCTCAATTCATCATATATCATCTAATCACTTCTATTTCCTAGTCTCTCAATCAGTTGAACATATATTTCATTTAATCATTTTCATAAAATAATATTCAAATAAATATTCCATGGTTCATGTTTTATTTAGCCGAGTCACTTCAAAACTAGTGCCCTAATTAGTTTAATCAGTTAAGGTACCAAGGCGAGTGTTACATACACCCCCTCTTATATAGAACTTCGTCCTGAGGTTAGGTCTCATGTACTTCCATGTTGGGTTTTCACTTTCTTTTCATATTCACTTCTTTTGTTGTCATCTTCCAATTTCATCGGTAATTTTATGTACTCTAGCTCTAGTAATATTTTACCCAATAATTGCACTAATGACTTCGATTTCTAACACCCTTCATAGGTGACGTGAGTTAATGATTTAGGGAATGTATTTAATTTAACTTCCTCTTTCAAATAAATAGACTTCAAATTTCGATCTTCCACTTTCATAACATATAGATACTTTCTATATATGTTGTAACAATGGTAACTATATTTCCTAACAAGAGTTGGATATCTAAATTCCCATGTCTTTCCTTTTAATCCTAAATATCTATAACATCTCCATGAATATGTTAGTGTTATTTCGAGAAAAATAAAATTTTTGGTCCTCTAGTCATTAACCAAATCACACTTTAATAACATAAAAGACCTCAATTATTTATAATACATTTTCTTGATACTAGTTATAATCAAAGAAGGAAACATAATGACATAACATACCTATTTTGTACCATCTCCAACATTTATAGTCTGCTTTCTTTCCCGTGTATAACATAACTTATCAAGGTTTATTTAACATCATTGGCAATCACTAAAATTGATATTCAAAAACGATAGTACATCATATTGTTCCAACAATGTCATTCTTCTCATAAGGTACTATATCCAATTATGTAAGACTATCTTCATTCAACACATCGTTCACAAATTAACGCATTCATTTAACATATCAACACAGTGTCTTTGTCTTGCACACTTTCATGAAACTATCGACTCATGAAAATTAACGTAATTAACCCAAAGAACACACACAACATAATTCACGATAAGTATGAAATAACGAAAACTTATACATTTTGAACACACATAAGAGACACATCAAGGCGAGAACAAATTCCGGTGGTTCACCCAATCTAGGGCTACGTCCACAAAAGTCATATGATAATTATTCAAAGAAGGGTACACCTTTATACAAAGGTATTTACACTTTTCTCTTCTCTTTCTCAAGCCTCTCCCAAGAGAGCTTCAATCATACGGAGCTATACCGCCTTTCATCTTATTAATTGAAAGGGAGAATTATATCCTGCAACTCAATTATTGCGGTAATTACTCTTCAGGAGCCTCTCCTCTAGAGGGCACTCCCACTTATCATAAGTATGTAAACATACTCTCTTCGTCAAGTTAATTAATAAAAGAACTCTAAAAGAATAAACCAAAAATAGTTTTCTTACCAACCCGAACAAGGATATACAGTAGTTCTACTCCCATCAACATATTAAGGAGTAATCTAAGAGAGAACGCATACCTGGTTCTGCTCGAAGGGGATTATTAACCAAAATCATGATTGCTATCTAACATTTATTTGCATAGATACTAACAAACAAAAATAGACATACAATCATCAAGGGTTACTCATCCACAAAAGATCGAGTTACCATTCTACCCCGTAAACCCCCAAACATCTGCCCTGCAATAAGACAAAGGTTAGATCCAAAGTCTATCAACAAGAAGACGCAGAGCTTGCTCTTGAGCATGCACTCTGTCCAGAAAAGAATTATAAGGATAATTCCACGTTGTGGGTTGAAAATGAAAATCGAAATACAGACAAATTATACAAGAAGGGTAGCATTCCGTCATCAAATCAATGGCGCTAGGGTATAAGGGAACATACCAGAATTTACTCTAGTAGAAATAAAACTCTTCCTACAACGCTCAGATCTATAAAATATGACTGTAGCGGACCAACGTCCTTGTTAAACAAAGAAGGCATGTTTTTTAATTCTTACTGTCTATAACACCAGATTCATTATCTGCGCAGAGAATGAAGAAAAGCATTTCTACTCTGTATTAAAAACTCCAAAGGAGGGGGTCGATTTCCATAGGGAGTCGCCCAACCTGCCATAGTAATCCATGAGGATTTTCCAGAAAGCAAACACGGCTACGGTCAAAGGGTATTCTGCAACCTAAATCCGAAGTCAACTCTACGTTAATGGCATATCGAATATAAAAACCCTAAAGTGACTCCTTATGGCGCTAGCCTATACAGGGTTTAACTCACTCATCGATTATGGAGAACAAATTTCTCAATCACAAAAGTATAAAATAACATGCATTTAATCAAATTACTGACAGTAGAATCAGATCTCAAGTCGTCTGCGAGCTTACATCTTCCAGATATGCTGTGCGAATAGCTCGATCTCGGCATTCTTGGCAACGATACATCATAATAAAATATAAAAAAAACGAAACGAAAGCATTCGAAACTTACAACAAAACATAATTGAACTCGTCTGCAAGCTTATTTCTTACAATAAATCAGGACTGAATTCGTCTGCGAGCTTATCTCTTTGAGATCATACTGAGATCGCAGAGGTAGTATAGCAACTTCATGGGAGAATCAATAGATACTGTACAATAACCTGATGCAATGCTGGTTTATCCTAAATTTATGTGCACACAACTATTTCTGTCAATGAACACCTAATGTACAATCGACTGCTGTGATCTGGTTTATTCCAATATATATATATATATATATAATGGGTAAAGTCTACATATTAAAACTCTTTTGAATTTAAGTTATCTGGACCGCAAGTCCAAATTAACTCCATTAATCATGTAATACCGAAATTAAGAACTGATTACTTACCAACTATTATCGCAGATATTTCTTACCAACTTCCATCGCCGAGTTTGTATCTTTAGTACCGTTGTATCAAGGGTTGCGTCCCACAAAGCTGGAGATTGCAGAGGTTGGTCTCGATCCATCTCGATGGAAGAGATCATGTATCTATACAGCTATATCATAAACTTGTTATACCTGGGACTCGAGCTATGATGTGATTCTCTTGCATAGCTTCCTGATCAACAGTAAGGTAAAAATAGGAACAAGCGTGAAGAACCCCTTACCATACCCCGACATTGCTCAAACATATAGCCCTCCTCATCTAAGCAGAGGTTGCTTGTACAACCAGACTCCACGATGGATGCATTCTCCCAGTAAACTCTTCTCTTCTCCACGCCGAGACAGATCTTCCACCAATTTTCTTTCCTTTTTCCCCCCTCCCTTTCTCATGCAGAGCTTCCATATATATCTAACAGGAACAGATCCCTTCTCTCCCGTAGTGATCTCCACTCTCTCCCCCTCTTCACCACTACGTGACGTGTGAAAAGAATTAACTCCACCAATACTTCCATCACGCGACAAAAGGCAGGGTATTGGCGGGTCGACCAGTCATGGGGACAAACTCGCACAAATCTCTCCAAGATTAACTGCCCCTCATTTAGTTATTATGGTGACTATGTCTAGTTTTACATCGGGAGTGTCCCCATTCTTAAGGTCTCGATTACACTTGCCATTATGTATACTCCTAAAATCCTAAAATTCATAGTGTAACGCGTAACCGTAACACCCTTCGATTCATTCGAATTTCTTTTGTGGATACATAAGTATATATATATGTAGAAAGGGATGTATTTGTACCTGGATAGCATGCTTTTGTCCATATATATATATATATAAGACTAATGAAAGTATCACAATACTTCTTCATATATATATATATATATATATGGCTAGTTTAATGAAAGCATCATAAAATATCTTTTTTTTTCACATGCATAAGTATATAAGACTAGCAAGTAAATCCATGGGTAGTATATATACTAAATATATATATATATAGTAGGGATAATATTTCATTGATTAATTTCTTACTAGAAGATAAGTTTTATCTACTTTTTAAGAAGATCCTTTATGAGTAGCTCCTCACCTTGGCTTCTGACAATTCTTATAACCTTAAGGACAATAGGTAAGGCATCATATAATGATATGGCTTCCTATACATATGGCCTCTTACCCCCTAGGGAAACACGATGCTCATCATTTAGTTACGACTCCAATTTTTATTTTTTTTAAGTCTCTAAAGTCTAAGAGAACACTGCTTTTAAAGGTCCACTGGTAGGGCCTTAGCCTCGAGCTCCTCACCCGGGCCGTTTACACCTTTCTACTTACATTTTTTTTAACAAAATAATGGGGCATAAAGGAGGGATATTACAATATCTTCTTCATAATTTAAAGAACTAAGCATCCCAATTACAATTTTTTTTTTCAACACATCAATATACTTTTCATAATTTCAAAGGAAATAACCATAATTGATATAACGTTTAAATATCATATTTATTCTCTTCTTTCCAACACATAAAAATAAATTTCCATAACTAAGAATATAGCTATATTGTACTTTTCATAACTAAGGAATATAATGTAGAAACCCTAGAGTAGTTCTCTAATGACTCACTATTTGCAATCCTAAGTTGCCTATTCACTCCTTGGTGTGCATAAACTTCGCCCAACACTTAATCAACTATAGCTTGTTTTCCAAAGACATTTTTTCAATGTTCCATCAAAATCAATAACCTTATCATTACCATCATAATTACTATTTCCATTTCCTTCCTCCTCATAACATTCCTCATTTGGAAGGTCTTCATTTCTCACCATTATCGATGTCATCCTAACAATTTGATTTCTCTATTTAATATCAACCTGCTTCATATATATATATAATTTTCTGATATAACAATTATATTTTATATGTATAACCCCTTTCCTTTTACCCAATGGTTTAATATGTAATATTCTTTTATGGGAATATCTATAGCCCTTCCTAGAATTATAAACCCTTAACCATTATAACAACTAATTCATACACTCACCATTTAATGAATTATGATATTCAATTCTTTACTCATAGTTAATGGACAATAGCGATTACAACTAGCTTTCATTATAACCCGAATTTAATAATCAATTATTAAACTCTCTCTACTACATTGATTCCTTTATAGTGCTTCAATTCGTCCCACCCTTGGCACACAAATCTCAATAAGAGTGATATTTATGTTAGGATATTTAGACACTTAGGAGTTAGTTAAGATCAACTTGTGTAATAGATCCATTAGGTAAAGTGTGTTTCTTTAGTATGCATTAGTATGCATTTGTAAATACTTAATCCGACGGTCACGATATGTTCCCGACATAGAGTGATCCGACGGCTCAACTTCTCTTAGATCATACCTACCCTTGATCCATGGCTTAACACCCGATTGTTCCATGATCTCTATTTAAAGAGCATGGAGGGTCATTAGAAAGTTGATTGATTATGAGAAACTCATTTGTAACTTTCTTTCTTTGCATAATAAATTGTCCCGTAGAATCTATTTGGCCGGGGCCGTGGAGTGTTTCCCTCACGAGGGTTTAAACCACGTCAAAACATCAGTGTATTGATCTGTGATATGTTTGTGTGAAGTGGTTTCTCTAGGTGTTTGGTTTTTTGGGAGTACCCTGTGTACTCGAACATGGTATCAAAGCTTTTATGAAGAGCCGCTTCCGGTTATAATCTAGATCTTGAACTGTTGTTACTGAAACTTGAAAGGGTTTCTGGTCTTGGTATTTCTGTGCATTTCTGGGCCATGGGAGGTATTCCATTGCGTCCGGAGCGCCATTTCCATTGGGAAATAGTTTTCATTTGATTGAAAAAGGTTCCCGGTTGCTTTAGAAACGCGTATTTCATCAGATCTGAAGGTATAATGTTACAGTGACGCATTTTATTTTTATTTTCTGGTTTAAAAGAAAAAATATCTCATATTTTATCAATTTTTACTATTAGATTTTTTTTTAGTTTCGGATTGTTTCTTTCCTTATATGCGTATGCTCTTTGCCATGCACCTTGTGTGATCTCGGCGAATCAGAAACAGAAAGGGAAAGGGTTTTTCTCGTCTGCGTATGCTCTTTGCCGTTCACCTTGTGCGATCTCGGCAAATCAAAAACAGAGAGGAAACATACACTTTCCAGGAAAGCTAATGAAATCTAACCCCACAAGTGTGGAATTTTTTTTTTGTTTTGGTTTATGGTGTGATTTGCAGGAAAAAAGGCAAGCAGAGAAACCGAGAAAGAAGAGTAAAAAAAAAAAAAAGCCCAATTTCTCATTCCCATATTTTACACACCTTTTAATTTTGCTCACTTGGTTCAAAGTTGCTTTATTCCTTAATAGGTCTTGAGTTCAAGTCTTAAGAAGTTACTTTTAAAAGAAAAAATGCATGCAATTTCTATTTTCAAGTTACTTTCTTGTAAAAAGACATCTCACTTAAATAATAAAAAATAAAAATAAAAAGTGAGTCACTTAAGTTCTTTTTTATTGTTGCACTGTTTAAAAGTAACATCATTGTAAAAGTGAAATCTCTTATTTTATAAAAGTGATTCACTTAAAACAAATTTCTTTTAAAGTGATTGTCAAAGGTTCATCTTGGGAAGAGGGGGGTCATTTTTTTTTAGCTGGTCATTCTCTATGTGCCACGTCACTATTGGGGACATCTTCAGCATTTTCTTTGTTCAAACATAATTTCATCATCCGAAGTCAGTTTTTAGTGCCATTTTTTTTGAAACCACCTATTTTTTCGAGCTCTTCACATCCAAACTATTGGTTTCTACTTTTACAGCCATTAATTTATGAATATGGCTACCTCTTGTGATATTCTACTTACCAGTTCCAACTATTTTTCATAAAAATCTCGTATGGAGGATGTTCTACGAAGTAGGGGACTTTTCAGAATTACCTCATGGAAAGAAACAGAACCCACTAATGATGATAAGAAAATCAAATGGGCAAATAGATGTGACGAAGCTCGTGGATTGATTGGGATGTCAATCTCTACTGATTTGCGATTCTACATATCTTGAATTGATGAACCTGATGTTGCTTGGGACAAGTTGAAATCTGTGTTTGGTAAACACAATGAAATTCGAGGTCATCAACTTGAAAATGAGTTGATTTATTTAAATCCAAGTGATTTTTCATGGATTCAAGATTATTTATCTAAGTACAAAACTCTTAAACTCTTATATGCAGAATGTAAAATTAAGAGAGAAGACAAACAATGCATTTATCATATTCTTTCAAAACTTGGACCTGCATATTCTGTTTTTGTATCTACATTTTACTCCATCAAAGAATCCTTGAATGCAGCTATCTATCAAGAACCTAGTCTTGAATCCTTTTGTGATTCCTTGATTAGAGAGCAAGATAAGCTCATCCATCTTGGAATAATCAACAATGCAGATACATCTGGGAAAGCCTTATTGTCCCAACAGAAAGAAAAGTCCAAGCCTCCCAAGAAATAAAATTTTCGCAATAATAAGTCAAACAAGGGTCCCAAACCCTCTCAGTCAGCTCCTTCTTTAAACAATAACAAAGGATCCAAGCCAAAAGGCAAGAAGACTGAGCGTCATTGCAACTATTGCAGGAAAGATAATGATGATGAATCTAAGTGTTTCAAGAAGATGGTAGCCTTGGAAGCAGCAATGAAGAAGCACCACATCATCCTAGATTCGCCTTCAGAATCTACCTCTCATGGACATGCACTTTGTGCTTCTGATTATTCTTATAATGCATCTTCTTCTTCTACTTCAAATGAATGGCTCATTGATTCCGGAGCATATGATCATATGGCTAAGGATCAAGCCATTTTTTCTACTATGCATGAATGTAACACCAAACAAATATTTGTTGGTGATGGTAGATCTCTAAGTGTTGTAGGAGCTGGAACAGTTCCAGTAGATAATGGTCATTTCAGTGATGTACTATGTATTCCAAGAATTTCCTGCAATTTGTTATTAGTCTATCAAATCACTCATTCTGGTGAAGGTAAAACTGTGATGTTTACACCTCACCAAGTTGTAATCAAGTATTTTAAAGATCCTCAACAGGTCCTAGCTACCGAAATTGTTGATGATATTATCAGGTTGTACAAGTTTAACAACTTTGGGTCATCATCTTTTTCTTCAGTTTTTGTTGTTCATAGTGATAACTTGAGCAAACTTTGGTGACAGGTCACTTAAATTATCGCTCATTGCAACAACTATGTAAATACAATATGGTGACAGGTCTTCCGATGGTATCTTGTAGGGATGGTGTTTGTTCCGGTTGTGTACTCGAAAAACATCATCAACATAGTTTTGACAACGTGCCTCTTGGCATGCCTTGGTTCCCTTGGAGCTTGTGCATAGTGACTTATGTGGTCCTCTTGCATCTACTTCCTTTTCTGGTTTCAAATATTTCTTAAATTTCATTGATGATTACACCAGATGCACTTGGGTTTATTTCCTAAGACTTAAGAGCGAAGTATTTAACATGTTCTTGGCCTACAAGGCCCTTGTTGAAAAACAATCTGGTCATCAAATTATTAAGTTAAGATCTGACAAAGGAGAAGAATATGTTAATAAAAATTTCACTACTTTCTGCACTAAACAAGGCATCCAACAACAACACACTGTTCCATACACGCCACAAAAAAATGGTGTAGCTAAGTGAAAGAACCGCACTTTAAAAGAAATGGCTAATTGTATGATCCAATCTAAGGGACTAGGTCTTCAATTTTGGGCTAAAGCCATTAATTGTGCAAATTACATAGTTAATCACACCCCCACTAAAGAATTACAAGGTATTACACCAGAAGAAGCATGGAGTAAAACTAAACCTGATGTAAGTCACTTCCATGTGTTTGGTAGTGAAGCATGGGCTCACATTCCGGATGAAAAACGGAAAGCATTGCATCCTAAAAGTGAAAAGTGCATATTTGTTGGATATTCTGAAGATGTAAAAGGTTATAGAATTCTTCAACCACAATCTCATGATGTAATCATTAGAAGAGATGTTAAATGTGATGAAAATCTCTTGGCCTGCAAGCCTAACTCAACAATTGTGTCATTTTTCTCCTGCGAGCCTGATTCAATGATTGTGCCTTCTTCTTCTTCCAACTTCCTTGATAGGTTTCTAAATCCAGTTTCTAATGATGACAGTGAGGATGAAAATCCACCTCTGCCTGCTCATGTTCCTCCAATTGCACCAGCACAAGTGCTTCCTTGATGGGTTCGTTCAACATGTGAAGCAGCTGATGATCTTGCCGGTGATCCTAGAGATCAACGTCGAACATGTTCTCAGTTGCAGCGAGCCTCTTCTCTTTTGGCTCAAGTTTCCGAGAATCATGATCCAGAAACCTTTGTAGAATCTTCAGGAAATCTAGATTGGGATGCAGCTATGGATGCAGAATATCGTTCCTTAATGGTGAATGATACTTGGGATCTTTTACCTCTTCTAAAAGGAAGAAAACTTATCAGATGTAAATGGGTCTACAAAACTAAGTATGCATCAGATGGAAGTGTTGAAAGACTTAAGGAAATGTTAGTTTCCAAAGGTTTTTCTCAAGTTGAATGGATTGAATACAATGAAACCTTTGCTCCTATCGCAAAAATGAACTCAATCCGCCTTGTTCTTTCCCTTGCAGCCTTACATAACTGGGAAGTCCATCAAATGGATGTCAAGTCTGCCTTCTTACATGGTGATTTACAGGAAGAAATTTACATGGAACAACCTCCTGGATATGTTCAGAATAACTCTAGCCTTGTCTGCCACCTTACGAAATCCTTATATGGCCTTAAGCAAGCTCCTAGAGCTTGGTATTCCAAAATGGATAGCTTTCTCCTTGAAACAAGTTTTTCTAGATGCCATTCTGACCCCAATGTCTATACCAAGAAAGTAGGAAACCATCTCATCATACTTGTTCTCTATGTTGATGACCTTATTGTTATTGGTAGTGACCCTAAGCTTATAACCCATGTGAAACTAGTCTTAAGCAAAAATTTTAAATGTCAGACTTAGGACATTTACATTATTTTCTTGGTCTCCAAGTCCTACAAACCAACGAAGGAATCTTTCTTTCTCAATCTAAGTATGCTTGTGACCTTCTTCGTCGCTTTCACATTGAAGATTGTACACCAGCCCCTTCTCCCTTCCAGTCTGGAGTCAAAATTTCTGCCACTTGTACTTCACTTGAAGTAGATGCCACCTTGTATCGTCATCTTGTTGGTAGTCTCTTATACTTGACTCATTCCCATCCTAACCTTTCCTTTATTGTTGGTTGTGTTGCCCGTTATATGCAAACACCTCAAGAAAGTAACTGGAAAGCAGCTAAAAGAATACTTCGATATATTCGAGTTACAATTTAGTTTGGGATTCATTACAGTACATGGGGGAAACTTTTGTTGGTTGGTTTCACTGATTCAGATTGGGTCAGCTATCTTGATGATCGAAAGTCTACAGCAGGCTATGTTTTCAATCTGGGATCTGGACTTGTCACTTGGGCTTGCAAAAAACAACAAGCTCTTGCTCTTTCTTCAACAGAGGCAAAATATCGAGCCGCGGTTAATGCCAGTCAAGAATCTTTATGGCTTCGACAGATCCTTTCAGAGTTTGTATTCGAGCAGTAGCAGCCTACTCCACTTTGGTGCGACAATCAAAGTGCCATCAAGGTTGCCAAAGATCAAGTCCTACATCAACGCAACAAACACATTGAGCTACATATGCACTTCATTAGAAATCTTGTTCATGATTGTGTTCTTGAAGTGCGCTTTTGTCCTACAGATGATCAAGTTACAGACATCTTCACCAAGTCTCTTACATAAGCGAAGTTTTCTAAACTTCGATCTATGTGAGGAGTTTAGGAACTTGTCATTAAGGGGGGATAGGCTCTAATGCCTCCTTCCTTCTCCTAATAGTGTCACTTTTGTAAATCCTTCAATCCTATCCCAAGTTGTTCTTAAGGGGGGATGTTAGGATATTTAGACACTTAGGAGTTAGTTAAGATCAACTTGTGTAATAGATCCGTTAGGTAAAGTGTGTTTCTTTAGTATGCATTAGTATGCATTTGTAAATACTTAATCTGACAGTCATGATATGTTCCCGACATAGAGTGATCTGACAACTCAACTTCTCTTAGATCATACCTACCCTTGATCCATGGCTTAACACCCGATTGGTCGATGATCTCTATTTAAAGAGCATGGAGGGTCATTGGAAAGTTGATCGATTATGAGAAGCTCATTTGTAACTTTCTTTATTTCCATAATAAATTGTCCCATAGAAGACATTTGGCCGGGGCCGTGGAGTGTTTCCCTCATGAGGGTTTAAACCACGTCAAAAAATTGGTGTATCGATCTGTGATCTGTTTGTGTGAAGTGGTTGCTCTAGGTGTTCGATCTTTTGGGATTACCCTGTGTACCTGAACAATTTAATCATTTTATCCTATTCCAAATGTATGGCTACTTGTCTAATTTTTCAATGTCGATACTTGTTCATCATAACCTTGAATTTTTTATCTTTCTTTTCATTACATTCCCAACTACTAAGCAATGTATCTTACACCTGTGTCTTCTAGTTCACAATTTAGTCGATAAAAGAATTAATTAAAATTACTTATTCGAATGTAATTTTATTTAAATCCTACTTTTCCCTCTAGATCTTCTACCACTGGGTGATACAAATGGCATATATCAAATGTAGGGACTGAATAAATGTAGAGACTTGCTAGACCCCCCTTTTTTTATACTACTGAAATGGGAACATTAAGTGTGATGTTACCGTACAATATCTCTATGCCACCCTGACATAACATTGCTATAATTATCAATGTACCTTAACCCATACACATAAACTATAATTGTAAATACTAATTTCAATTGTAAGGACATCTCTTCCATACATCAATTTAATGCAACAAGCGATTTTCTACAAATCTATTATCACCAAATGTGTTTGAATGGTAACTATCAATACTTAACTATAATTAAGCATGCATGTTCTATTTCTATATATATTTAATTTAGGATTATAGACACTTAGCTATAATTGAGCATGTATGTTTTATTTATAATTATGAACACTTAACTATCATTTACATGCATGTTCTATTTATAATTATAAATACTTAGCTATCCTCAACCTGCATGTTCTATTTCAACATAATCCATTTTCAATTATAACCACTTATCCCCAGTCAAGCATGCATTTCCTATTTCCATATATTTAATTTAGAATTGTAAGTAATTTAACTAAATCAAGCATATATGATATATCTTTATATAATTTAACCCCTGACTACCATCAACATATATATGGTCTAAGTTTGTATAGATAACATTTAACTATCATCAACATACACGTTCTGTTTTTGTATAATTAGATTATAATTATGAACACTTAAATTGGACTGTATAAATAGAACTTCGATTATACTCGGATAATTTGTCATACTGAAAAATTAGTGTTAAAAACTAACTAAATGATATCAATCTCTAATCAAATCTAAACAATAACAAGAAATCATTATTCACTTAATAACTATTAACCGAAAGAAAATCCTTTTCTTGACTGCAATCGGTCCCTTAGGAGACACAATCTAACTTGGCAATCTAGTAAATTCCAGATCGAATCGATCATAATTAAAAGAACATAAGTAGCGTGGCAGCTAATGAGTAATTTCCTCTTACTCTGAGTTCGGCAACTTGCTGGAGATGGAACAACACGATGTCTCTGTGATTACGGAGATCTACAGCTCTGAGAGAGGGATTCACCATTCCTGTAAGCAGGCATTAGCTTGCGCACTACTTGTGTAGACTACACCACTCAATGAGAGATTCAAATTCACAAGTGTCACAGTGACTTGATTAAAGGTGTCCTCGATAGATTTAAGAGACACCTAAGAAACTAGAACGCGAATGGTTTTGTTCGGATGGGGTAAGGAATCCAGGTGGGATTCGACCGCAGGATGGGAAGAATAATAGCTTCTTGGTAGGAGGAATAGGTGGGAGGCTTAGGATAACTCCCAATCGTTACATATCTGGGGATAATCCATTATCAGCAGTCTCGAATCAGGAAGGCGCGATTCTAGAAGAGCACGATAAGTTAGTCAAAGGTTATCATGTAGAGATCCAACTCCTTGACAGAGCGACATCAATGGGGAGTTACTGCGACTGGGTGGAAGTAATAGGATGCGTGAGGTGGAAGGAGGATCTAATCTTGGTCTAAATTTAGGGTCCCGAAGCTAGAAACATACAGCGTTTAACCCATGCAAAATTACAAAAAAAATGATTTCTCAGAGAGTGAAGTGTTCAATGAACCTGGGACTCTTAGATGTCCACCAATATTGCAATTAGGATTATAACAAACAAACATAATACAGAGATCGATCTGACCGACAGACACAGATGGTTGGGGGTTTCACGGTTTGGAAGACAAGAAATAGTTTGGCATAATATGAAGGTCGATCTAATCGATAAACCGCAGAGGGTTGGACATTTCATGGGTTCGGAGACAGGAAATACAATCTATTTGAGTGCGGAGATAAATAAGAAATATGTATTGTTTTAAAACAAGCAACATATATCACAGTATGTTGAAATTACAAAGATGGAATCTACAATTTTAACCTCCAAGGAATATAAAATTTGCGTATGCTCAGCCTGTTAGATTTGCAGAGAGGTAATAAAATAATATGGACTCTTTTAAAAATAAACAACATATATCGTAGTTTGGATTTTTTTTTAAGATCAAAGAACAGTTCAGTCATTTAGCTTGCAAATAACTAGTAAATCTAATTGGAACCAACATATTAAAATCCCCACCACCAAAGCTAACTTGTAACAAGTAGATCTACCTTACCCCTCGACAAATAGAAATTGTTTAATGGATAATATCCACAAACAACAAGTGTGACATGAGAGCCCTCAGGCCCGATTTTTTGAACCAAATGCTCTGATACCAAATGTAGGGACCCCCATTTCAGGGTCCCCCCAAAAGAATTTCTAAATAATACTAACATCATATGAAAATTTTAAATCTTGAAAATCAAATGTTAAACCGTAAATAAAAATGCTAAAACTCAACTTGTACATAAAATGGAACAATATACCTGATTTCCGATTGTTGTAGGTGGTTGTAGTTGACATCCCTTGTCGCTTCGATCCAGACATCCAGTCTCCCCATTTACCGAAGACCTCTCGGTTGACCTCGCTACCATATCGGGGGTACTCTTCTTCCCCCTGAACCTCCAAGCATTTTGGGGCCGTAAGAACACACAATGCAAGCTTTCCGCGGGGATCCCCCAATCCCCGGACAAGCTCAGCCCAACTCACAAGAATCGCAAGATAATTCCAAAATTACGGTGCCCGTCTAGCACTAGGGAGCAAGAGGGTCCATTCTCCTTCTCCTCCATTTCTTTTATAACCAAAATATCCATGCCAAGTGTCTCTTCATGCAAAATTATTATTTAATTTAATAATTCTCTAATATTTATTCTCATAAAACAAGTGTCACTTTATCTTTAAGTGTGCACCTAAATCCCTACATTATCTCCTTGTTGTCTCTTTAGTTAATTTCTCTAATCCCTAAATCAGTGGGATGTAGGTGGAGTGGTTCTTATTAGAGTCCTAGTTGTATTTTGCTAACTATTAATCTTTTTGTTCATAAGTTTCCTAGTAGATGGAGACAATGTCTTCTAAGTTTTTCTCTTTTCTAAAATAATAATAAAAAGAAATCAGAAATATTCTTTTATTAAATTCTGTAATCTACTTTTAATTATTTTTCTTTCTTCAAGATAACTATTCTTCTATCAGTACTTTCAACCCACTTGAATTTTTCCTTTTCCAAAGAATAATAAAGAAATGGATTAAAAATATTTCTTTTGCTAAAACTTCTAATCTATTTCAAGTTTTCTCATTTTTCCAAATATAATAGAATAAATCTATTTCTTTAAACTTCATATTATGGATTAAAATTCTCTTCCTGTTCCTGTCTAGGTACCCCTTCGGCGGGCCCTTCCGACAATTCCTTTTCATTCTTTTTGTGAGGAGAACTGTGTAGCGATCAGGGAGTCGTTACCGCGATCTCTCGACTACACTTCTTGGAGACTAAGGGTGGCTGAGGGATAAGGCTCTCCTTATCACATTCCCATCAACTCATCGTACGTGACCAAGTCATTGTGGCCTCACCCATACGACACACGCTTCCCCGGGCCAGCTCGCAAGCTTCCGACCCGTGCATGGATTTCTATTTCAAGGTCGACAGTCTGTCATCGTACCCCTATGTGTTCTTTCCATTCTTACGACCCCTATAATTCCATTGTGGGTCTGTCGGTAAATCATCTTACCTATCACTTCACACACTCAAACACACATTAGTAGCGCTGCACTATGAAATATTTTCATCATCCATCATTGTATCTCAGTCAGTCGAGTATGTAATTTATTCATCTTTTTCATTATAAAGTATTTTCATCATTCATCATCATGTCTCAGTCAGTGGAGCATATCTATCATTTATCATTCTATCTCAGTCAGTCGAGCATATATTTCATTTAATCATTTTCATAAAATAATATTCAAAGAAATATTCCATGGTTCATGTTTTATTTATCCGAGTCACTTAAAAACTAGTTCCCTAATTAGTTTAATCAGTTAAGGTACCGAGGCGGGCGTTACACAACCTGAATATCTCTCTCATGAAGATATTTGCAATATCATTGGCCTTGTAAGTAGACTTAACTTGAATAAAGGGAGCTACTTTTGATAACTTGTCCACTACAACCATAATGGAATCATGTTCCTGAACGGTCAAGGGAAAACCTATTATAAAGTCTATAAAAATCACTTCCCACTTCCATTCGGGAATGGGTAGTGGCTGCAACAATCCTGCTGGATGTTGATGCTCTTCCTTGACCTGCTAACACATTTGAAATCTAGTGATATACTCTGCTATGTCCTTCTTCATCCCATGCCAAAAGTATTGTTTCCTTGCTGCGGTTATAGTTTTCTGATACCCCGGGTGACCAGAATATGGCTTTTGGTGTATCTCGCCCAACACAAGCTCCTTCAATTCTACACAGTTTGGAATGTACAATCTGGCATCTTGGTACATAAGGACATCATCTTCTCCAATCTGATATCTTGCACACTTGTTATCCACCTTATCCTGCTGCAAATTCTCTTGGATTTGTAGGTAAGCTTCATCATTAGCTCGAACTTCAATGATCCTTTCCTTCAAATCTGTTTTACAAACATTTATTGCTGCAACATGAAATTTCCTGCTGAGCACATCAACAACCTTATTCTCCTTTCCTTTGACATGGTTAATCTCCAAATCAAATTCACAGAGAAACTCCATCCATCTAGTTTGTCTGGCATTTAGATTTGGTTGGTCAAATAAATATTTTAAACTCATGTGATCCATCCTGAGTTCAAATCTTGTTCCCAAAAGGTAGGGCCTCCATTTCTTGAGAGCATGCACAATGGCTGCTAGCTCTAAATCATGTGTGGCATATATACTTTCGTGATCTTTCAACTTCCTTGACTCATATCCAATTACAAATCCTTCTTGCATGAGTACTCGATCCAATTCTTCCATGCAAGCATCTGTGCATACCACAAAGCCTTTATTTGGATCTGCAATCTTTAAAAAAGGAACACTGGTAAGTAATTCTTTTAACTTCTGGAAACTCCTTTCACAATTCTCAGACCATATAAATTTGATTTCCTTCCCTTGTAATGATGTAATTGGGTGAGATATCCTGGAGAAACTTCCAATGAACCTTCTGTTGGCCCGGTTTTGCAACCAGGCTTAGTGCTATGGGCACCTGCTAACTAGTAGTAGCAGTTTCAATGGAAATAAATAACAATAAACTAATTAAACAAGACTATTCATGGATCTAAGCAAAGATATTAAGCAAATAACAAAGATAATTTAAAATCAAGAACAAGAACATATAAGAATAATAAATTTGTATTGAAAGAATGGGGCAAGCAAGTGCTTGCGGAATCAATACCTCTAATGGTGAGGTTGAATGGCTCCAAGGATGAGCAACTCCAATCTCCAATGGTCTCTTCTCCAATGTGGTTTGCAATGGCTAAAATGCTCAGGGGAGATTTCAGCAGCATAAGGATGAGATAATGGATGGATGTGAAATGAGGAGCCCCTACCACCTTTTTATAGGTTTTGGTGGTGGGAAATACCATTTGTGGTTTTGTGGAAACCAAATGGTATTGACCAACATGGTTTAGGTACTTTTCCCTCCTTTTTCCTTTTTTGAATAAAAATAATATTTTAATTCTCTTTTTAATATTTTTGGGAATTTGGACCCTTTTTGAGGGTTTTTTATGATTTTCTTGGAAAAATAATCTTTTTTTTAATGGAAAAAGGGGTGTACTAAGGTCTTTTGGTGACCTTTTGTTGGTTTCAGAGGCTCAGATGGTGGAAAAGTGGACAAATGGGTCATGTGAGTAAGGGAATGAGCTAGTGAGCACTTTTTAGGTGTTAACAGATTGCCCCCTGATGTGTGAGGGCAGGAGCTCATCGTATGGCCGATAGACATCATAGTTCTTTTGTCCTTTTTTCTGGGGTTTAGGGGAGAGAAGAGACCGGTTGGAGACTGGAGCCACGGCCCTTGGAAGCTGCAAAAACAAAAAATATTACATGGCCAATATGAATGAGGTATAATCTCTGATGAAGGACGAGGCGGGCATTCCCATGCTCGTATCAAGACATATACAAAACAATTAGTCCCAAGAAGGGGGATCTAATACGTAAAGAAATATACTGGTACATCATAATGGTCCAGAGGGGACATTATTGTGGGATATACTCATGATCATGGCTGATCTCAATAACTGATACACTGGAATAACTGTTGAACTGCTGAAACTGAAGGTGTTCAACATCTGTATGAACTTAATGACTGTGAGCCATCTCTGGGAAGTATTTGTATCTGTATACTCGAGGGAGTATAAAACTGGGGTACATCTGAATACTGTCGCCATACGCAACCCGGATATCTATAGAAAAAATGTAACTGGTTGTATCCATAGGTAGACTCTCAAATGTGGAGGAGTCAGGTGGTATCCGGGGTCTTCGACTAATAACTGAGCGGACGAATGCCCTGTGCGAGTCTCAACGATGTGATCAAGGTGTTGAAGTCGAGCATGTGAGAAACAACCATTCGGAGAGGCACTGAGGATTCCTCTCGAAATGATTCGTAGGCACTCATCATAAATGGTAATGAGTCCAAGACACAGGGACCTGTAGGTCTATCCTCTGGAATAAATGTGGTTGTCGTCGATAGAGGGAGACCAGCAACTAACAAGGCAATGATGTTTCCTTGATAGGAGCACGAGGTGTAAAACTGAAGTGTTGTAGTACTGATGGTAGGACTGACATACTTGTGGGAACGGGAAATAAATGGGTCAAAAATGGGTAGACTCAAACTTCCTTTGTTCAGAGCATGATGACATGGTTGACCTGGCAGCGTAGGGAATTGACTTGTAGGTGTGGGGATCATTGCTTTGACTGAATGGTATATATTAACTCTGGGGGGGGAGGACGAGCTGATAGGTGCCGGTGAGGGATTATCAAGGTGACATACTGCAGAATACTCTGAACAAAGGCGACCAAAATGGGGAAGCTGACTAATGAGTAGTTGTGATCTGTCGTGGCGCCAAGAGGCACCATTGATTCCTTCTTCGTAGTTTTAATGAGCTCCAAGAAGGGATAAAAAGTGTGCTCTGAAATGGTACAGTCCTGTGGATTTTGTGAGCCCAGGACGGCTCGTGCTCATGGTTGCTTTCATGTTTAGAGAGTCTGAAAGCGGTAAGTGGACTCTATTGGTGTTCTTTTTCGTAGTTTAGTCTCCAAGGCCCGAAAAAGCATAAAATGATGCGGATGGAGAACTCTTCTAGCCGATGTGACTAGAGTATACCTTTTTCGTAATTAGTCTACGAGGTCCGGAAAAGGGGTAAACTTATACCAGGTAGACGCCCTTTCAGATACGTTTATCGAGCATGAAAGGAAGCAAGATTACTCGGCGATCTTTTCATAGTTTTAGGAGTCAGAAAAGAGCTTAACAGAAACTCCCTAAGTGCCTTTTTCGTAAAAAGGGGTTGCTCGGCCCGAAAAAGGGGTAAAATTATACCGAACAAAAATGGATTGATGAGGGCGAGGAAAGGTCTCAAGCATCGTCATCCTTGCGGAAAACTGGATCCGGTGACATAAGGATTGTCGAAAATGGAGAACGGCCGATGTGGCACGCAAACGGAGGTGACGAGGGGGGCACGAGGAAAAATGCCCGAAAAATCTAAAGGTGAGAGCGAGAAATTATCTCAAGCATCATCACGAGCACGGAAAACTGAATCCGGCTATATAAGCCACGTCGAAAATGGAGAACGGCCGATGTGGCACGCAAACCGAGGCGAGGAAGGGGGCATGGGAAGAAATGCCCGAAAAATCTAAAGGTGAGAGCGAGAAATGATCTCAAGCATCATCACAAGCGCAGAAAACTGAATCCGGCTATATAAGGCACGTCGAAAATGGAGAACGTCCGATGTGGCACGCAAACCGAGGCGACGAAGGGGGCATGGGGAAAAAAAAATGCCCGAAAAATCTAAAGGTGAGAGCGAGAAATGATCTCAAGCATCATCATGAGCACGGAAAACTAAATCCGGCTATATAAGGCACGTCGAAAATGGAGAACACCCGATGTGGCACGCAAACCGAGGCCATGAGAGAGGCTAAAAAATGGTCAAAAAATGGACCCCGTGAAAATGGGAAAAGGAAGGAACCTGTATGAAGTTCTCGCTGTGCTGATCCCAACGGTACCAACGGTTTGAGAAATGGACTTCGTATGATACCGCAATGGTTGTTGGAAAATTGGTAGATTTTCTATAAATAGGACGTGGGGCCCAAATGACTTGTCATTGTTACGTGCGAGTTTGATAGAGCTGTCAGAGCTATTTCTTGATTTCTGGGAGATTTCACCGTTGGTTTTCGATTTAGCGAGTTGCAGGTAACTCTATTCACCTTAGCCTTTTCAATTATGTCTTTTTTGTTTAGCGGCGGGCCCTCGAAGGCCGCGAAATTCCACGTTGACTCTCCAACGTGGAACCGCGCGGGTTTCGGGGCTGAACCCGCGATGAACCGCGCGGGTTCTAGGCTCACAGTCGCGATGTTCATCGCGACTGTGAGGTCGGAACCCGCGATGTTCATCGCGAGTTCATGGGGGATAGTCGCGATGTTCATCGCGACTGTCCGGCCAAAACCCGCGATGTTCATCGCAGGTTTTTATATGGATCCCGCGATGGTCATCGCGGATTTTTGTGGAAAAGCCGCGATGGGCATCGCGGCTTTTTGTGTAAAAGCCACGATGGGATTTTTCTAAAATTTTTTATGCTGGGGCTAAAAATTTCTTCTATTTTCCTAGCAGGATGTTGCGGAGAGCTCAGTCCTTGTGGCGGGAGAGGGAGATCGATGGTGATCTCATGCTGAGGATTGAGACTGATGCAGGGGTGAGACAGACCCTGGCTATGAGCGGACTTTTGAAGTTCGCTCAGATCCCGCCTATACGTTCAGTGAGACGACTCCTGAACAAGCTTGTGCAGTGGTGGGTGCCGGGAGAGGGTGCCTTCATTATTGGTGGTGAGAGGTTAGAGATCACTCTCACGGATGTATATTTTTTGACTGGGTTGCCTCGCTTGGGTGAGGTGGGTGATATCTCGCCGAGGTTGCCTCCGGGTGTAGATATGGAGGACCTCTTACAGACTTTCTGTGTGGATGATGTTGTTTTGGTAAACAGCTCTATTAGTCTGAGATTCCTACGTGAGTGGGATATGCGAGCTGTTGGTGCCTGCGTTCTGAGGATATTGGGTGCTGCTGCACCACATCGTATGTCTGGGGGGCAGACGATGATGGTGGATTCCGTTCTACAGGGTACTTATTATGCCTGGGCGCAGATGTTCCTGGCTGGTGTCCGGAGAGATCTGGACAAGGCCATTAGAGAGGGAGGCGAGTTTTGTTATGCCTCGTTTTTATGCTGTTTTTTCTTCAAGCGGGTGCCGACCTTGCGGCCACGGGTACCCGTTCGTGCTGGTCTTCCGAGTGAGCCTCGTATGATGAGGTGGGGGCAGATGATGCCCCGTGCCGGCGGTGGTGTCCGCGGCTACTTCACGGAGGATTTCTATCAGCAGTGGGAGCAGATGCCTTTGGTGATTGAGGACTACCCCTACGCCGGCATGGACTACCGAGGTGACCCAGAGATGCCTCGTGCTCCAGGACAGGCCTGGAGTTTAGACGGTATGTTTGTGTTTTATTTGATATTATATCATGTGTTGTTTGATTTATCATTGATGATTTTTTTTTATAGTATCTGATGGCTTACTTGCTTCGTGCAGATGTGGGTCCAGTGCCACCACCTGACTATGTGGCTCAGCAGGGGCGAGCGATGGTGGTCGCCCGTCCACCTGTACCTGTACCTCCTCCGCATGGTGGAGGATATGCAGCTCGTGGGCGAGGGGTTGGCCCTCATGATGACGCCATAGATGGTGTCCGACGGACCTTTGCCCGGATCTTAGATGGGCTCCCCGAGGATGGTTGGAGAGACCTGGATCGGGATATTTTGCAGGGTTGTTTTGGTGCGCCGCCCGAGTGGCAGTTGCTCTTATTGAGGGCAGCGGTGTTCGTGGCGAGGCACAGGGATCGGGATGCTCCGGCAGGGCCGGCTCAGGGGAGGATACGTCAGCGGGACGATCCAGCGGGGCCAGCAGAGCGGAGAGTTCGGGTTCGTCCTGACCCGGTGGGGCCAGCGGAGGGGGATCCGGAGGAGGATCCGGAGGAGGAGCTAGAGGATCCTAGGGATCCAGATGAGTAGATGATACTGTATCTGCCCCCAAATGCTGATGAGCATATGGGGAAGTATTTTTTGTATGATAGATGTATTTTTTTGTATATCGGGTGCTGAGGGCACCTATGACATGTTGACTATTTGGCTTATATATATGTGGATATATATTTGGATATAGTGTTGTGTATGCACGTGGATGCATTTTGTCTTTTGTATATGCCCGTGGAGGCACCTGTTATGCACGTGGATGCAGTATGTTTGTTGATTTATGTATGCCTGTGGAGGCACATGTTATGCACAGGGATGCATTATTTGGTTTGTTTGTTTTATGCCCGTGGAGGCACATGTTATGCACATGGATGCAATTTTTGTTTATGGATATGACATGATGTGATTGGTGTGCCAGTCGAGGACACTGTTGGCCATATTATCTGCTACACTATTGAGGTGTCTTGGGACATGTGTGAATGTAATGGATTCAAACTGTCTAACCATTTGTTTAGTGCACAGGAATTTTCTGAAAAGACAGGGATCACGTACCTGGTAATCATTGTTGAGCTGGGAAACTAGGAGCTGTGAGTCCAAGAAAACGTTGAGGTGACGGATGCTCATTTGGAGAGCAGCGGCCAGGATACCGGTCACGGCATCGTATTCAGCTTGATTATTGGTAGCGGCACCTAAACACACTCCGTCAATGTGAATTAACTCATGTGAAGGAGAGTATATTACCCAAGCTACGGAGGCGAGATTGGGATACAAACGGCTTGCACCATCAGCGAAACCGACATGGCAGAGTGGAAGAGGCTCCATCTGCGGTCATGCAGAGAAAAACAAATATTTAGGTTTTTTGAAATTTTTTGTGAACAAAGAAAGTGTTCCTATACTAAAATGGACGATGGTGTCAATCAGATTTTCTATGTGTAAAATCGTTTAAGGTACAACCCGTTGCATGGGTTGCGCAGGGGATTGCCTTCTGAATCGGTCAGAATGTATGCCCCCTGCCCAAGGCAGGTGTGTATGATGTAGGGGCCTTGCCACATAGACACAAACTTTCCCTTTCCGGTTTTATCATGAGCTTGATCGTAAGCAAGGACAAGGTCTCCCTCAGAAAAGGTTCTCGGGTGGACGTGCTTGTCGTAACTTAGTTTCGATCGTTGTTTAGCTGCTTCCATGTTTTGAATGGCTGTGCGTCGATCTTTGTCGGCCTGTTCTAGGAGTAGTAAACGTTGCTCGATCGGGGAAGTGTCCGCTAGGAGTTCAACGGCGATATGTAAGGCTGGGATTTGGCACTCAATAGGGAGGACAGATTCGACACCGTGAACTAAAAGGAAAGGGGTAAAACCGGTGGCGGTTTTGGTCGAGGTGCGGTAGGCCCATAGTGTCGGGAAAAGCATGTGGTGCCAATTGGATTTGTGCTTGTCTACAGTACGTTGGAGAATGGTCTTCAAAATTTTATTGATCGCTTCTACTTGGTCGTTTCCTTGGGGATAGTAAGCGGAAGAGAAATGGTGTTCAAATTTCAACATGGTTGATAATTCCTTCCAGACGGCATCTTCGAAGTGAGAGCCGTGGTCAGAGACCAGTTGCTTGGGAACTCCAAAACGGGTGATAACATGGTTGAAGAAAAACCGTGCTGCAGTGTCGGCTTTGCAATTGTAGGTCGGCATGGATTTTGCCCACTTCGTGAAATAATCTACAGCCACAATGATGTGTTTGTGACCGCCAGCTGACGGGGGGTTGCAGTCGAGGAAGTCGATGGCCCATTTGCAGAATGGTCCAACAGTGATGACTGGATGAAGGGGGGTGGGGGGGGTTCTTGCTTTGGGGGCAAATAATTGTCAGTTCTGGCAATGCTTGACTGCGGTGATGCAATCAGTAAACAATGATGGCCAAAAATAACCATCCCGAATGATTTTCTGGGCGGTGGCCATGCCGGAGAAATGGCCTCCGCAGGCGCCGCTATGACAATCATTGAGGACTTGTTCTTCCTCACTATGGGATAGGCAGCGGCGTAAGATGGTATCAACGCCGCGTCGGTAAAGTACATCTCCTATCAAAAGGTATCGGGGGGCGTGGTGTCATATGCGACGGCGTCCATCACGGTCGATGTGTGGTCAAAATTTTTGCGTACGAAGGTAAATCAAAATGTCTCCGTACCATGGGTCGTTAGACGAAATGATGAAGATTTGATCGGCGATCAGATCCGTTTGGATAACGGGTGATGATGAAGAGGACGGGAGGTCGGTGATGAGGTGAGCAAGCGCGAGGGCTTTGGTGCTCTTAGGAGTCTTGAAAGTAAGGTCATATTCTTGGAGGATAATGACCCATTTAGCGACACGACCCTGAAGGAGCCGTCGGCTGAGGAGATAGACCATGGGGTTGGAGTCGGCCACGACCGTGGTATGACTGAGTATGATGTAGTGTCGCAATTTTTGTACGGAAAAGACTACAGCTAGGGCTAATCTTTCCTCGTATGGGTAATGCAGAGGTGGGCCAGACAAGGTCTGGCTGACGTAATAAATCACATGCTCTCGGTGTGAGGCATCTTCTTGGACCAAAACTCCAGACACAGCATGTTCGGATGCCGAGACATAAAGGGTGAAGTCTTGAGAGAAATCCGGTGGGGATATCAAGGGGGCTTGTGTGAGAGCTTTCTTGAGGTCTTCGAATGCCGTGTCTGCTTTCTCATCCCAAACAAAGGGTATGTGGGTACGAAGTAAGCGTAAGAAACCGTGAACTTTGGTTGCATAGTCAGGGACGAAGCGCCTAAGGAAATTGGACCGCCCTTGCAAGCTCTGAAGTTGCCGAAGCATGCGAGGAGGGGGAAGTTCTAAGATGGATTTGACTTTCAGGGGATCGACAATGATTCCGTCTTGGGAAACAATGAAACCCAACAACCAGCCCGCCGGGACGCAAAAGACACACTTGTGTGGGTTCAAGCGGATTTTATATTTGCGACAACGCAGGAAAACTTGACGGAGGTCGTTAAGGTGGTCTGATCGTTTTCGGGAACGAGCTGTGAGGTCGTCAAGGTAGACTCGCAAGATATGGACCAAGTCGTGAAAACAGTAGGTCATGGATCGCTGGAAGGTGGCACCAGCATTTTTAAGGCCAAATGGCATGACGCGATAGGCAAAGGTGCCCCATGGGGTGGTAAAGGCAGTCTTGTACTGATCCTCCTTGCGGATGTGAATCTGGTTATATCCGGAAAACCCGTCCATGAAGGATAGGACTTCATGGCCCGCACACTCATCAATGAGTTGGTCAATGAATGGCGTGGGGAAATTGTCTTTTGGACAAGTGTGGTTTAAATCACAGAAGTCAGTGCATACTCTAAGGGTGCCTTTCTTTTTGTTGACCGGAACGGGGTTCAACACCCAGGTGGTGTACGGAATGGGATAAATGAATCCTTCTTTGCGGATTTTCTCGAACTCAGCTTTAACGGCAGGTAGCTTGGAAGGGTGAATGGGTCGCTGTTTCTGATGAACAGGGGGTACTTCAGGCCATGTATCAATGTGGTGTTCAATAATGGCGGGGTCGAGACCAGGCATCTAAGTATAGGACCAGGCAAAGACATCACGAAACTCTTGAAAGAGCTTTTTGTACGCCTGAGTTTCTGCTTGAGTGCAAGATGCGCCCAGCGAGATGAGCTCAGGTTTCCCTGGTGTTGTGGAAATGTCTATCTGTATAGTGGGGGAAATGTTGGACATGTTCCCTTCTTCAAAGGCATCCGGTGCTGGGATGGGGTCCTTTAACCAATCGACCTTAGTGGGTATGAAATATTTCGATTCGACCGACAGCTGGTCGGATTCGGAGGATGTAGATGCTTCCGGGAGGAAGTACGAGCGATGATGCATATCATCCCAAGGGTAGTCGGGTGCAGTGAGTGTCTCCAAAATTTGCTCATCAGTATTGAAGTAGTTAGACCATAAATCAAGGGGTTCTGGTTTGAAAGTTGTTGAAATCATATATATTGTATTGACTTTTTCCGACGAGGATGATGGCGGGGGGTGGATCTCCTCGATGAGGGGAGGAGATATCTCTAAGTCGACGTTGTTTAACTCGTACAACGCTGCTCTGTAGTCAGGTAGATCAGGACAATGGTGAGAGTAGTGGCCGTAAACACTGCATATAGCACAAGGATGGTTGGTGCGCAGTGATTTGTCTCGAGGCTGTAGAGGTGGCTCTAATCTGACTACTGGGATGTTGATGTCATCTTCCAACATATTCATATGCTCTTGGAGTGCCGGTAAGTGTGGGCATTGATGAGTTGGATGGCCTATCTCATCGCACAACGAGCATTTAGGGGGGGCTCGAAACACCGGTGGGGGTTTAACTGCCTTAGGAGGTGGTATAGCAGTGTATGGTTGTGGACCTCTGCCCCTAGTGGGCTTGATAGGAGGGGGAGGATTTGTTGACGACAAAGGGATATTGAGGTTAGGAGGAGGTTTCGTTGACGACGAAGGGATTGCGACACCAGGAGGAGGTTGATTTGTGGTAACAATAGGTTGTACTGGTTGGAGGATGACGTTTGGTGTCGGCGATCGAACAGGAGGCGGAATATACCACACGGGTAATCCCAATGTTAACCCGGGTAGACTAAGGGTAGCCATAACCGGGGCGCTTACTACACCCGAAGGAGGAAATAGGAAAGGGATGGTGTGGATGGGTGTAACACCAATGTGACTGGGGATCAATGGTGGTTGACTACCGGATGTTTGTGTATTCTGTGAAAGAGTACAGAGGTTTGCGACATGGATCTCCGGTGACGGTGGTGGAATGGCCTGGAATATAGAGGTCATTGGTGTATCCGAATAAAGTCGGGGTCCCACGGAAGACACAAAGGAGGTAGTTGCACTAGAATTGGGTTGTTCAATCATGGGAAGAACATTCTCGGGTGCTGTAGGGGCGTTGGGATCATAGTAGGTGAGTTGGTCGATTTTGACCACGCGTCCCTCATGGGGGAACATCATGGTACGAAAAATGGATGAGGCAACTGCTTTCATGGCGTACATGTAACTGCGGCCAAGTAAAAGGTTATAATCGAGCTGGGCATTAATGACCTCTATGTCGATGAGCACAGTTTTCCCACCTAATTGGACGGGCACTTTGGGAAGTAAACCTTGAGGTTGAGTTGACCGGCCGTCGTAGGCCCGCAATGCAGTGGTGGATTGCTGGAGAGTAGGGGATCCCAACTTCTGCCAAACAAATGTGGACATGACGCATGTGGAGGCACCCTCATCGATGATACATCGATGGATGACAAGATTCCGAATAGAAACGGAAACTTGGACTGCTATGGTGGAAGGCAGCCGTGGTTCAGACTAGTCTAAATCAAAGGTCATCAATTTCGAATCATTTGGGTCAATCTCCCCAATGGCGGAAAGTAAAGTCTTGCACTGAGTAGGACAGTTTTTTAAGACTTCTAACGCAAACATGGCTGCGGGAGATTGAGCTAAGTCATCTACAATGTTGTAATTGGACGCAGCCCGTGCATTGGGGTTGTTGTTGATTCGGCGAAGGGGGAAGCGAGGTGCTTTAGAAGCGCCATCGAGTGGAACCTGAGGTATACGCAATGTCTGATCAGTGGGATGAGCATTAGTATCCTTATCGGCGGGGGGAGCCTCAGAGGTAGGACCATACTGGTTCCGACAGGTTTGGATATTGACGTCGGCAGTGGACATCATCAATAAGTGGTGAGTTCCTGTATCAAACATGGGTTGATCAGGAGCGGCGTAAGTGATTTGTTGTGGTTGCACGTTGCCCTGTGGGGGGGCTAACGGCTGAGTGTTCACCACTCCTTGTGTCGGAAAAGGGTTTTGTAGTACCAAAGGTTGTTGTGGAGGTGGTGGGGGGTTGGGTGGCGGCTGAGGAGCTGCCTGCCCTTGACAACGGGCGTCATTTGTCCATATTTTTTGAGCTCGCTCCAGATGTGGGCAAGCGTGGGTATAGTGACCATAGACACCACAAATGGAACAAGGATGGTTTGTTCGTAAATTAGCATTTTTGGCTTGCTTAGGTGGTCGATCAGGATTCTGATGAGCAGGCGCCGCGTTATTGTTTTGCGGAGGATGGGTAGGTTGTGGAGCTTGGTTACGGTTTTGATTGTTTCCACGGTTGCGTCCTCTTCCGCGGTTTGGTTTCCCACCCTGGTTGCGTTGGTTATTTTGGTATTGGGGTTGATGTTGTTGTGCATACACATGCCCTTGAGCATTGGGGGGATTCTGAGGAGCCGCAGGTGCGGGAGCAAGTTGCGGTGGATAGTATGCAGGTGGAGCTGGAGGTGGTCCAGTTGCCTGTTGGGGTTGTTGGTACCCCTGAGCTGGTGGAGGTGTGAGGTTAGCTGGTGCAACCGGTTGTGGGTAATGCATGGGCTGTTGTGGGAACTGCATGGGGGTCTGTACCGTAGGTTGAGCATAGTATGTAGGAGGTACATATGCTGATGGCGCTTGGCCATAACAATGTTGTGGACAAGCGGGTCCATGAACGTGATGGGTCTGGTTTGTTGGAGCATAAGAAGTCGTCACTCCGGAACTAGATGTAGCCCTAGAAAGGTCTGGGGTAGGCATGGTGCTCACCATACTGAAAGGTTTTGCTTGCGGTGCAATTTGGCCAATAATGCCATCAGCAGCATGTGATGCCCCCGGTGTGTCACCGCGTGCAGAGTCGCCTCGTGGGGCGTCCGGTATGATCGTGTATAGGTAACCCGACTGGGCGTAGATGAGATCAAACTGTTGGGCTTTGAGGATGGCCTCTTCTTCGGACTGGGGTCTTTCAGATGCTACATCCTTCGCAATGAGAGGAAGGAGGGATTTTAGAAACCAATCTAGGAAGATTCGGTCGTCTAATTTGATTTTGCATAGGCTTCGGCGCCGACGCCAATCATGAATATGGTCAGTGATATGCGTGGCCGTGTTTTGTCTGCAAGACAGTAGGATCTCGACGCCCGCATCATAGCGGATAGGTAACTGAAAGAACTGTAGGAAGGTCGAGGCAAGGGAGGTAAATGTGGAATGCGTCCCATGGGGTTGCTCGATATACCATTTGGCTGCAGAGCCAGTGAAGGTGCGTTGTAAAAGCCGGAGGCGGATTGAGTCGTCCACTATGGAGTTGGAGGAACACCATAAATGGAAGGACATGATGTGGTTCTGGGGGTCCTCTCCTGCCTTACCCTCAAACTTAGGGATGTCAGAGGGGATTTTGGTGGGCATTTGAGGCCACGCCGGATCATGTCTGATGGGGTCATTTGTGAGCCTAGCTAAATCTGGCAGGTTCAGACTTGCCATGTATGGTAGACTAGCAGATGTGGTGACTGGAACTGGGACATGCCTGGCCATAGTGGTATGGTGTAGGGGTCCAGTAGCGCCTAAAGGTATGCTAGGTATGGAGGGTATATGCCCTCCAATAGGTATAGTCTGGTATGGGCCAGCGCCTCCAAGTGCAACTTGGGTTACACTTGGGTTAGGAATCGCACTAGGGATTCCTGGGATAGCACTTCCAAGTGCAACATGGGTTGCACTTGGGTTGGGAATCGTACTAGGGATCCCTGGGATGGGGTTTGTGGAAGCCAAAGGGAGTATGACCCCCATGTTGGGTATACCCATGACAGGTGGTGGCCTTGTGTTAGGCATTCCTAAATGTGGAGTGTTACCCGTATTGGGCATACCCAGAGGGGTGGTTGTTGCCGTGGATGGTACTACAGCAGAAGGGTCTACGGATGTCTGACCTATGGTAGTTGTAAATAGTGGATCAAATGGTGTTCCAGACATAATGGTGGTTGGTGGTAACTCTGTGGGGTTTTCGGATTCTACCTCCAAATCAAAGGTGAAGTGAGGTGTGTCAGAATCGGATGACTGCCTAATTGATTGACGATGTGTCGAATCAAGGGATAAGGCTCTGCGTCCGTGACGTGGAGAGCCAAGTGGACTAAACTCTGGGAGTTCGCCCTGTAGACGACGAGAGCATCTAAAATTCTCAATGGTGAGAATATGTGTTTGGGTAAAACAAAATTTATTTAAGTATCAGGTGGTGATATATATAAAAGACTCAAAACCCTAATTCAACCAAGGGTGCAAGAAGGGGAGTGAAAAAAAGAAGGTTCTCAGGCCAAAAATCAATCCTCAAAAAAGGCACTTATTCTAGCAGCTGTGCTACAATAAGTGGAGGAATGCAACAACTGGTCAGAATACCAACATGCAAGCGGCTCCTAGAAAAAATAGGTGTAACTAGACCACAGGTAGGTTGAAATCATGCAAACACCTAATCTAAAAGTATTGTGACTCAAACAGACGATATCCTCTGCAAGGTGATGAAATCCAAGTCAAACAATATGAATGTTGAATCAATGGCTAGATATCCCCCTACCGGGAGGGACACCGGGTAATCAATCCTAAAGACAGGCTACTAGGATACTCCGTTCATGACGCGTCGAGAAAAGGTAAATCTGCCGTTTGGTCCTTTGATCGCAATATCCCAATACATGGATATCCCGAGAACTGCGAATGGTAGCCCTTCGGTTACTGAATGGATTTCGGTATTCCACTCAGGCTTTCGGAACCATCCTCGTGACTTCAACCCTCCTAAGGGAGAGGCCTTCCCACAAACCGGTTGTGACCGCGCCAAAAAGTACTAAGAGATTTTAGCTCCCTAATTGGACAACTTCTATGTCTCAGATGTAAGAACTGAGGGGTGTTATTGGAACACCTATCCCCCCAATACTACCTAGCTACAAGAATTCTTTTAGTGTTCCCCAAGTGGGGTTAAAAGTGTGTTCAAATTAGGGTACGTTTTAAGGCTTAGTTCAATTAAGTGATCGTGTGAGTGCACGTGAGGTGTTGTAAACTGAACTTGAAAAAATTAAATGCTTTACAGGAAATTTTCAAAAAATAAAGGATTTTTCGAAAATAAAAAGCAAATATTTATGACTTTTTTCACTAAAAGGAATTTAAATGCCTTTCAACAAATAGCTCAAAAAACAAAGGATTTCTTGGATTTATGAAAGCAAATAATAGACTTCTTTTTAAAAGAAATAAATGGATTTCTTCGTTTCAAGAAAAAATTGCTAAGGGCAAGATTTTTAAAGAAGTAAACGGGAAAAAATTTGAATCTAGATGAAAATGCAAAATGAGTCTTTCTTTCACTTTCTTGAAAATTTTTAAAAAGATTTCTAGATATGCACTTTAAATAGTAAATTTTTTTTCAAAGCTGTCAAATATGCAGAATTTAATACTGTAAAAAATGTGCTATGGGCAGAAAGTACAGTTAAAAAAAAAAAAAAAAAAAAATTTCAAAATTGGGATGGCCGAATGAAAAATTCAGCCGCGCGGGTTTTGACAGAAAAGCCGCGATGGACCGCGCGGGTTTTGGTCGCACAGTCGCGCTGGACCACGCGGGTTTTGGCCGCACAGTCGCGATGGACCGCGCGGGTTTTAACCTCACAGTCGCGATGAGCAGCGCGGAAATCGGCCGCGACGCCGCGGTGTGCAGCGCGGAAAAACGCATAAAGGTCGCGATGGACCGCGCGACTGTCTGGCAAAAAGCCGCGATGCGGAAGCCGTGCACGGAAACTGAGAAACGAACCCGAAAATTGAAAATTTCGGGCTGTTTATGGGGCCAAAACTCAGAGCAGCAATGGATCTGCTGTCTAAGATGACAGATCTATGGATCTAAAGGTTAAAAACTCATAAAAAACTAAGATTAAAGGCAAAACTAGAGATCTATAGTTCAAACCAAAGCGGAGTCGCCAAAAACTGTTGGCCCGGTTTTGCAACCAGGCTTAGTGCTATGGGCACCTGCTAACTAGTAGCAGCAGTTTCAATAGAAATAAATAACAATAAACTAATTAAACAAGACTATTCATGGATCTAAGCAAAGATATTAAGCAAATAACAAAGATAATTTAAAATCAAGAACAAGAACATATAAGAATAATAAATTTGTATTGAAAGAATGGGGCAAGCAAGTGCTTGCGGAATCAATACCTCTAATGGTGAGGTTGAATGGCTCCAAGGATGAGCAACTCCAATCTCCAATGGTCTCTTCTCCAATGTGGTTTGCAATGGCTAAAATGCTCAGGGGAGATTTCAGCAGCATAAGGATGAGATAATGGATGGATGTGAAATGAGGAGCCCCTACCACCTTTTTATAGGTTTTGGTGGTGGGAAATACCATTTGTGGTTTTGTGGAAACCAAATGGTATTGACCAACATGGTTTAGGTACTTTTCCCTCCTTTTTCCTTTTTTGAATAAAAATAATATTTTAATTCCCTTTTTAATATTTTTGGGAATTTGGACCCTTTTTGAGGGTTTTTTATGATTTTCTTGGAAAAATAATCTTTTTTTTAATGGAAAAAGGGGTGTACTAAGGTCTTTTGGTGACCTTTTGTTGGTTTCAGAGGCTCAGATGGTGGAAAAGTGGACAAATGGGTCATGTGAGTAAGGGAATGAGCTAGTGAGCACTTTTTAGGTGTTAACACCTTCTATAGTAACCTGCAAGGCCCATAAAATATATTACATTTGCAACATTCCTCGGAGTAGGCCAATCCATTATGGCCTCAATATTATCTGGATCTACTGCAATACCTTCTGCTGAAATAATATGCCCCAAATACTGTACCTTCTGCTGGTAGAAGTCACACTTGCTCAACTTTGCATACAACTGGTGTTCTCTAAGGACTTGCAGTAACATTGTCAAATGTTCAGTATGCTCTTCTTCATTCTTTGAATACACCATAATGTCATCCAAGAATACAATCACAAACTTATCCAAATATCTACTGAAGACACTGTTCATAAGACACATGAAAGTAGCAGCTGCATTGGTGAGACCAAATGGCACCACAGTGAACTCATAGTGTCCATATCTAGTTCGAAAAGCGGTTTTGTGAATGTCTTCGTCCTTTATCCTCACTTGAAGGTATCCATACCTCAAGTCAATCTTGGAAAATAATTTAGCTTCCTTCGTCTGGACAAACAAGTCATCAATCCTTGGCAATGGATACTTGTTCTTGATTATTACCTTGTTTAGCTGCCTGTAATCTATAAATAGCCTTAAAGTCCCATCCTTCTTAACAAATAGCACAGGCGCACCCCAAGGGGATACACTCGGTCTGATATACTCCTTGTCCATTAATTCTCGTAGTTGCATTTTCAATTCTATCAGCTCAGGTGTGCTCATCCTGTAAGAATATTTGGAACTTGGTGCTACTCCTGGAACAAGATTAATGGAGAAATCAATGTTTATCTTGGGTGGTAGTCCTAGCACTTCTTCTGGAAATACATCTTGGAACTCCTGCAACAGCTGAAGGTCTTCCAAATTTGCCCCTTTATCTTTTGCTGAGTTTGATATATGCACAACATATAATTTATAGCCCTTTTTGTAGAACTTTCTCAGCTGCAAGGATGAAATATGTCTTACTGAAACTTGTTTTGGAATTCCTTTAACCTACCGTAGTCTTCCTTCATCATCAACACACTCAAGTACCTTCTTATAGAAGTCAAGATTGGCTCTATGATTTTCCAACCAATCCATTCCTATCAACGAATCATAAGATCCTAAGGGTAGTACATTCAAGTTTACCCTGGTGGGAATTCCATCCAGCTCTATGGAACAGTCCACCACTACTTCACTCACCTTTCTTTTAGTCGTAGTGGCTAGTTGAACTAACTAAGACTTACTATGTTTTACTTTACTAAGTGAACAACTTTCAGCCACCTTAGGAGACACATAACTATGAGTGGATCTTGGATCAATTAAAACAGAAATAGTTTGCTTAGCAATCTTACCTTCAACTTCTACCACTGTTGATTGGGTATTCCTGGTGATCATTTAGTGTTGCATAGATTCTAGGTGTGGCTCTGGCCATATATTCTACCATAGATGCTTCTCCCAAGTTGTGCAAGCTTCGTGGACTCCCTCTTTGATTTGGGAAATCTCTAAGCATGTGGTTGTCTCCACATCCCCAACAATGAAGTGGTCCTTTTGATGTTTTCTTTGCTATTACCACTGGTTTGAATCCACTTCCTATTGGATGTCCATGTGGAAGGTTTCTGGACTGATTCTTGACAAGTGGCTTGAAGCCACTTTTCCTTGGTTCAAATCCCCCTTTGGGTTTTCCTTTCCATGCTGGTTGAGTGTCTATCTTCCCTTTATTTTGTTCATAATAGAGCATGGAAATTCTAATGGCTTCATCAAGACTTGGTGGATGGAAAAACTCAATCCTATCCCTATAGTTTTGTGTTAGGCTTCCAAGGAAACACTGAATCTTCACCCTTTCATTCTTGATGTAGTCTACATACCTTAACAATTCCAAGAATTTATGAAGATGTTCCTCCATGGAATTTTGCCCCAACCTAAGTTCATTGAACTCCTTTATATTGTTGTCATAATACCTAATTGATAGGTATTTTTCCTTAAAGTATCTTTTAAACCGTTCCCAGTTGATCCTTCTTTCACTAGTTCTTTTCACTTTCGTGAGATGTTCCCACCAAATGGAATCTCTTCCATTCATATTGTAAATGGCAACTCTAGCCTTCTCACTTTCTGAATAATCATCCATTTTGAAGTACTTTTTCATTCCAAGTAGCCATGCCTCTGCCTCCTGGATGGTCTTACTTTCTCTATCAAAGGTAGGAGGCCTTGCTTTCGTAAACTCTCCTTGTGGGATTCCTCAGGAATTCCTTTCTCTCTTAGTCTTGTTGTAAGTGTGCCTTGGACTTATTTGAGAGTCCCTGGAGTGTTCAGATCTACTGTAAGGAGATCTCGAAGAGGATGATCTGCCCCTTATTCTCATAGAACCTCTTCTATTGCTTGGATTCCTCTTCTTAGAACAGCCTCTAGAGTGACTAATTGCATTCCTTACTTCTTGTCCCATATTACTTGGATTGGACCCCATGTTTACTCTCTGATGCATGTCAGTGAGGCTCTGTAGAATGGCCGCATTGAGCTGGTGCTTCTCTTCTTGCGCCTTTATCAGCCTCTCTTTAAAGCTTACCATGGTCTCAACCAAGTCCTAGGGAGTCACCCGTTCACTTCTTCCATTAGAAGTTGTTTCAGCATGTTCTTCTTGCACGTTTTCCCCCAGCACGTCCTCTTCTAGCTCGTAGGGATCCTGTGCATCATTAACGATCACCATTCTTTCTTTCTGACACACGGCCTTGCTGTATGCTTTGACTATACTTTCTCCAATCACTGTGCATGATATAAATGTTTAGTAGACCACATAGGGTTTGAAACATCTATACAATCTGGAAATTATTCATTAAACAACTAATACATAAGAGTTGTGTTAGGTTAAAATAGTGCCATGGGAATTTCGTTGCGCGCGAATTCTTCCATGGTTCAGCCCTAACAACCCCAGTGTTGTAACTGAAGCTTTGATACCACTCTATAATGTCCCCAGACCTCCCTTGTGGAATTCCGAGGCCACCGAATATCCGACATTACTGTTTTTTCTTCTTCTTTTACTTCCAAAACTACACATAGATGCAATGGACTCAGATCCGCAATCCACCATTGCGATCCGTAACCTACATTCCGCAATGGCGTTCCGAAATCTGTAATGCACAATTGCGATCTACAATCTGCAATCCCCAATTGCGATCCGCAATCTGCAATATGCAATTGTGATCCACAATCCGCAATTGCGATCTGAAATCCACAATCCGGAGTCCACAATCCGCCTTTTGCAATCCACAATTGCGATCCGCAACCCACAATCCGCACTCTGCAATCTGCCTTCCGCAATCTGTAATCCACATTGCGGGTGTGGAAACACAGAATTGTAATCAATTGTACCAAATGGTTTTCTTCCATACGCAATCCACATTGCGGATGTGGGAATGTGGAAATCCAACTTTCTCGCCAAACGACCTTCCGCAATCCGCAATCCGCATTGCGGGTGTGGAAATCTAACTTTTCTGTCAAACAACCTTCCACAATCTCAATCCGCATTACGGGTGCGGAAATGTATAAAGCTAACTTCTCCGCTAAACAACCTTCCATAATCTGCAATCCGCATTGCCGATGTGGGAAGGGTCACGCTCAGACCCCTTCTTCGGCAAGTTTCCAAAGCAACTTCCAATGGTCATAACTTTCTCATCCTAGTTCCAAATGAGGCAAGGTCGATACCGTTGGAAATATCTTGGGAAGATCTATCACATGGAACAACTCTCTTCCCAACTAAGGTATATAAACTCCTCATTTTCTCCTTTGAAGTTATTGTCTATAAACCCTCTAATATGCCTTCCATCCTTCAACAACTCTCTACCTGTCCCCTGCCATAACCCCGTCTTCTCTTTGACCCATAGAGAGGTTTAATACTGTCATAGGACGAATATTCATATTCATGGTTAAGTGAGGTTAAGCAGTCCATTACGAGGGTACACATCTCATAACAAAACACATACAATAAATTAAGTTAGGCTAACCATACATATAACACATGTAAAATTAACAAAGCATTAAACTCATGCAATTAAGAGAAGCATTCAATTATCACTCAGCCTTCCACTCAGAATTACACCTGGTCTACCTATTATTCACATTCATATAACCTTCATTCAACAGCTTAAGCAAAACAACATAATAATAACACATAAAATAACATCATTCATTCCACATAACACTTAACACTTATCTTTGTATCTTGAAGTTGCCTCGCAACTGGATAAGTGAGAGAAACGTTCCACCCAACCTTAGTTCTCTGTCCAACCTATACTCTCAGCTGAGAGACCACCCCCGCGCTGGGCTATGTATCCACTAAGGAGGGTTAAGTAGGATCTCTAACTATCAAGGCCCACTTCAATGCTAAGCCAACCTATAGCTAGGTTTATTAAGCAATCTCGTGCTAAGCAAACCTATAGCTGGGTTTATCAAGCAATCTCATGCTAAGCCAACCTGCAGTTGGGTTTATCAATCATACACATGTTAATCCAACCTGCATTTGGGTTTATCAAGTATACAACGTAACAGGGAGGATATTGCTAAGCTAGTAATCTCAACCAGAGAACTACAAACATCTCAATCACTTAGCAGGTATGGAACCCACATTATTGACCTCAACCAACATAAGGAAGGCCCCTTCCCTTCCAGTGCTATTCAGGGTCGGCATAAGAAGGTCCAACTACTAGCACTCTGAGATTATAGCCTTCAATGGGTTTATCAAGCATTCCAACCCTAAACCCTATCTTTCACATCTCCTAAAAAAGCTGGTTCATCACAGGGTTGCAGACTAATCTCTGTCCCGCAACTCGACCCTCTGCTCGCAGATTCTAGGCTTCACAGAGCTTCTTAAAGCTATTCATGCCCCGTCGTTTGGATTCGAAGGAGTCTGGATCATTGGTGCATAAAAAGAACATGTTTCTCTTTCTTCCTCCATGCATAGCAGTACTTCCTTTGTACTACCAACAAATGAACGAGCCATCATCTGAACGAACCAAGAATCAAAAACTCCCGAAACCCCCCTCCTCAGATCTCAACATCGTTTTTATCTCTTGCGAATATCCTCCACCAAATTTCGTTCTCCACGTTCTATAACCGAATCCGTAACCATACAAGGAATCAAATGGGTTACTCCTTCCCAAGTGGAAGCATGGGTCACCATCCCACAACCCCCTCACCTCTCCCTAGTGGATACCTTCTCCCCCTTCTCGTTATCTGGCTCACTCAACCAGTTTTGGGTATTTCATTGCAATATTAAACATTTACATCCATTAAAAAATTTCATGGCTTAATAGCACATGCAGAGTTTCACTGTCAAATACTTGCCTACAAAAGAAAACCTTAAGCATCCACTAGTGGGGACTTGGACTTGAGCTCCACACTAGGGTTGAAACACATTGCACAAACACAATATTTACATTGAGGCCAACAATTACTAAGGCATGGTAGGGGTATTACAACTCAGAGAGGCTATCTTATTTCCTTGCGACAAGGTCATGGGGCTTCCTTATGATCCTCAAGATGAAGACGAAGTTGAGATGAATACCTTTAAATTCTATATCTTTGATGGCCAACATAAAATATCATCCCAGAAGAAAATACTTCAAAATACTAAAGATTAATCAGTTCATTCTAGACACTATTTTTTGTAATGCTCCTTTTGATGCAGGAGCATCAACCCAAAGTCTATGTTTTCTGAATGAGCAACCAATGCTATTTTTCTGCTTCCTTGTAATAGGTTCTCGAAGTCTAGGGTTAGTTATTGATTTAACTTTAATTGGTTTTCAGATAGAATTAGTCTGATTGTAATAATAGAAATTGTCCACTGATGTCCTCGTATCTCACAAGAGGTTGCTCGAGGATAGGGTTTGTTGTGTAATTGATTTCTTTAGGAGTTCAGTTCCTACTTATTCGAATCTGACATGTTTATGGAGTGTTATTTAATCATTGAATGTAATCGATCAAAGGGTTGTTGATGAAATGAAGAACATAGCTCTATGACTTTGCGTTTGATTGCATATTCATTGTCTTCTTTCAATAACCAGAAACCTGTGTAAATTCTTTGCATATGAATGAAAAGAGTGTAACTAACATAGATATCTAGAAGCCGAAGGTTGTGGAGTATCCATTCGATCTCAAGGTATGCAAATTTTATTGTTTCACTGATAAATTTACGATATCACAATCTGATCAATCCGTGGAGTGAATATTGGACGGTCTAGATCATAACAGGAGAGAGATTGACGGTCCATGATTGTTTCTACAAGGCCAAGGTATAAATTTGTTAATTTGCGGGGAAAACAGAGATTGCATGGTGGAGAATGAGGCCAAAACAATCAATGACCCATATGGTATTTCGATGAGGTGAAATGCGCGGAAATTAGACCTCTGAAATCCAAACTGAATGGTCGACAATTGACCGTAGATCAACAGATAAGAGAATCCCCGAAATGATCAACGACTTGAAGAGCATATCGCTCATGTACGTGAGGGGAGGTTAATAGCTAGAAAGGATGCAAAATCCATATTGGAATTGGCACATAAAATTGGAGTCTGCCATTGATCCGACCAGCTTCCAATCTAACAGTGCAAAGCGATTGTGGGAGGCACACTTTTCGATCCGATGGTCTAGAGAGATTGCGGAAGGATCTTTGCAAAAGGAAATTGCGGAAGCTGATTGCGGAGGGAAGTTGCGAGAGCATGCCCACAATTTCAGAAGGAAGGTCGTTGTAGAAAGGCGACTGCGGGAAGACGACTACAGAAGGTGAATTGCGGAAGGCACTTTTGTTTGACGCTCCGCAATTAAGTGAGACCCGTAATTTCTATAAAATCCATCTTACCGCCCGTTTGAAGTCCGCTGTAGAAGAAAGACTTAGCCGGGTTTGCTAAGCTTGGAGGTTTTGCTAACTTTGGAACCTGACTAATTCCTGGGATAGAAGACTGGATTGGGTTTTATTGATCCTATTCTGCATCAATTGGTATCAGAGCATAGTTCATAGAAAGGAGAAGGATTCACCAAGAGGATGTAGAGTAAGTGGAGTTCCAATTAGAGGTGGTCAAGGAAGAGCAGTTGCAGATGTAGATACACAAAGAGAATTGAGGCAACTCCAAGCTATAATGGAAGCTATGGAGAGAATAAATTCAGGGATTATAGATGTCAGTTATGAAGAAGAATCCTCTGAAGAGGAACCAAATGAGGTTGATGAAGAAGTGAAGGTGTTGAGGATGCTGGTAAAGGCTAGTAGCAGGCGTAAAGTGGAAGTCCCCATGTAGGAAGTAACCTGATTGTCGAAGATCACATGGACTGGATCAATGCTTTATAAAAGTATTTTGACTTTGAAGAAGTTGAAGATAAGAAGAAGGTGAAGTATGAAGCAACCAGACTGAAAGGATATGCAGCCATTTGGTGGGATGAACTACAAATCCATAGATAAAGAAAAAGGTAAGTACAAAATAAAAAATTGGGATAAGATGTTGGATAAAATTAAAAGTCAATTTATGCCTAAGGATTATCAGTTAACTCTCATTAGGAAGCTACAGAATATTAGACAAAAATGTATGAATGTTAAAGAATATACAGAAGAATTCTTTAGGCTGAGTATTAGAGCTAGACAGACACAAGGAGACATAGAAAGAGTGGTCATGTATATAAATGGACTAAGATATGAAATACAAGAAGAGATAAACTTATTGAATTTCATGACTGTTGAAGATGCTTATCAGGCATCCTCTAGGGTAGAAGAGAAGCTACTAAGGAAACGAAACCAGAAGAATAGAGGAAGAAGTACATCAAGAGGAAAAGGACCCTCAACCATAGGATAAAAGTTTCAGGCTTCTAGGAATGAAGCAGAATGTTCCAACATCCAAATACCCCAAAGAGGAGGATTCAGGGGAGGCAAATTTGGTGCTAGAGGAAGAGGCAGAAACAAAGAAATGAAATGCTATGAATGTGGTGAGATGGGACACATGTCATGGGAATTCCCAAAGACCAAACCAACAGCTCAGAGGAATGCAAACATTGTTGAGGCTCGAGAGGAGTCCAATGAGAGACCAGAGATGGAAAATCTTCCCGAGGAAGGAGTGTCTCTTATGATGAAGAGAGTTTTGGTAAAAACAAAAAAAAGAAGTACATGAACCAGCACAAAGGAAGAGTCCATTCATGACTAAGTGCAAGTCACAAGGGAAGTGTTGCAAGGTGATCATTGATAGTGGTAGTATAGACAATTTGGTCTCCACTGAGATGGTAGAGAATTTGGGATTGAAGAGGATGAAACATCCCACTCCTTATAAAGTGTCCTGGTTGCAGAAAGGACATCAGCTCTTGGTGAATGAGAAGTGCAAGGTGGAGTTACAAATTTGTGATTACAAAGATGTGGTATTATGTGATCTAATGCCTATGGATGTGTTCCATATACTCTTAGGAAGTCCATGGAAATATGACAGAAAGGTTGTTCATGATGGAAGGAAAAGCACTTATTCTATGGAAAAAAATGGAAAGGAGCATGTGCTACTATTTTTGAAGGATGAAGCAGCTCAAGAAGCTACATTCCCTGGCATTTTGCTGATGACTGGGAAAGAGATACTACAAGAAGTCAAGAAGGAAGAGGAGCTACATTTTCCCCTTATTGTTAAACCAAAGGTAATTTTAACTGCCACAAATTTAGATGATTTTCCTACTGAAGTTAGGATCTTGCTTGATGATTTTGCTGATATTATTGTGGATGCGATACCAAATGATTCACCTCACATGAGAAGTATTATTCATCATATTGACTTAATACCTGGTGCAAGCTTACCCAGTAAGGCATACTATAGACTGACTCCTCAAGAGAATGAAGATATTAAACAATAGGTACATGAGTTACAATAAAGGTTTGGTGAAAGAAAGTTTGATTCCGTGTGTAGTGCCCACATTGCTTAGCCCAAAGAAAGATGGTACATGGTGTATGTGTATTGATTCCCAAGTAATCAATAAGATCACTATCAGGTACATATTCCCCTTACTCTGCATTGATGATTTGATGGATTGTTTGATTGGGTCTAAGTATTTTTCAAAGATAGATTTGAAGAGTGGTTATCATCAAATAAGATTTAGAGAAGGGGATGAATGAAAAACTACATTCAAGACTAATAATGGATTGTATGAATGGTTAATAATTCCCTTTGGGATTACTAATGCACCTAGTACTTTTATGACACTAATGAATGAGGTTTTGAAGGAATACAATAGAAAGTTTGTGATAGTGTATCTAAATGATATTCCGATCTTCAGTTAGAGTAAAGAAGAACATCCTAGACATCTCAAATTGGTGTTGGATACTCTAAAGAAGGAGAAACTACTGATAGATTTGAAAAAGTGTAGTTTCATGAAGAAAGAGTTGATTTATTTGGGTTTTGTAGTCTTGGAATAAGGGTTAAAGATGGATCCAGAAAACATACAAGCAATTCTCAATTGGCCAATCTTGAAGAGTACTTTTAAGGCCAGAAGTTTTCATGGTCTTGCAAGTTTTTATAGAAAATTCAGCAGGAATTTTAGGCAAATTTGTGCACCCATAATAGACAACTTCAGGGATAGTAAACAACCTTTCAAGTGGACAGAAGCTGATGATAGAAATTTCAATCTGTTGAAAAAGAAGATCACTGAGAATCCTATTTTGGATTTACCAAGTTTTGACAAAGTTTTTCAAGTGGAGACAGATGCTAGTGGGACAGCAATAGGATCTTTTCTGAGTCAAGAACAAAGACGAGTAGCATATTTCAGTGAGAAGTTAAATGAGGCAAAAAAAAGTATTCCTCATATGACAAAGAATTGTATGTTGTTGTGCAAGCTCTTAAGAAGTGGAGGCATTACTTGATTCCCAAAGAGTTTATATTATCTTCAGATAATCATGCTTTGCATTTCATAAATAGTCAACCTAAATTGAATAAGAAACATGCTAAGTGGGTGGAATTTTTGTAAAAAATTAATTTTGTGATCAAACATACAAGTGGAAAATCTAATAAGGTGGCTAATGCCTTAAGCAGAGTAAATTTGATCTTGCAGGAAATTAAGGTCGGCACTTTGGGATTTAAAAATTTGATTAATATGTATAAGGATGATGTTGATTTCAAGGATATATATGCAACATGTGAGAATCCAGTTTCCCACAATAGAATTCAATGGTTGGACTACATGATACAAGAAGGATTGTTGTTCAAAAACAATAAATTGTGCATTCCTAAATGTTCTATGAGAGAAAATTTGATAAAGGAGAATCATAGTGGAGGTTTGTCAGGTCACTTTAGACAGAACAAAACATTTGCTCAAGTGATTACTTTTTATTTTTGGTCAGGAATGAAACAGGATGTAAATAATTTTGTTCAGACGTGCAGGATATGTCAACATGCCAAAGGGAGGAGACAAAACACTAGACTGTATCAACCCATACTTATTCCAACTAGGCCTTGGGATTCCATCAATATGGATTTTGTTCTGGGATTTCCTAGAACTCAGAGAGGGAATGATTCTATTTATGTAGTAGTGGATATATTTTTAAAAATGGCTCATTTCATTGCTTGTAAAAAGGCCAATGATGCAACATCTATTGCTAATTTGTTCTTCTCAGAAGTTGTTAAGTGACATGGTCTGCCTTTGAGCATTGTATCGGATAGAGACACTAAATTTGTTGGTCGTTTTTGGAGAACTTTATGGAAGAAATTGGGAACCAATCTTAGTTTTAGCTCTGCATATCATCCTCAAACTGATGCCAATTAGAGGAAATTTGGGTAAAAAATGGGCCTCCTAAGGAAAATAATAAAATAATAGTAGAGAGAGAGTAAAAAAAATACTTTTTTGGATTGTATTTTCAACTTATCTCCTTGTAGGTTTACTCAAATCCAACGAGTACCCACGTTGCATACTTTTAACAACATCTACACCATGAAAAAATGAAAATACATTAAAAACGTGTTTCTAGTGGGAGAAAACAAGTTTTTAATGTGTTTTCGATTTTTCATGGTGTGGATGTTGTTAAAAGTATCAAACATGGGTACTCGTTGGATGCATAATTTAATTATGCATCCAACGAGTCCTCCCTCTTGAAATTTAAGTAAACCTACAAGGCGATAAGTTGAAAATACGATCCAAAAAGTAGTTTTTATTTTTTCCCTCCAATTTTTTTAGGTGCTCCATTTTTTACTCTTAAATCATTTTGATTGGCTATTACACGATGACATGGAATTTGTATTATTTTTGGAAGGCCCATTTAAAATTGAAATTTCCTCTAATCGGTCAGACTGAAGTGGTAAATAGAATCTTGGGGGATATATTGAGAAGTCTTGTTTATGAGAATCCAAAACAGTGGAATTTGGCTCTTTCTCAAGCTGAGTTTGCTTGTAATGATTTAGCTAACAGGAGTACACGTATGATCCCATTTCAGATTATGTATGGGATGCATCCAAGAGGGGTCTATGAGCTCAAAAAATTTGGGAGAGTTAGGGATGAGGAGTGCAGATGGTGAAAAATTTGCACATAGTATGTAGGAGCTACATGAAAATGTCAAAAATAAATTGCAGGAGAGTGCTAAAAAGTACAAACAAAGAGCAGATTTGAAGAGAAGGGAAGTTAATCTTCAGGTTGGATATTTAGTGATGGCATATCTTAGGAAGGAGAGGTTTCCTAAGGGAACCTACAATAAATTTAAACTCAAGAAAATTGGGCCTTGTAAAATTTTGAGGAATTTTTCTGCAAATGCATATGAAATAGAACTTCCTTCTCACCTTGGAATTTCTCCAATTTTTAATGTTTCAGATCTGTATCCTTTTAAAGATTCACGTGTTCAAACAAAAGAAATGATTTGAGGTAAGGATGTTCAAATGCTATATTGGAAAGAACAATTACCTCAGAAGGAGCAACCACAGATTGAAGCTATACTGGATAAGATGATTTCAAAGAGAACCAGGAACATAGATTATTTTCAGTATTTATCCAAGTGGAAAGATCAACCATTTGAATATGCATTGTGGATGACAACAATGGAGGTTTCCAAGTATAATGTGGACCCTAAAGACCTATTGAACAATTCTTTTTCTCCCTTGGAGTATGATGCAGTAGCATCAACCCAAAGTTCTATATTTTCTGAATGAGCAACCAATGCTATTTTTTTGCTTCCTTGTAATAGGTTCTAGAAGTCTAGGGTTAGTTATTGATTTAAGTGTAATTGGTTTTCAGATAGAATTAGTTTGATTGTAATAATGAAAATTTTCCACTAATGTCCTCTTATCTTGCAAGAGGCTTCACGAGGATAGGGTTTGTTGTGTAATTGATTTCTTTAGGAGTTCATATCCTTGTTATTTGTATTTGACAGGTTTATGGAGTGTTATTTAATCATTGAATGTAATCGATCAAAGGGTTGTTGATGAAATGAAGAACAAAGCTCTATGACTCTGTGTTTGATTACATATTCATTATTTTTTTTCAATAACCAGAAACTTGTGTAAATTCTCTACGTATTATTGAACAAAGTGTAACTATCAAATATCTCAAGAAGCCGAAGGTTGTGGCATATCCATTCGAGATCAAGATGTGTGAAATTGATCGTTTCACTGATCAATTTACGATATCACATTCTGATCAATTCGTGGAGTGAATATCGGACGGTCTAGATCAGAAGAGGAGAGAGATCGATGGTCCAGGCTACTTTCTGCAAGGCCAAGGTACAAGTTTGTTAAGTTGTGGGGAAAGCAAAGATCGTGTGGTGGAGATCGAGACCGAAATGATCAACAACCCATATGGTATTTTGCTGAGGTGAAATGCACGGAAATTAGACCTATGAAATCCAAACTGAATGGTCCACAATCGACTGTATATCAATGGATAAGAGAAGCCCCAAAATGATCAACGACTTGAAGAGCATCTCGCTCATGTATGTGAGTGGAGGTTAAAGGAAAGAATGGACACAAAATCCTTATGAATTGGCGCATAAAATTGGTGTCTTCCATTGATCCGACTTGCTTCCAATCTAACGGTGCAAATTGATTGCGGGAGGCACACTTTCCAATTCGACGGTCCCAAGAGATTGCAGAAGGATCTATGTGGAAGGAAATTGCGGAAGCCAATTGCGGAGGGAAGTTGCAAAAGCACGCTAGCAATTGTAGAAGGAAGGTCGTTGCGGAAAGGAGATTACGGGAAGACGGTTGTGGAAGATGAATTACGGAAGGTACTTTTGTTCGATCCTCCACAATCAGGTGAGACCCGTAATTTATATAAAATCCATATTACTGCCCATTTGAAGTCTGCTGTGGAAGAAAGAGTTAGCCGGGTCTACTCAACTTGGAGGTTCTGCTAACTTTGGAACCTGACTAATTCCTAGGATAGCGGATTGGATTGGGTTTTACTGATCCTATCTTGCATCACCTTTTCTTCATAAAGATGTTCCATGGGGCATCATTATGAAATTATGCAAGAATCAAAATATTTTTAACAAGGAATTTGTTGACACTCATTTCACTCATCAAGTAATGAAAGCAAGGGAGAAATGGGTATATGGTAATAGACCTTCCCGCAATCGAAAGGGGAACATCAAATCAAAAGATTGACAAGTATAAATTATTTTTTAGAGGTATATTTAAAAATTATTTAATTTTATTTGTAATTATAATGTTCTTTCAGTATTCAACTTTATTTGTTTGCAAAATTTTATAAATGAATGTATAGATATTTTTTTTATTTTCAAGCAAGGATAGTCTTAAAGACAAGATGAATTTGTTCTTGATATCAAATGATTTGTGGAACAAATGGTGATCTACCTTCAAACTTTATAAAAATGGTTCCTTGGCATGCTCACCTAAGAGAATCATGCAAGATGATTTTATACAAAATAAAACAAAAAAATTTGCTCTACTTTTTTTTAGAACATTGCATGACCTAGATGAAGTTGAATCACACATTATAGTAGAGAAAATAATCGATGGATCTATTCATCTCTCTGCAATAATTAACCGTTATTCTCAAGAAGATACTTTGTCACGGTATTACAAGAGGATGAAAGATGAAAGAGATTCTCAAAATATGATTTGTGAATACTTGAAAGTGATGGATAATGAGTTCTATACTTATGGAAATGTATAAGAAAAAATGCGGTTGAAGTTTAAAAAATTGCAGCAATTCATTTTGTGTAGTTGTGATCTATTCTATTATCGAAGAATACAACAAAATATACGATGAAGAGGAAAAGAGAGATGTTGATGAAGATGAACCTAAATTTTCTAGGGATTCTTCAATTATTATGGACCAATATATTCTGCAAAAGGAGATCAGTCGAGTCTAGAAAATATATGTCGTGCTTTGTTTGTTGGTGTTGTTTCCATTTTCATTGTGCATCACATTGATGGACATGAACTTACTTCAACCTAAACCTAAATACTGTTCCGAGCTTGTTGTTGTTGATATGCATAACTATGTTAATGAGTGGATGGAACATGATTTTCATGAATTATTAGTTTACCTTGATTAAAATGTAGAAATTGATACCATATTTTTTTTATGTTTGTTGTCATTTTTTCATATTTTATCAATAGAGCATTCGCTCAATTCATCAAAAGATTAAAGAATCTTGTTGAAGAGTACCCATTCCTTGGCATTTATATGAATTATTCAGAAGATTATTTCAGAAGGTTCTTTGTGATACAATGTTGGAATTGGATTGAAAGGAGACAATGTCTCCATTCCTCACATGGATATGGATTGGCATGATTCTAATAAAAAACTTAATGATATGCCACAATTTGATTTCGGATTGGATCCCAAAAAACATGTTTTTGCAAAAGAAATGGTTACATCATTCTACGATAACATTGTTGATAGGTTTACATCGGTTGAAGGAGCAGTTATTTCATCATATGTCAGATGTAGATATGTTTGTTCAGTGAACAGAATGAATATTATAAAAGAGCCTAGTTTAAAATAGCACAATGAAATGAAACAACACAGAAAACAAGAGAGAAGCTTTTAATCAAACACAGGAAAAGAAAACCTTGGATTATTTATTTCCCATTGATCTTTAGACTTCATAGCTACATACTTATATAGATTACATTGCATAGAAATAAAGGCATTATTTACATGCCGTAAAATCAGCTATAGGTTGCTGTATAATTCTGCAAATTATTTAATTCTTCACATACATTAGCATGTAGTGAAGTTTGCTGCAAATTTATTTAATAAACACCTGCAACCTAAAATAGACACTGTCAAATTCTGCAGAGCATCAATTATCAACATACCCCCCCTTAATGCTGAGAGGGCTCACAATAAGATCTCTGAGAATAAAAAACTGGGCCTTTGAGACTGCCTTAGTGAAGATGTCTGCTAGTTGTTTTTGAGTGTTGATGTATTTCAATTCAACTTGCTTCTTTTGGACCAAATCTCGAATAAAATGATACTTCAAGTCAAAATGTTTTGTCCTGATATGATGTACTGGATTCTTGGCCAATTTGATGGCACTCATATTATCACAAAAAAATATGGTAGGTTGAATTTGTTTTTCTTCAATTTCTTCAAGAACTTTTCTAAGCCATAATGCTTGTGTGCCTGCTGAGGTGACTGCAACATATTCTGCTTCTGTAGAAGAAAGAGAAACTATACTTTGCTTCTTTGAGCTCAAAGTGATCAAACCCGAACCAAAAGAAAAACAGTTACCAGATGTAGTTTTTCTATCATCCAAACTACCTCCCCAATCAGAATAACTGAAACCAACCAATTCAAAACTCTTAGAAGTATAGTAATGAATGCCAAAATTTAGAGTTCCTTTCACATACCTCAGAATTCTTTTAGCTGCATTCATATGCATTTCAGATGGCATTTCCATATACCTAGAAACAAGTGAAACTGAATAAGCAATATCAGGCCTTGTGTGTGTTAGAAACATTAAGCTTCCAACAATACTTCTGTAAACTGTCTCATCAACCATTTCAGCACCATCATCTCTACACAACACAACTCCATGAGCATTTGGAGTAGGAGATGGTTTGCAATCATCCATATCAAATTTCTTCAACATATCCTTTGCATACTTTGTCTGACAAATAAAAATTTCATCTTCACTTTGATAAACTTCCATTCCAAAAAAATATTGCAGGAGGTTTAAATCTTTCATCTCAAACTCACACGTCATAGCAAATTTGAATTCATCCTTCATTTTAGAACTGCTACCCATACACAACAAATCATCAACATATAAACTGACAATAAGAATATCATTACCTTGTCGTTTATAGTAAAGGGTAGGTTCACTCTTACTTCTTTTGAAGCCATTCTCTTGAAAATATCCATCAATCCTGGCATAACAGGCTCTTAGTGCTTGCTTTAGGCCATACAAAGCCTTCTTCAACTTGTAGACTTGATGTTCTTTTCCTTGCACTTCAAAACCCTGTGGCTGTTCCACAAAGACTTCCTCTTCTAAGTACCCATTCAAGAAGGCACTTTTCACATCCATGTGATGAATGCTCCATTTCTGTTGTGCTACCAGTGAAATCAACATTCTGATAGTGTCTTGCCTTGCTACAGGTGCAAAGGTTTCTTCATAATCAATTCCATACTTCTATGTGAATCCCTTAGCAACTAACCTTGCTTTGTGTCTTTCAACAGTCCCATTACTATTATACTTTGTCTTGTAGACCCATTTAGTACCAATTTTTTTTCTTGTCATGTGGAAGATCTGTAAGCTCCCAAGTATCATTCCTATGAATTGAATCTATCTCTTCTTGCATAGCTTGCACCCAAAACTCATCAGTAGAAGCTTCTTCAAAACTTGATGGCCCAAAATCAACTTGTGAAAATAAAGCAAAATTTACAGTCTCACCTCTTGGATTTTCTTCATGTGCCATACTTGTACTTCTCTAATAAATTTCATTCAAGCTTCTCACCTTCCTTGCGGTTCTCACCTTCCTTGCGGTACTTGGACTTGAATATGGAGAACTAGATGAGGGGCTACTTGGTGGATTTGTAGCATTTGGAACTGAAACATTAGTGGGATTCTCATTATTAATATCATCAATAATATTACCATCCAAACCAGATTTTGATTTCTCAACATGGTCTTTTTGATGACCATAAACTCCCCCTTCATAAAAAATTACATCTCTTGACACAACAATGCGATTGGTGAGAGGATTATACAACCTATAAGTCTTACTTTGCTCACTATATCCAACAAAAATGCATTCTTCACTTTTTGGATCTAACTTTTGTCTCTTTTGATCAGCTACATGAACAAAGGCTAAACAACCAAAAACTTTGAAATGATTAACATTAGGCTTTTTCTCATACCAGGCTTCATAAGGAGTCATCATGTATAGTGCACTAGTGGGACTTCTATTGAGAATATACACTACTGTAGCAACTGCATCACCCCAAAGGAATTGCTTAATCCTTTGGTATGTAACATACTCCTTGCCATTTCCACCACTGTACGGTTCTTTCTTTCAGCTACCCCATTTTGTTGAGGTGTGTAAGCAGTGGTGAGTTGTCTTCTAATTCCATTCATATCACAAAATTTCTGAAAACCTCTTGAACACAATTCTCCTCCACGATCAGTCCTTAAGCATTTTATTTTGTAACCACTTTCATTTTCTACCAAGGCTTTAAACCTCTTGAATGTATCAAATGCTTCACCCTTGCTCTTCAAAAAATAAACCCAACACATTCTTGAGTAATCATTAATAAAACTAATGAAATATGATGACTTACCCAAACTTTCTGTCTGCATAGGACCACAAATATCAGAATGAACTAGCTGAAGTGGATAATGGGCCCTCCATGCCTTGCCTCTAGGAAATTTCTCTATTGCATGTTTTCCTTTAGCACATCCTTCACAAACCTCCTTGTGCTCTTCAACCTTAGGCAAACCATAAACTAATTCTTTTGATGTTAGAAGCTTCAAACTGTGAAAATTCAAATGACCATACTTGAGATGCCACAACCAACCTTTGTCCTCATATGCCATATTAGCAAGGTTGATGCTAGTTTCTCCAAACTTCAATGGGAACATCCGATTCTTTGACATAGGCACAACTGTAACCACCCTATTGCCTCGATTCTTATCATAAATCGTGCATTGTCTACCATCAAACACTACTCTGTAATTATTTTCACACAGCTTCCCAACACTTAATAAATTGTGCTTTAACTATGGAGTGTAATAAACATCTTTGACACTTTTCATACCTTCTTTTGTATGGACTGCCATATCTCCTTTTGCAGAAATCTCTAAGGTTTTTTCATTACCAAGTTTGATATTAGATTTGAAACTTTCATCCATTGTAGAGAAAAGCTTGCAATTTCCTGTCATGTGGTTAGAACAACCTGAATCTAAATACCAAACATATTTAACTGTATTTTCAGTTTTTCCATAAGATAAAAACAAATTATTTTGAGAAGCATCATCACCCTCTTGAGCATAATTAACACTTTTGTTTTCTTTTAATCTACAATCCCTTTCAAAATGACCATACCTTTGACAATGATAGCACTGGATGTTTCTCTTATCAAATCTACCTCTACCTCTTCCTCTGAAACCACCTCTTCTTCCTCTATCTCCTCTTGGAAAAAAATGATACTGACCTTTACCTCGGGCTTGGTTTCTTCTGGACCTAGAACTAGCATCTGCATTCTTTGTAATCTGTAGTTTTGTGGAAAAATCTTTCTCATCACTTTCTCCAAATGAATCTCGCACTCTGTCTTCATAAGAAATAAGAGATCCAACTAGGTGATCAAAGTGAAGGTTAGTCAAATCCTTACTTTCTTCAATGACTATAGCAACATCGTTCCATATTGGTGTTAGAGACCTCAACACCTTTTTAATCACAACTTCTTTATCAATAGTTTCTCCTAGAGTAGCCAATTTATTGACAATGTATCATTTACTCTTACACAATAATCACTCACCTTCTCACCTTCCTGCATCTTCAAATTCTTGAATTCTGTCCTCAGTGTCTGTAACTTGATAACTTTAACTTGATCACTGCCTTGGTAAGCTTCATGTAGAGTCTTCCACGCATTCTGAGCTGACTTTGCTCCTGCAATTCTTGGAAATAAGCTCTTATCTAGAGCTATTTGAATTTGAAATAAAGCTTGGGCATTCTTCTTCTTGGCTTTTCTCTTAGTTGTTTTATCATTGGCTGTAAGTGTGTTCCAATCAGCTGGCTCTTCATAACCTGATTCTACAATCTCCCACAAATATTTTCCTGTCAAAAAGGTCATCATCTTGATGCACCAATAATCATAATCACTTCCATCAAATTCTGGAATTGGCAAAGAGTTAGAATTTGACATTATGAACTTTAAACAAAATACCTGCTCTGATACCAAATGAAGATTATAAAAGAGCCTAGTTTAAAATAACACAATGAAATGAAACAACACAGAAAACAAGAGAGAAGCTTTTAAGCAAACACGGGAAAAGAAAACCTTGGATTATTTATTTCCCATTGATCTTTAGACTTCACAGCTACATACTTATATAGATTACATTGCATAGAAATAAATGCATTATTTACATGCCGTAAAATCAGTTGTAGGTTGCTGTATAATTCTGTAAATGATTTAATTATTCACATACATTAGCATGCAGTGAAGTTTGCTACAAATTTATTTAATAAACACCTGCAACCTAAAATAGACACTGTCAAATTCTGCACAACATCAATTATCAACACAAAATGAAAAATAATGTGCTTGTTTTAGTTGAGATATAGTGCACACTAAACCATTTTATGAATGTTTAGCTGGGCAAAAAGGTATTTTCTATTAATGCTTTTATAAAATTATTAGAAAATTTTCTTTTTCCTAATTACTTTCTAAAATTAAAATTATTTTTAATACTTAGAAAAAAATATAGGTATTGAAGACAAAAATACATTGGAAAAAATACTCTATTATGAATGGAAATTCCAAGCAAGATGAGTATCACAATGTGGAATATCCCAAAAATACTAAACCACAATCAAGAGATCAAGATACAAAACATGGAGACAAAGAAGAAGGTAATTTTATTATATGTTTGAATCAATACACTTCATAGTTTAATGATTGTAATTTTTTTTCCAGTGGCTGCTTTAATCGAAAATGTTTATTTTTATTGTTCCATAGGACATGGCAATGCAAGCGAGATCATGGAAATAATAAAATATTTCAGTCAAGCATAAATTATATCCACTATGGTGTGTCGCTAATCTAAATTATATCCAGTATGGTGTGTCGCTAATCTTCCTGTAGAAAATCATTGATAGTCTTCCTGTAGAAAATCATTGATAGGTAAGAAAGCCAATTATTCTTTGTCTTTCCGTTGAAAACTGTAGAGAATATATTATGTAATATATGATATACATTTTTTATCATGCATATTTAAATAACAATGTGAAAATACTGATATTAGAATTTGAGGATTTTTATTTAGTCAAAAACCCTCCACAAAGACAAAAGAGGTATCTAGAAATATTGAGAAAGACAAGACAATAATTTTAAACCCAATTCAAAATTATATCAATCATGACCACAGGGATTATATTTCTTGGAATTATGTCTGAGCAAATTCCATGTTGGAATTTGGTTAAACAAAAGCAGATGGATTTATTTAACAAATTTCTTAGAGCAAAGGGAAATTTTCTTGAGAACGAATTTAGCTTTGTTTTCAAAGTTGATAAATGTGTTATAGATAATGAGGGTAAATAAGTTAAAACCTTGGAAATATTGTGGAGTGAATTTCGATATTTCTCTTATAAGAACATGATGATCGTTTTTGGAGGGTGAAGAGGAACAACTGAAGCATGTTCAAAATTGCAATGTGTAGAAGCCTTACAATATATCCTCTAAGGATGATGATGCTAATATGATAAAAGGACTTTGGAAAGGTCTTAGTAAAATAGATTTTAAATTATATAATTTTCTCTATCTTTTAAGGGTTGAAAAAAATGACGATGTAATAAAATTCAAATATAATATAGTAAGTGAAGTAAATGCTATTTACATTAATTATATATTTGTTGAGAAATTTCATTATGGTTAATTATCTTTGTTTAATGGTTTATATGTTATTTGTTTAATTTTATTTTTGTTAAATATTAATTATGTATTTTATGGGTTAGGTATTATGTGTAACTTTTTTAATTTAATGACTTATTTATTATCTTATTCTAGTTATATTTTTAGTTATGGTTTTTGTATGCCGTCTAAACATTAAGTCAAAAGAAATTGTTGGTATTGGGAGTACAAGGGTTGATGTTTGGAGTTCAAGTGTTTATTGGAAAAAGAGAAAGATATAGACAACATGATTTTGTGCATGACTACTACCATTATTATCCATGAAAATTTATTCATGATATAATCAATATTGCACAAGAGCATTTCAACATTGCTCTGTGGTTTGCTTATTTAGATTGCACAAAACTAAGAAACATGAAGAGGGAATTTGAATGGCTGAAAGATGAAAAGTTCGTATATATTTGGGATCACCAGCAATGTATGCATACTATGTATTGGTCCCCTATATATGTTATATTGGTAGAGTACTGCATATTTACAAGAAAGAGTTTAAATATGTACTTATGTAGTATGAATATAGTTATGAAAACAGAAAAATATTGTTTATAGATGAAGGTCAATACCATTCAGAAGAAAATAGTGAGGAAAAATGTTTGCAAATGCCATCAAGTTGGACATTTGATGGTTCAGATGAAAGAGATGTAAATGTAAAAACAATGTTGTGTTCATTTTTGAATCACCTTAAGCCTCATTGAAACATGCGATTTTAGATAAAAACATTCAAAATTTAGATGACAATAATGGGGAAAATTGCTATATATTGTGACTTGGTAGGACATTTAATTGTTGATATGAAAGTGATAGAAAAAAATACAATTTTGTGTATTTACATGGAACTTGTATTTGTTTTATTATGGAACTCACATGTTTGAAAAAATCCATATAAAATTCACAATAAATATACTCCATAATTTTTATGTATACAAAAGGGTATATTAATTAGATTTTGTTGTATGTTTTTGTGTGCATATACAACACTATTAGATAAATGGTTGATTATATTCAATGTGAATGGATTATTGTTACATGTTATTCATAAAATATCATTACTAAACATATTATTCTAGAGAGATCCATACATTGTTACAAGATCAAAGATTTATCTTATATGTTGAGGTTTTAAAAATTTTCTTAAAGAATGCCTTAGTATTTTTGAAGTTGGTTTATGGAAATCTATGCAAGAAAGAAATGTGAATGAGATTTTTCATGAGATTTTTCCATATTTAGAAGCGATACCAAGAAATGCATATGTTGGAGAATCCCAAAGTATATATCAAACCTTTAAACAAAATCTCTATTGTAAAAAAATGAAATTAGTTTGTTGAATAATGTAATACAATTTTTCATATTGATAGTGTTTTCTATGTGTGGAAATGTTATTAAGATCTTCGTATTTTTGTATATTCAGTTTCATTGGATTTTTTGAAGTGGCTTGTTACCATTGAGTTACCAATTTTAAAAGTTAAGAATAATATTTGCTAAATGGGATTGAAAATTTAATAAACCCAAAATTGGAGTTTGTAAAGAACAAATGATATTCTAAAAAGGTTAGTATCTAAATTAAAATGTGCGAAATTAGATTATGAAAATGCCAACATTGGTTTTCAAAAGTGTAAATTTGATTGCAAAAGTGTCAATATGAGGTTTCAAAAGTGAAAAATTTGATTCTAAAAGAGTCAATATCACATTTAAAAAGTGCAAAATTTAGTTCCAAAAGTGTCAATTTCAAATTCAAATCCAAAAGTGCAGTTTTGGAACCCAATATTGACACTTTTGGAAACCTATTTTGCACTTTAAAAAGACTATTTTGGACTTTAAAAATGTTGTTTTAAGAAGCTCCAAGTGAAATTAAGCCAAATTTAATGAAATAAGTGTTTTAACCCTAACTTAAAGTGAACAAAGATTCTCATTGTACTTTATTTAAATAGTATATGTTAACTAGTTTTGAAAACCACTTACACTTATGGATAAATACACCTAGTCAAATCTATGATAAAAGTAAACATGTTCTACATAAATAAAACATGTAAGGAAATACTATTCTAATAATACTAAAAAAAATCAACCTAAATTTTGACTAATGCATTGATCTTGTTTTCCTACAAATACGAACTTGAATGATGGCATATGATGTTGGCGGTTGTTAGGCCAAGCTAGACAATAAGAATTGGATGTTTGAGGCCTATCCTTCTCCCTTCTCCTTATTTATCACTTATAATATTCTCCTTCTTTGTAATAGGATAATTTCAAATAATATTCTCCTCCTTTGTAATAGGGTAATTTCAAATTGCATGAAACTTACTCCATTAAATATATGGAAAGAACCAAATTACTTATTTGTTTTTACGAATATATTTAAATGATGTCATATGATGTTGGCAGTTCTTAGGCCAAATTAAACAATAAAAATTAGATGTTTGAGGCCTATCTTTCTCCCTTCTCCTTATTTATCACTTATAATATTCTCCTGCTTTGTAAAAGACCAATTTCAAATAATATTCTCCTCCTTTATAATAAGGCAATTTCAAATTACATGAAACTTGCACCAAATAAATATATATGGAAACAACCAAATTCCTTATTTGTTTTTGAAAAAACTTATCATATTTAAATACAACCTTCAAATTGCATGAAACTCGTCCCAAAAAATATACATAAAATTACATGGAAACAACCAAATTGTTTATTTGATTTTGCAAACAAATTACAAAACTAAGACATCTTAAGCATATTAAAATTCAATTGTAACTCGATTGTAAGTTTAGGTCATCATAAAGCCGAACAACAAGTCAATAATTTACTTTGAGGATTGTTCTTAAATGGCATGATCAAGATGAAATTGAAATCGAATATAAATGTGAACCTAACAATAATTAATAATAATACCTGTTAAGCATATTAAAGTATATTATCACATCCCGATGCAATGAGTCACTTCAACTTTATTGACTAATCAATCTAATAATTTTAAACATTTGCAATAAATAAATTATTTTTAAAACTTTAGGAAACACTTAAGAGATTATAAAATTTTATCAATTGATAGAAAGTCTACCATGTTTGACCGTTGTGAGCAGGGACTGAAAAGTTACAAGTTAAAAAAAATGGAATAGATTCACAGAAACAACTTGGAAAAACCTTCTTTGATCGCTATCTTCACTTTTTCTGCAGCCAAATAATGCAGAGCCATGATGGATCAAATTCTAACGCTGTTCAATGCTTCCAGAATCATTATTTAAAAATCTGTTTTCCAGATGGTAAAAGTGGCCTCGTATCGACGCAACGCATGTGGCTGATCTGTTAAACAGTGAACTACTCCGTATCCCCTTACGTATTCTAGAATATGATATGGTCCCAGACCTATTTCTTATATCTCTGCAAGTCAACGAAGTCGGCCTGATGGGGTTCGGTAGAACTGGTCCACATCAACGCTGCGAGCTCATCTGATTTAGAATCTTATTGTTTATTATATAACACAAGACCAAAATAATAGTCCCTGCAGCGTCAGTCCGTTTGAAAATTTATTGGAGGAACAGTAACCTGCAGTCAATTTCCATTTTCTCCTATAAAAAGAAGCGTTCTGTCGCCTGTAACCAATCGAGATGCATTTGTCAAGTATGCTTTTGTGTTTTTCTGTCTTCAGTATTGGAATTACGCAACATGGACTTCACAGTTCTTCAAGAGGAGGCCGCGGTTCCTGTCATCGATCTTGGTCTTTTGTTAGATCCCCTTGATTCATCAGCGGCTCCAACGGCGAAATTATCTGTTATTAGCAAGATTGCTAAGGCTTGCGAAGAATGGGGATTTTTCCAAGTCATAAATCATGGAATCCCCTTAGATCTTATAGAAGAAGTTCTGGCTAGTTCGCGTATATTCTTCGAGAATCCTGCACAAGAGAAGATGAAGGTCAGACCACAGGCGCGGGGACGCGACCACTCGAAGATTCCCATGGGTTACAATGTATATCCACCCTGTAGATGGGATCTGTACGAGACTCTGTACTACGTCGCTGGCCCATCAGCATGCAACGCTTTTCCGGAGGAGTTGCCTCAGTTGCGGTATGAAAACCAACATGGTTATCGATTAATTTGCGTATAGCTTAATTGTTAGACAATTCAAACTTTCTTGTTTATATTCGTATAACCTAATTGATAGACATTTCATTAATTTGAGATCATGGCGTACTAATGCGCAGAATGGTCATAGAGAAGCTGCTGAGATTCCTGTGTAAGACGGTGGAATTTATCGAGAGCCTCGTTTCCCAAAGCCTCGGATTGCCTGCTAATTTTCTCAAGGAACTCAATGGGGACAAGATCTTGCAGCCTTTTAAGATGCTCTGCTATCCGAGAGCCACAAGCCAGCACGAAGAGATAGGAGCATGGGAGCATCAGGACAGCAGCTGCATCACGGTGGTTGGGCAAGACAATAGTGGAGGGTACCAAGTTCTCAAGAATGGCAAATGGGTGGACATCAAACCTACCAAGGGAGCTCTTGTCATCAATATCGGAGATCTTATTCAGGTAACCCTAATTCGAATTCCAATTATTATATACAATTTTAATGAATCACCCATGAACCTTCAAGTTTGGTGTGCTCTACATATAACAGGTATGGAGCAACAACAGATTCAAGAGTGCTGTGCATCGAGTTGTGAATAGTAAAGAGAGAAGACGATGCTCGTTTGCATTTGGTATCATTCCAAATCCGGATACGATAGTGACGCCTCTTCCTCAGTTTAGCACCAACATCAACTGTCCTGCTTCTTACAGAGCATTTCTCTACAGAGATTATATGATCAAGAGAACTAATAACAAGATCCACCCTCCTACTAGTCCCGAAGACTTTGTCACCGTCTCCATCTACGCCATCCATAAATGATATTTAATTACATTAATGCAATGTAGCTGCATAAATAAAATCTTTGCGTGCACCTGCACGAAAATCTTTTGGTTTGTAAATATATAGCTATATATTGAATCTATGGTTGCAGCTGCAAGGAAATACCACAGAGCGACATGAATGAGTTAGTGCTGAATTCAGAAAATCTCTGCATTTTAGTTTTAACGCGCTTAACCGGAACAATTCGATGGCAAGCATTTCTCTTCAGGTGACGAATACTTTACATTTTGTTGCATGTCAATGTCGATCGAGAAGAAAATACACATTGATAGGGCTGATTCGATTTGATGGCTTAATAAACAACGGAGCAAAATTTTAAAAGTATATATTGCAAAATGAAATTTAAATTGACAGACTAATACAATAACTACAACAGAGCACCTTCCATTAGATTTGGTCGCTTGAGGAGGCCCTCCTTATGTCTTGTCAATTTAATTTTATTAGTTGCAAGACTCAGAGTCATGCCTATACCTAAAAATATACGTCGACCGTCTAGACATTCAACAGGGGATTCCGAGTCACTTTCTACTTTTATTTATGAATACTAAAATGCATGAAAATCAGAGCTATAAATGTGCATCTATTTAAAAAGGTTAAGACCTGGGCATATTACATCAATCAGCGATCTATGAAACTTCGATCCCTTTTGTCTATATATGATTTGATTGAGGATGATAAATTTTATTTTATTTTATTATGTTTTTATGTTGTCATATGGATATTTTACATTGGAATGAGGAATACATTTTTGATGTTTTTATATACATAGTTTTCATTGGAATGAGTAAATGAGATTGTTAAAGTTAAGAATGAGATTGTTAACATTTTATTAATAAAAGAGATGGAGTTGAGTATAGTAATACCTTTTGTTTGTAGGACAAATATCTGATTTTCTTTGACATTTGATATAATGAGTTTTTAGGAAGAAATTACAAAATCAGGTCTTTTAATACTTAAATTTATTTAATAGTTTGAATAACATTATATTAAAATTTTTATTGCATCAAGAGAAGCTAGGTATTTTATAGCTCAGTATGGGGGAGATGTTGTAACATTCCTTCTTAACAAAATAATTAAAAAATTTCATCTCAGCTCATAAAATAAAAAAATATGCAAAGTATTTAAAAAAATCAATGTTCGCTCATAAAATAAAAAATTATAAAATAAAAAATTATAAAATAAAAACTTAAAACTTAAACCTCGATCTATAAATTAAAAAAAAAATTACACCTCAAAAAATTGGATCCCTCTAGGTACTTATAACTGTGAGTTTAAAATAGATCTATTGTGGTTAATTTCACTTTAAATAACATTATATTAAAAGTTTTATTAATTTAAATATATTATTAAGGTTATAACTAATCTATAAAAATTCTCTTAAAAATAATACTAATAAATGAAAATAAATAATACTAATTTTATAAATAAATTTATTTTTAAATATATAAAATTAATTAAATTATAAAATATACTATATTATTTATAAATAATACTAATTTTATAAATAAATTTACTTATATATATATATAATTAATTAAATTATAAAATATACTATATTATTTAGTTGAGAAATTTAATATATAAAGTTACAAGTAGGATTTTTAGTTCATCTAAACACATATATATAGAGGGGTGTTTCACACATTTTCACATTTTCATAGTATTTATAGAGACATTAAACACACATATATAGAGGGGTATTTCACACATTTTCATAGTATTTATAGAAACATTTTTATTTTCATATAAAAACATTTTTATTTGACATTTTAAGATGGGACATTTACAAAGTCTATTTTCACTACTTCCTTTTTATTCGCTATTTTCACTAAGGAATTTTCTTTCAACATTTTTATAGAACATTTTTATTAAGACATTCTCAATGAGCATTTTTATGACATACCTTTCAAATCTTAATATAGGATCTTAATCTAATTAGGGCATAAGTTCCTTCATCCATTCTAAGTTATAATTTATTTCATCTTATTTCTTTATTCCAATATGAACAATTCACTGCATTGAATATTTTAAGAGGAGACATAGAGTCTTTATGATAATAAGTTTGCATCTTGTGAAGATGAATAGACATTAACATAATAATGTGAGAGAATAAAATGAACATTAGATTACAAGAAATGGAAAATCAAATCCAAGAAATGTAATAATTGACGCAAGAAAGTGATGCCAACAATTTTTATAAAATCTTAATATGAAGAGTAAGATTAAAGAGCTAAACAAATTGAAAGAAATTGTCCCATGTGAAGACCTCATTATAGAAGATCAAGATGAATTAAGAATGGAAATTCAAAAGGTAAAAGACATAAGGAAGAAAGAAACATGGAAGTAATCAAGAATAAAAATCTATTATTAGGCATAGAGACAAAAAATATGGGCTAGTGCAAGGTAAGATCAACATAGTTTAAAGTATTCTTAAGCTATTAGAATTATGTTTTAGAAACTTAGGAGTTAGTTAAGATAAACTTAGTTTAAAGTATATAGGATGGTGCAAGGTAATGCTACCCAATTATGACGTGCAACTAAATAAATATTAGACACAACATTTTAGAACATAGTGTAAAAAGATGAAACATAGACAATAGAGTTACCTTCTGAAATATATAACTTTTATTATGGAAAATTAGTATAACTCCAAGAAAATGGTGTTCTCCGAAGATTGATATGTTAATTTTTTTCTAAAACATAATGCATAGATGTCCATGTTAGGCCTTGGGTTTGGCATCTAAATTAACAATGATTTTTCGAATTTTATATATTTTTTAATTAAGAAATTCAATGAATCCATAGAATGAGAAGGCAGGTGCACTATGAAGGTCTTAACCCAATCAATGAACTTTTTTTAAGTGTAGGTAACAGTTTCTTTTTTGTTTTCAAAATAGGTGAACCAATCAAAAGTTACAAGTAAAATGAGAAACCTATGTTTTTTAGAAATTTGACATATGACAAAATAAAAATATAAAACAATATTGTCTTCTTTACTATATATATATATGGAATATGCACATAACTTTCTATAAGTGTTTGAAATTTCATTAGCAACAAGCATGTAAAGCATATATAGATTTGAAATTGAAAAGCACTAAAAGGAAAAAATGGATGTGTGACAATCCAAACTTAAAACCAAATAAAACAACTCATCCACCACTTGGATGAAAAAGATAAATACCACAAATATTTTTTAAAATTAAAAACATTCAACATTATTATTTAAAATTTTATATATAGACTCTTTTATTCAAGTAACATGTATACATTAATAAATTACACATTTTTATTTTGATAATATACACATTTTACTAAAATAAAAACAAAATCATTTTTCCTATTCTCCACATCTCTCCCTATCTATCTCTCACACCCTACCCCTCTCTCCCTCCACCCATTCCCTACCCTACCTCTCTCCATCCAACCATTCCCTAGTATATCCCTCCTACCATTTTAATGAATCACCCATGAGCCTAGTGTTTGGTGGGCTCTACATAGAACAGGTATGGAGCAACAACAGATTCAAGAGTGCTGTGCATCGAGTTCTGAATAGTAAAGAGGGAAGACGATGCTCGTTTGCATTTGCTATCATTCCAATGAATCACCCATGAGCCTAGTGTTTGGTGGGCTCTACATATAACAGGTATGGAGCAACAACAGATTCAAGAGTGCTGTGCATCGAGTTCTGAATAGTAAAGAGGGAAGACGATGCTCGTTTGCATTTGCTATCATTCCAAATCCGGATACGATAGTGACGCCTCTTCCTCAGTTTAGCACCGACATCAACTGTCCTGCTGCTTACAGATTATCTACAGAGATTATATGATCAAGAGAACTAATAACAAGATCCACCCTCCTACTAGTCCCAAAGACTTTGTCACCTTCTCCATCTACGCCATCCATAAATGACATTTAATTACAATAATGCAATGTAGCTGCATAAATAAAATCTTTGCGTGCGCCTGAACGGAAATCTTTTTGTTTGTAAATATATAGCTATATATTGAATCTATGGTTGCAGCTACAAGGAAATGCCACAGAGCGACATGAATGAGTGAGTGCTGAATTCAGAAAATCTCTGCATTTTAGTTTTAACGCGCTGACAGTTTTTTACCGGAACAATTCGATGGCAAGCATTTCTCTTCAGGTGACGAATACTTTACATTTTGTTGCATGTCAATGTCGATCCAGAAGAGAGTACACATTGATAGGCTGATTCGATTTGATGGCTCAATAAACAACAGAGCAAAATTTTAAAAGTATATAATACAAAATGACATATAAATTGACAGACTAATACAATAACTACAACAGAGCACCGTCCAGACATTCAACAGGGGATTCCAAGTCACTTTCTACTTTATTTATGAATACTAAAATGCATGAAAATCAGAGCTATAAATGCGCATCTATTTAAAAAGAATTCAGACCTCTATGAAACTTCGATCCATTTTGTCAATACATGATTTGATTGAGGATGATCATTTTTATTTTATTTTATTATGCTTTTATATAGATATTTTACATTGGAATGAGGGATGTATTTTGATGTTTTTATATGCATAGTTTTCATTCGAATGAGTAAATGAGATTGTTAAAGTTATGGTAAGAATGGGATTGTTAACATTTTATTATGTCCTTGATATTTAGTTTTTCGGTTAGGGATATTAATTGGGAAGGTTGTTTGCTATTTTTTGTGTTTGATGAAGGTTTGCCATAGTCTATAACAATTTAACAATTTTTTAATAATTTGTTTTATTTTGATGGTTTTTTAAGTGGGATTTATCTCTATTTTCATTGGCTCAATCCACCATGATGTCGGCCTGGGTTCCCGTGCCCTAGGCCTCGGTGGTGTGCTGACGTCATGGATGGTTTAATGCATTCAGTCAGAGTTGCTACCTATTAATTTATATGGTGTCTCGGTAGTTGATGTGTATGAGTTAGTGTCTGAGTTTCTGAAGAGAAATCCAGAACATTTGTATAAGTCTGCACTCTGCAGGTTGTGCAGTCTTTTAATGTTGGTGGCCACCTGTATATTATGGAGTACAGCACACGTCGCCTCGACCTTGGCATGACAGGCATTAGACGCTAACCCCGCCTTGACCTTGGCGTGACACGCATCAGACGCTGTCACGCTAACCCTGCCTCGACCTTGAAGACCTTAAAGACCTTGAAGAGGAAGAAGACACTAAGCACAGTGCAACAGACGCTAACCCCGGAGGCGGCGAGCATCTTAAATCATGCCATAGCAAAAGCTTCTCGCCGTTGGCACAACCAAACGATTCCTCTACATGTCGGTGCGATGTTTTTTGCAGCCTTTGCTAGTCATCTGTGCCAGGCTTGTTGCGACTTCAAAGTTTAGGGGTTGGTTCTCGTAGGGAAGAAATTTCTTGTCTTATTGTTAAGTCAGTTGCAATATGTGATTATATTTATCTGGTATTTACACGGAAGATGTTGATGTCATCGGAGAAAAACCTGCTGCAGTGTTGGGAGAACCTATGGACATCTTGACTGCTTTGCAGCTTGTATTAAAGAATTCATTGGCCCATGATGGTCTTGCTAGAGGTCTTCATGAAGGTGCCAAATCCATTGAGAAACATGCAGTTCAGCTGTGTGTGATTGCAGAGGATTGCAACCAACCTAATTACACAAAATATGTCCAAGCTCTGTGTGCTAAGCACAACGTGAACTTGATTTCTGTTCCGAGTGCAAACAAGCTGGGTGAATGGGCAGGAGTAAGTATTTTTCAATATTGTACTTTTGTGTGCCTGACAGGTATTGTTGTATAACTTATCAATTGCTCTATGCAGCTTTGCAAGATTGACTCAGAGGGTAAAGCTCGGAAGCTGGTTGGGTGCTCTTGTGTTGTTATGAAGGTAAAATGTTGTTTTGATTAAATATGTAGTCACTATTTGAAAGAAGGCATGTATTTATTTGTTTTTGATCTCTTCTATTGTCTTATGATTAAATAAATAGGACTACAGCGAAGAAACTGAGGGCTTGAATGTTATTCAAGAATATGTAAAGACACATTAAGCTGTTGTGAGGTCTCAGTTTTGTGGGTACTTAAGTTCTGGGTCATCTGTATTTTGGTCTCTTAATTTAAAAGTTGTGGGTTGGAAGATTTAAGGGACTCTTGTTCCAGTCTTCGAATTACAAATGGAGTATGATAATTTTGAACTCATTATCATAGGGGAGAAAGAGGCCAAATCTATAATAAAAAAACTTGTGCGGACAATATTAGAAAAAGTGAAACCCCAACGCAACTTCAGATCCTTCTTATCATAACAGAGATATCTACTTTATCTACTTTTTGTTCTGTTCTGGAAACAAAGATAAAGAGCCCACATTGCTATGAAGTTCAGGGAATTGGAACAAATGGTGGAAGGATGTTTTGAACACGGGTATAATTATTAACATGGGTGATTTAAAGTGGCTTGTAGAGCAACCCAAGGCAGGAGGAGCATTGATAGGGTTTTTAGTCTCATCTTCTATGCAACAAGTTGTTATGAAATTCAGCCGATTATTAACTCACTCGATGTGGAGGAATTGGTTGTCTATGGCTGATTGGGATTGCGACGTGTGAAACATACCTGCCTTGTCAGGTATCTCATCCTTTTATGGAGAATTATTGGGACCTGCAGCCTCTACCTATTGTTGCTAAACCAACTCCGGGATTGTTTCTTTGATTCTCCCTTGTTTCTTCTGCTTTCCAAATTCTGCCCCTAGTCCCATCCAGTTGCTTAGGTTTATCCTGTCCTGGGGAGTCAGCTGGCCACAAAGAATGAAAAGTGGTTAGTATCTCTAAATGCATATGTTATTTGAGAAATGTTGAACTATGCGTTTTCAATTTCTTTCAGATAAGATTATAGTTTTTTTCGAGTCTTCTTAGTATTGGTATGTATAATAGAAACAGGAAATATATAGTAGAATTATGTTAGGTGAGGTTAAAGTATGAATAGTTTAATTTCTACTTATTTCTACAGACCTTTCCTTGTAGAATCATCATCAAGGCAAGAGATTCACCATTTGGAACATCTTTTCACTTGGAACATCTAAAAGTTGATTAGAATACATTGCTGCATGAATAGGAGGAGCAGAGGCAGATAAGACATAGCTGCATGAAGAGCAGCAGATAGGATTTATTATTTCATTGCTTGGATAGAAGAGAAGAGCGCTATATTTTGGTTTAATTTCGCTATTATAAAGACTATGATCTCAGATAGAAGCTGGTATCAGATAGGATAAGATTATAGTTTTTTTCGAGTATGGTTTACGAATGGAGAAGGGCACTCAAGAGAAGGAATCGTGGATATCTAATCCATAATAGAACCGTGCATAAAATTTGACTTCAAGAAACTTTAGATCATAGGATAGTGACTCAAGCTATGAAATGAAGAAGAACAAGAAGAAGAGCAGAAGGATGGAAGATGCAACAGTGAATCACTTTAAAGACAGAACTAAAGAAAATGCCCAATTGAAGTTTCATGAATTGCCATTACAACAGAAAGTGTGACTTGTGTGCCATCATAAACCTGTTGTAATTTCACAAGTCTAATCCACTGTATAATATGTACTTACTTGGAAGATTGGAACATCCTAATGACATTGGAAATTCTACCTTACAGTCTAGTTGCATCGATTTTACTCCATAAGCAAACTGGCTTATTGAGTTTGTGCTTGGAAACCATATTCTGTTAATAATGCTTGCATTACTTAATTGTTTGTCCTTATTTATTTTCATTTATTTTTGTTATTCATGTGTCTATTAGTTTAAAATGTAAATGGAGATTGGAACTTCAAGCTTGAATTTGTTGGAACTACTATCCTAAATTACTATTAACTTTGATTTTTACGGTTAGTATGGCTGCTAATATGTTGAGGGATCTCATCAATAAGTTTTGAGGAGTCACCATGTCCATGATATGTTGTGAATAACTTGAGCACTGTCAGACCCATTGTGGGGATTGTGGGGAATTGAAATTGAACTGGGGAGAAGAGTGGTCCATCTCTTAGTACACAGGACATAGTCAAATTGAAGGTGCTAACCAAGGTTCAAAATACAGCAAGAAGACATTGACCTATTGACATATTCAAAGGAAACCAGAAAGAGAGGTTGACAAGGATCTGACTAGATGTAGAAGATGTATGTGTAGAAGAGTTATAAGCACAATAACTCCGATTGATGGATTTCTTGCATTCTCTAGATGTTGTACTCAAGATTTTAATCTTCTTTAAGTGAAGAAATATCTCGAAGTTTAGTTTATGAAATTTGTGTTGATAGAAAATGAAAATGGTAAGAAAACTTGTTTACAGAGTCGAACCAAGGATGGTATGCTCCTACTCCAATGAAACCAATATACATATCCAAATTATATATTCATGTATGCAATAATGACTATATTGACCTATATATACATATTCTCTCCATCTGCAGATGTGACCCCACTATTATCCTAAGGTTATAATTTACGTTTTCCAAAGTTTGAATTATAATTTTTCAGAGTTTGAGCCCATACCTTTGGATTTTTGAAAATTGGTAGAAGAAACATTTGATCATGTGAGATTAGAAACATGGTTTGTTATGTTTGTTTGTCTGCGTGATAGTAGTAGGTTGTCAATCTTTCAATCATAGTAGCTAATTCAAAGTCTTTTTTAAACCTTTAAACAATGAAATCAGGTCTACTGTCCCAGAAATCTAGAATTGAATGCTACATAGCTTCCTTAAGAAGTAGATCTAATCCTTTGCCTCTGGATACTCTACTACTTGGTAAAAAGAAATCTTCTCACCACCTAAAACCAAATCTCCTCTTTCTTGGATGATATTTGGAGAAGTGGATGAAGTTGAGCATGATTACGCAAAACTAGTAGAATAGGCTGACTCAGAGAATGTCAAGAGAACCAATCCTTTGGTAATTGGAATGAAATTCGAGAGATTTTGCAACCCCTTTTTTTATTAAATTTCTCAATGTGCTATTTTAAAGAAGCGTTGCAAATTATTCACGATTCTCCAGATTGTATATGAGCCCGTGCTTGTTTCCATCCTTTATTTGTGAAACTCTCTTTCTTTGATCTCTAACAGTCGTCAATATTTAGAGACATCCCATGAAAGAAAACACTGTATCGATAATGAAAATTCACCACATGTATGCACCATGCTGAATTTACCACTATTTGAGCAACACTAAACACCAACATAAGGTTTCTATGGTTAGAATTTGAAAGCAGACAACTCTGTCTACTACTCACATACCTAATGTGCAAATTGCTCTTATTTAGATCTACATTCATCAAGATGTCTCCATAGACAATTAGATTTTGTGCATGTTTTCATCTTCCACCACAGCTGTAAGACGTTCTACATACTCAAGACTATGTTGTAAAAAACTACTCCTGAAAATGATGAACAAGATTGCTGCGATGAAGAGTAAGGTCACATATGACAAAAATTTCTGGATATAGCTTGAGGCATTACAATTGTAATTGTCAGCTCTTCTTTTAAGTATAGGATGCCATTCCATCTGGTACATGAAAAATATAAATATCCAACAAATGATAGAGGCTCAGTATATTTGAATCACGCCAAAACCCTGTCAGAAGGACCTTCGGATACCAAATACACAATTAATCCAACAATATAGTTACAGAGCCATATCTGGAAAACCCTAGACAACAATGGCCAGATGCTGCGTTACTAGATTATGGAGCTCAAAAGCATTGGATAACGTATGTGTAGAGATACCAGATGATTAAAATCTTAGAGAAGTGTTATAATTTTATTGCCACTTTCCAGGTGAAGTTTATTAAGAAAAGAAATCAGACAACATATATAAATCTGCTTGAATGATGTAGTAGGCTATCCATAACCAGAACAATCAGAATTCACACTTGTCCCTCGAACACTCTTTATGGACACTTGGCCCTCGGGTCTTCTTGACACTTAATTGATCACCGGGATTGGCTCTTGGAACCTACCGGGTCTTATGATTAAATAAATAGGACTACAACGAAGAAACTGAGGGCTTGAATGTTATTCAAGAATATGTAAAGACACATTAAGCTGTTGTGAGGTCTCAGTTTTGTGGGTACTTAAGTTCTGGGTCATCTGTATTTTGGTCTCTTAATTTAAAAGTTGTGGGTTGGAAGATTTAAGGGACTCTTGTTCCAGTCTTTGAATTACAAATGGAGTATGATAATTTTGAACTCATTATCATAGGGGAGAAAGAGGCCAAAGCTATAATAAAAAAACTTGTGGAGACAATATTAGAAAAAGTGAAACCCTAACTCAACTTCAGATCCTTCTTATCATAACATAGATATCTACTTTTTGTTCTGTTCTGGAAACAAAGATAAAGAGCCCACATTGCTATGAAGTTCAGGGAATTGGAACAAATGGTAGAAGGATGTTTTGAACAAGGGTATAATTCTTAACATGGGTGATTTAAAGTGGCTTGTAGAGCAACCCAAGGAAGGAGGAGCATTGATAGGGTTTTTAGTCTCATCTTCTATGCAACAAGTTGTTATGAAATTCAGCCGATTATTAACTGGATGTGGAGGAACTGGTTGTCTATGGCTGATTGGGATTGCGACGTGTGAAACATACCTGCGTTGTCAGGTATATCATCCTTCTATGGAGAATTATTGGGACCTGCAGCCTCTACCTATTGTTGCTAAACCAACTCCGGGATTGTTTCTTTGGTTCTCCCTTGTTTCTTTTGCTTTCCAAATTCTGCCCCTAGTCCCATCCGGTTGCTTAGGTTTATCCTATCCTGGGGAGTCGGCTGGCCACAAAGAATGAAAAGTGGTTAGTATCTCTAAATGCATATGTTATTTGAGAAATGTTGAACTATGCATTTTCAATTTCTTTCAGATAAGATTATAGTTTTTTTCGAGTCTTCTTAGTATTGGTATGTATAATAGAAACATGAAATATATAGTAGAATTATGTTAGGTGAGGTTAAAGTATGAATAGTTTAATTTCTACTTATCTCTGTAGACCTTTCCTTGTAGAATCATCATCAAGGCAAGAGATTCACCATTTGGAACATCTTTTCACTTGGAACATCTAAAAGCTTATTAGAATACATTGCTGCATGAACAGGAGGAGCAGAGGCAGATAAGACACAGCTGCATGAAGAGCAGCAGATAGGATTTATTATTTCATTGCTTGGATAGAAGAGAAGAGCCCTATATTTTGGTTTAATCGCTATTATAAAGACTATGCTTTCAGATAGAAGCTGGTATCAGATAGGATAAGATTATAGTTTTTTTCGAATAAGGTAAGTACTGATTAAATTACAACAATTAAATCCTATATATACAATTTTTCTCTTTCTGTTCAACCACCATATATGAGAAAACCTGACTTACCTGAAGTTGCAGAAATCTTAAATAGGGTCGGATTTCCACTCACTGGCTATGGGGAGTAGCATCGATATCTACAGATTCTTCATCAAGAGCCAAGTGTACACCGAATGATTTTACAACTCCAACCAATGAAACATCCCATTTGTGCTTCTATTCATTTAGTTTGAGCATATTTTGGAATCATTGCTGAACAAAAATTAAAGCTTCAAGCTGCTAAAGATTAAAGCTTTTAATTGAGGCATTGAGGTCGAATAGCATCGATATCTACAGAAAAATGTTTAACAGAATCATAGTAAATAGAGTTGGTTGCTTCCGTAACGATTTAGAGAAGAAAAATAAAATTAGAACCCTCTGATTCAAATGAATTGCAAGCAATGGATCCCAATGCAAATGAATTGTAAGCAATGGATCCCAGTTCAAGTGGACTCTTAAGAGAATTGATAGCTTGCTAGAGAAAATTTCAGTCAGAAATGGAAAATAGGAAAGAAGGGAAGGGAGCCAAGTTGTTTTGTTCATTTATTAAAATCATAATGGAATGCAAATGGAGGTAAGCAAAGTTGTGCCTCATGCATGCTGCCAAGGAATTGAGAGCAAAGACATGTGGGCCTCATGTTAGGACCTGCAAATTTCAAATGTGTGCATTTACCAAAGTCTAATATGGACTACGTGTAGGTGTTTGATTACCGAGGTGTTGTTCTCTGCTATTACTAGATTATAAGGTTTGAGAGCTCTAATGTTCTCCAGTGTGGACACCATCCAATGATAATTCCGATTAATTATTTTTGGCCAAATGAAAATAAGGATGTTTAATACAAATGTATTGTGAATTTGGAATAAATTGGAAATAACTTAATCTAGAAACTAAGTTTGAGATGATTACCATTAAATATGATAAGTCTAATTGATTGTCGTCCTTCCAAGAGGAAACTAAGATCTAATACCATGGAAAGAATTGTAACACCACATTCTTAACATGACACCAAAGAGAAAATAGAAAATGAATAAATAAGGAAGAGTTACTGAGACCTATTTTCTACAACTCATATAAACTCTTGTTCATTCCATACACTTTATTATTTTTTACCTCCCCGCAAATAAAAGAGGTAGCAATGTCATTGCCACCTCGTGGCTCTTGTTAATAAAATGATGGAGTTGAGTATAGTAATATATTAAAATTAGATGAAATCCTTTTGTTTGCACGACAAATATCTTATTCTCATTGACATTTGATATAATGATTTTTTAAAGAAGAAATCACAAAATCAAGTTCTTAACTATTAACACTATTTAACAATTTAAACATTATATTAAAAGTTTTATTAATTTCAGTTTAAATAACATTATATTAAAAGTTTTATTAATTTAAATATAGTATTAGGTTATAACTAGTCTATAATAAATACCTTTAAAAATTAATATTAATAAATGCAAATAAATAATAGTAATTTTATAAATAAATATATAAAATTAATTCAATTATAAAATATACGATATTATTTAATTGGGAAATTTAACATATGAAGTTATAAGTAGGATTTTTAGTTCATCTAAACATATATATACATAGAGAGATGGGCATTTCACACATTTTCAAAAGTTACAACCAAAATGAGAAGCCTATGTTTTTTAGAAATTTGACATATAATAAAATAAAAATATAAAACAGTATTGTCTTCTTTTATATATATATATATATATATATATATATATATATATATATATATATATATATGTGGAATGTGCATATAGCTCTTTCTAAGTGTGTGCAATTTCATTAGCCATAAGCATTGATCCAAACCTAAAACTAAAGAAAACAACTCATCCACTATGTCTATGGAAAAGATAAATCTCACCAATATTTTTTGAAATTAAAAATATTCATAAAATCTAGAGGAGAGCCTCCAATCCTTATTATGTGAAAAATTAATACATTGTTTTGCACCGAAGTATCTGCCTCATGTCCACATGAATTCAAAGAGATGTAAACCATGATATCCTTATAATTAAGGAAGGCGTATGTTACATATGTATACATTGGGAGTTGAGGGAATTAAGTTTATATTAAGTTGTAAATAGAATTATTAAATATTTTCATATTGTGTTGCAAACAGAATTATTACATAATCTTATATGAAATTTTAAAATAGAATTCTTTACATAATTTTATATTGAGTTGCATTCTTTACATATTTCTATATTGAGTTGTATTGTTTACATGTTCTTACATGGAGTTGTAAATAGATTTATTGCATATTTTTTTATATTGTGTTGCAATTAGAATTATTACATATTTTTATATGAAGTTTTACTATAGAATTGTTTACCTATTTTTATTGAGTTGTATTCCTTAGATATTTGTATATTGAGTTGTATCATTTACATAGTTTATATTGAGTTGTGAATAAAATTGTTTATATATTTCCATATCGAGTTATGAATAAAAGAACTTCATGTTGGGCTCATGGTTCACTATTTCCAAGGAATCTATATGTTTCTAATTGAGAAAAGATTCTAGTTATAAATTATGGAGCCTTAGAGTTGTACTTATGGACCATTTATTGAAGGAAAATTTGTAAACATAAATATTAGTTGAAGAAATGAGTTTAGGTTATGTGGAGAACAAATTTATAATATAAATTTGAGAAACATTTCTATTAAGAAAACTATATATATATATATATATATATATTTACTGATCTAATATGGGTGAGCGCTACAGATGCTAGATAAGCCATGTGTCAACATGGTTCTCCTTGTGTAATCTAATATGGGTGAGCGCTACAGATGCTAGATAAGCCATGTGTCAACATGGTTCTCCTTGTGTAGAGGATTGTTTTGTAAATGTTTGATGATATGAAGCTTGAGTTTACTAGGATAGGAAAGGAAGGATACTCTGAGTTACCTTATTGAGATCTAATATTTATGACTCGGGGAAGAAAATGATATTGATAATGATGACCAAAGAAATTGTGAAGTCACTACATTACATAATGTAATTAAGCGATGTGTGTTAGAAAATAGTCAATAGAGTTAAGAACCTATAAGTGAGTTATAATCATACATTTTCAACCTAAGGGAATGTAATATTGGAGTCAAGGCCTTCCTATGAAATTATGATATATAAAATAACTACATAGTATGTGAGTATGTAAACTAATTGCAGATAAAATGTAATTGTTGAGCCTTGATGAAGTGAGACCAATTGCATACATAACATGTAATATGTAATATGAGAAAACATCCCATGTGAGAAAATGAGTAAAAATAAATAAATAAATATAGTATCGACATGTTGATCGAGGGATGGTCCGGACGAGTAATGTCAAGTGTCATTTCATGAGAAGGAATAGAGATATTGCAACGATATTTTCCTTACGATTGTGAATAACCATAACTTTGGGATGGAGTTTCTTGAAGGGTGGGTGTATGTAATTCCGTGTATTTGACAATTAGTAATTTAAACCCTAATGAGAATTAACTTAGTACATTTAATTCTTATTAACTAGTGGACTTGGCTAAACTAAAATTAATGATTTGGTTATGAGAGCATATGGACCTTGTTATGTATGAACCGTAAATGAAATTATCATTTTATTTTAGTAATGGATGAGTATGTATGTCATTTGATCATGCATATTGGATGTGAAAGGTGGTACCTTGTGTAATGTCCCCATTTTGACCCCCTTTGCATTAAATCGTAAAAGATGTAAATATTGTTATTTAATCATGGTGAGGAGCTCAAGGCCAAGGCCCCACCATTGATTTAGCGTTTTATGTATCAGCAATTAAAGAAATAGATGCCTATGGTTCTTGTGCTGGATAGGCACAATGTAAATAAGACATCATGTAAATACAAATTTTAATGAAAATACCCACAACTAGCTATGCAATGCAATAAAGAGATGGGGGCATGATTCTACAAGGAATAGGGAGGGAAATTATTCAAACCCTTGAGCCAATGGTGTTAATCCATGTGTCAATGAGAAAACCCATAAACCACTAACTACCCATTTTGGGTTATGCACCCAATCATTTAATTCTCCCAAGAGTTGGTTGAGGTAGTTAATTCCTTGGGAATGGAGAAGTATGGAAGCCAATTTCATGCATGGGCAATCCATCAACCTGTGAATTCGTATTTTTGCTTCTTGGGCAAGAAAACACCCACGAAATGGTGCCCAAAGCCATTCCTCACCCAGGGCTTTCATCCTCTCACGCAGATTGAAACTGCTGGAAGTTACATTCACGTTTTTCATAAAAAACGCAGGGTTTTCCTTGCCCAAAAACTCGTTTTTGGTTTTGGACAGTAGCTGGGAAGAAGGGGCTACAATTTGGGACCGTATGGAGGTCGTTTTGTCCCAGAATTTCCATGGTCATTTTTCCTAAAAATGATTTCTGCTTCGTGGGGTTTTCCCAAAAACCTCCATTGTTCATTGTTAGCCTTCCCATGTTTTTCTGAAGCTCAGGGAATCATTTTTATGCTTATCACTGTACAAACATTTTTCTCCTGTTTAGCCATTGTAGTTAGCTGATTATCTGCATCCCTGTTTGATTTGGAGACTGTAAGCAAGATATTGGAGTGGTACTGGAAATAGAGGGCTTGATAAACCTAGTGGGGAAGACAACCTCTCAAGAGGATCAAGAGGGCTTTGGCTACTCTTCTATGCACACCCTGAGAGCACTAGACGGGGAAGGTATGGCTTGAGGGACTGTACAACAGTGGAAAGAATACTTCCTTGTGCTGGGTGTGTAGGTATTGTGGGTGCCAAGCTAGATAGATCTTGCAAGGTTATCCCTGGCTCTGTGCTTGAGCTCACTAGCTTAGCAACTCTTCCTTTCCATTTTCTAGCATCCTGATAAACCCAATTGTAGATTGGCTTGGCTCATCTTGGTGTATGCTTGGCTATGTGTGAGCCTGTTGTTCCCTGGTTCCTTGTAGAAATCATGCCCAGCTCGGGGGAGGCAGTTGTATCAAGAGGTTGATAAGCACAACTGGCCTATGGTTGGGTGGAACGTTGCAGATGCATAGCTGGTTGCTCGGGACTACTTTGTTAAGATACGTATTCTCTTTTATAAATTTTGCAATGTCTTTATTTAATGGCTGTCACATAAATGTTTGAATGTATGTTAGATATTAAACATGATTTTTAATTCCGTTGTGTTTCTATAACATGCACATGTATATGTCTTTTTATTTAAGAGTTTTTACTTAATGGATATGGGGTTAGATGCCTGGATTTAGTGTCACGTCCTCTCTATCATGTTGGTATGATGGGAGGGGACATTACACCTTGATATTGGTTAAAACTATACATTGAATATATAACAAATCTAATGTGATTTGAAAGAACATACTTGATTATTCCAATATCAGTTTGTGAAATTTCTTATTACTTGAAATAGTTGGATATAATTAAACATGAGACATGTATGTTGTTATTGAGGTGACCCACAAATGGATCAACTATGAGATAGTAGTGTATTATATGTTGTAATTACGAATGAAGTTATGAATTGAAACATTGATATGACTTGTAATATTGATTTTCATGTTATTTAATACTGAATTCAAATATTTATATGACTTGTGGGTGAGTGTGAGTTCTTCCAGGAACCGTGACTTTCTCAAAGTGGTTTTTTAAATGAAGAGACCCCTTAGTATAGTGATGGAACGATATGGTTGATGTAGGGTGTTGAACCTAGTACTATTAGGGGGGGTTGGAGGCATTTCCCACCGTTTATCCCCCGAAACCTAGAGTCGTGGGAGGGATGTGCTGAGCATGCTCCCTTGGATGTGTGATGATGACTAGTGGGTGCCTGTTGGGGAAGCTTGATTAATGCAGTCGACACTTCCGCTTACGGGTTCTATATATGGTTTGGTCAGTAAAGCTGACACCTTAGTATATTCCAACATAGGACGGGATGGTGAAGTGAGGTGATGTAAGTAGTGGTGAATAGGTTGTTTTGAGTAATTATCAAGATGGATGGGACCAATGATGGATTGGATGGTGTTCTCCATTGTTATAAACCATTAAGATTATATGCTTGTTTGTTTCATTAGGTTTATCTAATTCAATTTTATGGCTCTTGTATAAATGAGTATGAATTATGAATGATACATTGATTAAGTTGTTATGTTGTACGTTGTTTGCAAGTTTATAATAATGATGCATCAAGGATAAATTTTGATTAATAGTACCCATGCTTAAGATGTGTGGGATGGCCACCTACATGCCGATTCGTGAGTACATCATTATGATTGGTTAGTTGATTAGTACATTACTATAATAACCTAGTTGATGATTGCTTAATCATAATCCATGTGTTGATATTTAAATGATTATTGCAGTATTATATATGTCTCTACTGGATTAAGGAAGTGTTACCTAGTAGGTATATGTGATCAATATATATATTAATACCATGTTGACTAATTGGACATATTTAAGAGTTAAATGCATTTCATGGGTTATTGAAATAATATATCTATACATATATGTATGTATTTTGCAGCATTAAAATCATTATGAGAATGTTATTATATATATATATGTCATATTGAGGTACTCATGTACTATGTGTGTACAGAAGTATTATTTAATAAATATATTTGTGTATGTGTGCACAAGTAATATATTAATTGTCTTGCGTATGGGGGAAGAGTACCAATATATGAAGGGATACGTTTAAGTGAATTCAAGGATAAGATTAACATATTGCATGTAATTTATAGCATGTGAAATGACACTGAAGATATTTATATATATATATAATTTCACGGATAGGACTTCCATAAATTCTTGTAATGATATCATGTGAAGTAAGACTTTTGTAGATAACATATTATAATTGAACTTATTGTATTTGAAGAAAATAAATCAATTATTATTTTATATTATTTTATTGAAAGAGGTGGTGGAGAAAGGTTGAGGAAAATAAATAGTGAAGGATGATAGTAGAAGAGGAGGCTTTTGTTTAGGGTGGATTGGGTTTTGATGGAAGACGTTGGGAAGTGTTGGATGAGTTTAAGAACTCAGAGAAGATACATAAATTACTTTGGATCACTGTTCTGTTGTTCTCTAGGGGTCTCGGGCACAGAGGGCTAGGAGGACATTTGTATGGATTCCTCAGGCTAGGAGCCCACTAGGCTCCTAGGGGCAAGTTACTCGATCAATTCCATGTTTGCGTAAAAATTATTAGTTTATGTTGTAAAAATTACTAGTTTATTTATTACTCTTGCTTCAATTTCTTTTTGCAATTTAAATTGTACAAGTTTTGTAATATCCCGAAATTTTGACTATGATTATTTTATATATTGGGCGTAAGCCCCGATGCACATGTTTTACTTTTGTTATATATACTGGGCGTAAGCCCCAATGCACATGATTTACTTTTTTTATATATATTGGGCATCGGCCTTGATGTACACGAATTATTTTTATGTACTGGGCATAAGCCCCGATGTACTTGGTTGATGTTTATTATGTGTTGGGTACAAACCCTAATATATTGAGATGACCTTTGTTATGTACTGTATAGAAGTTCTTGTATACATGATTGACTTTTATGATGTGTTGGGCATCAGCCCTAGAGCACATGGGTTACAAGACTATGTGTTGAGTGTAAGCTCTGGAGCACATAGGTAACCCCAACAGATAAATGATTTAGTGTTGGGCATAATCCCTGGACCAATCCAACATGATGTTGAGTATAATGGTTGGAGCATCGGATCTTTGGCCATTGTATCCCTAGGTGTATCTTAGAAATTCATTCTAGTACTAGTGTTGAGCAAAAGTCTCTGGCATTGCACTAGTGTAACGCCCATTGAGTCTATTGAGCATAAGCTCTGAATAGAACTAGGGGTTACCTTACTTAAAGGTGTTGAGTTGGGAAGACTCTGAATAACATCAACATTCATCGTAATTATTCAAGTTGATTAATTGAATCATTATCTATTTCTCATCAAGGACTGAAATATACTACCACGAATACGAGGTAATACAACATGCAAGGGAATCTAGGGCTACCTATCCTATTTGGCCGACCCAAACCCCACATGAGGCCTTGTTAAGGAACATACATAATTTAAGGAAGCATCGATTAAACAATTATGTTATATAATGCATGAGTAATAAATGATAAATAAATTAAATATGTAAAGTCTATATACATATATGAAAATATTATATATGTGGATTATTTTGGAATAAATAAAGATAAATAAAATAAGTGAAGTCTATACACATATATGAAAATAATAATAATATTCATATATGTGAAGCTAATTAAAAAGAAATAAAATATAAACAAATTAATTAAAGTATATATATATATATATGTGTGTGTGTGTGTGTGTGTTATTTTATAAACTAAATAAATAAATTAAACTTCTTTTCTAAAATCAAAGTAGAAACTATTTAAAAGTTCTAGTTATAAAAAATTGTTATCTTCTAAATAAACTACATATAATTCAAACTAGGAGTTGAATTCAAGAAGATATTAAAATATTGATGTTAACTCAAGATAACCAAACTGTCCCATTCCAAAGAAATCTATATAAAGGAAAGAGCCAAGAGAGGGAGGGGAGATTATCATTATTTCTGTATGGGATTGGAGAGAATTCCTAAACCTAGTACTCAGAAGATACAGAGAATATCTCCAAGATACTAGCATCCTCATCCTTAGGAACTCTAGATCTTCTTGCATGTTGGAACTAGTTCGGGGGTGATCCGATTAAGAATCAGGAACGTTTCCGGGTCAAAGGTTGGGAGGAACGTGGCAGTTTTGAGGTTATTCAGTTACCACTGTACAGGTCAACTCAGAGTATTCTTCCATTAATTAGTGTTTGAAGTGTGCAGGTCATAAAGAAGATCCAATTAGTACATTCTAGGTAAGAATTTATATTAGTTGTATATGAAGCTTCTATAGAAGTATAGGATGAAAGTTATAAGTATGGCAATACCATTATTAAGCTGTAAGTTTCTCTTTTATAGATTCTCGTTAATAGTAATTATTTCATGAGCAAGGGCATAAGCATTGGCTCACTAGGTTAAAATTAAATAATTCATACTACTAAAATTTAAATGTACATGATTAGGATTAACCGAGAACAATTCTTTCTTTCTCTTTTAACATAGCAAACCATTACATAGTTCGGGTCTTTTCCCATACAAGTTTCGATCGAGCAGAGCTAGCGAAGCTATCTTGTGCTAGATCTCAACCCTTAAATGCTTTGGGCCTCTTAATCTAAAGCAAGAATTTGTTAGAGTCTTTTAAAACCCTGGAAGTTGCACAAGGCCCTAAGTCTAAACAGTACGAATAAGCCACTGTGTCAAACAAGAAAGATTTCTACAATAGGGTCATCTCTTAATCCTCATGTATCAGGGATTGATTCCCATTAACACCACCCTAGATACTAGAAAATACACTTAAACATTTTATTCAGGTTTATACACATGCCAAACAATCCAACAAACATTACGATAAACAAAAGAATAGTGTAAACATAAGTTATATAAATTTATTACAGGTGTAGCACGTTTAAGCAACTAAAGGATAGATTTAACATTAACCAATCATAATAGATTAAATAGGGCACCATGATATTTTCATATACTGTAATGACCCTTTTTTAAAATTTTATTAAAATGCCCAATTTTCCACTTTTTCCCCAATTTCGACCTTTGACTAGTTTTGATGTCTAGGTCTCCAAATTAACCCAAATGCTCCCAAATATTTTGTAAGGGTATATGACTGATATTGGGACTTGAATATGAGGCTTAGGGATTATTTATAACCCTCCAAATACTTCTTCAAACTTGTTTAATATTATGGTCAATGTATGGAATTTAACTAGCAATTTGTGGAGCAAATCCCCCCAAGGTAGGTGCTAAAAATAGATCTCCAAATGCCTCCAAACCCATTCAAAATTAAGAAAAGAGGTAGGTGATTAATGAGGGACATTAATAAGGTCTCATATGCACTATTAATCGATTATTAGGTTTTTTCTAACCTCCTCCCCAACAACAACAAAAACCACTAATTCGACGCTTGGGGAAATGGCACCAAATCTCTTCCAAATGCAAATAAACTGAGTAAAATGACTTCAAATACTTAAGTGTTGAACATGAAACTTGTAATAATAATTAATGGATGTCCATTCATCATAAATATATTAGATAAACATTCTTTCATTCGAATTCATCAGCATTACAATGGTATACATCAATGTAGTGGGGAAATGGTCATTGTTTGCTCATTAATCAACCTTTTTACATACAACCACTTGGTATTTCGACCTGATACTTTTTGAAGATGAATAAATTAGTATATAAATCTTATTACAATCAGAAATACATCATGAGAAGCTCTCCCAATGAGTACAAGATCTCACCCAAATCGCAATCCCTCAAGGAGTATGAATATGCCATCAAAACTGGAAATGGTTGAGAGAAAGTGTTGCACTAAAAAAAACCACAAGCTTCCCTGTAGCTAATAAGTGCAAATAAAAACTCCATTAAAGCTCCATGAAATACCTGAGTGGCCTCTCCAAACACCAACTTGGATGGAAAATTTTCACCCTCAAAATTGGCTAATGTAAGAAACTAGTCATCCACTAGCTCTCTCTTTACAAATGCAATTTTTCTCAAATGATCAAAAGATCTTCTCTTAGTTTATCCTTGTATTTTATAAACATCCTTATCCTTCTAAGGTTACCAATCCATCCATAGACTCAATCCAATTTGAATTAGGGTAAGGGCTAAATATTTTTCATGTGTCCCACCTTTCCTAGCTTTCCACCTTCCACCAATTCGAGTGGGGGTCTCTTTGGCTTCTCCAACTCCCATGAACGCCCTCTTGGAGCCTATTTTTGGGGCTGACATGTCATAATGGTCAGATGTCAGAGGTCATATTTGTAATTTTTCATAGATGTCATAGATGCTCCATCATTGTTGTCATAGGGGCTAGGGAATATAGCCCAAGTGTCCACAAGCTTCCAATTTGACTCTTCCTCTTCCATGGAGGTTACCAATCCATCCCAATTCGACCTAAGATGCTCAATGCCATGTGTATGACTTACCAACTCACCCAAGAATGTTCACCTTCTCACGAATTCGAATTGGCAAGAGAGAGATGCCACGTGTCCTTGAAAAATCAAGCTAGTGTGGGTCCCACATCCTCCATATGTCTTCAAAACCACTTGCCACCTAGAATTTCTCTTGAATTGATTTATTCAACCTATTTATTAAATACTTGAACCCTTCTAATGTCTAAACATCATTTATTAGCTTCCTTATTACAACTCCACATGTGCCCATCCAACCTAGGAAACTAATAGGATTGATAGGATTGTCTTTCTATGAAATTATTTGAATGGGGACATTACATATACCAACAGTCAAATCCAACAAAACTTAGGCTCGAGACCGAATCCATTAGAGTAGCATTCCAGCCATCCTTAAGAAAGAGTGGCCACGCTACAACGTTGGCACAAAATGTCTCGGTGCTTAACATTAAAATTAATAAAAGGTAATTCCAGATAGAACTAGGGCTTTTCCCGTACCTCTATAGAAGAATAATTTAAGTAAAAGATTCCTTGCATATACAGTAAATTAAAAACATGATATCCACGGAGCCATCGCTGGCACTTCCAATGCAGAGCATCCCTATCATACCAGAATACATTTTACAAACAGAGCATTGCCTAGAAACTAAAAACGATGTGAAATATTTATAAATTAAAAGCAACAGAACTGAACATAGATTCTCCATAAACCAAACAGGGCTCTGCCCAGATACTAATTTTAGAGAAGTAAATACCTAAGATGAAGGATAGAACCTTCATAGTTACACTTCTTTCGAATAAACAGAGTAAGGATAAACATGACTCTTTTTACCAACACAACACTTTTTGACAGGGAAGCTCAGGATGCATTTAAAGACCTTTAAAATGTAGCATTCAAAATCCAACTACCAACATTCACTTACGAAAAAGGTTTTAAGATTTTCCAGGCTCAGTAGTATCTCACCCACTGTAAAATTAATTACAAATTCTTCAAATTCCTATCAGGATCATAAGCATTAAAACCATACGAGAACCCTGGGCATAGTTCCCTTCGAGAAAAACTTACGAATAGAAAATAGTGAAGCCGAGAGGCTGTCATCAAAACCCTTGTAACTATGAATGGCAAAGCCATTAAAACAAGCAGCACATGGACACAATATTTTCAAAACGCATAACAACCACCCATAGGAAAGGGACACATATGTAACATACCCTTTAAGCTGGAAAACATTTTTTGTTTAGAAACTTGAGTGACTTTATTTTTAGCTCCTTGATCTCTCTTAAAAAGGAGCCATATCGATTATTTAATGAAGGGTTATATTGGAATTATGCCCATCACTACACCGTTGGAAGTGGAAGGAAACATGTGGAAGTAAAAGGAAACACTTACACTGTCACATGTTGCGGATTATTGAGTTTTGTTGCCATCTGCCCCATTACGGAGCTCACACTAACCTTTTTGTCCCCTCGGCATAATTGAACACCAACCAAAAAAAAATTCATGGTTGGTGGTTTGCTCAGCTCCATAACTTAGTGGAGAACGCCATCTGTAAAGAGGAAAAAGTATGTTTTGCGCGAGATCTGGTTGTGATAATGCACGAGCATCACATTGCCTAACGAAAGCCCTTTAATTGTAGGTATCTCCAGCGAGTTTCCTTTGGGTATGCGGTTTAGATATCGGTACCTTCCATTTTAGGTTTTTGTACTGTGTATGGTATACAAAAATTCAAGGTTTCATTTGTGCATGGAATATGTATAGCTGCATTTTTAGTTTCGTTCTTTTGACAGAAAACTGGCCTGACTTATATCTCATCTTATAGTTTAGAAATTGATTTTGTTTTTCTCCATCTACATATAGAGTTATACATTTCTCGATGATTGGTCGAAACACCTTCCATGGCTTATGCATGCAAAGTCGGATTGATATACACATCTTCTCATAGGCTAGAGGCTAGATCAAATATAATTTACTTTATACATATGTATACATATTTCTTAAACTTAGTGTTGATAACACGAGCCTTAGAGTTGAGACTAGAATGTCTAAACATAAGTATGTTAATTTAGAGATATAATGAAGCGAAAGTATACTCCACCAATCTTTGTAATACTTACGTAAAAAGAAGTTAAATTTATGTCTATTTATATGTTGACTATTGTGAGTATAGAATTTAGGTTTTAAGAGAGTTTAAAGCTTCCATTTTCGGTTTGCTAGATTGTAAAAAGAAGTTAAATTTCTGTCTATTTATATGTTGACTATTTTGAGTATAGAATTTATGTTTTAAGAGAGCTTAGGGTTTCCATTTTCTGTTTGCTTGATTGTAAAAAGAAGTTAAATTTTTGTCTAATTATATGTTGACTATTTTGAATATAGAATTTACGTTTTAAGAGGGTTTAAAGTTTCCATTCTCGGTTTGCTAGATTGTAAAAAGAAAGTTAAATTTCTGTCTATTTATATGTTGACTATTTTGAGTTTAGAATTTACGTTTTAAGAAAGTTAAAGTTTCCATTCTCGGTTTGCTAGATTGTAAAAACAATTTTTGAAATTTCTGCGTGCATCAAATTATTTTATCCATTAGGGACTCAGAAATATTACTTCAGGTATCTCTTGGGATAGCATTAAAACATTCTATAAGTTCATCTAAAATAATTATCGAGAAGGAAATAGGGTCCCATATAATTAAGATGGCTAGGGTTCCACTAAAAGTGGTTTCAAGGGAAAAATGAATGAAGTTCTTAATGTATCAACCTTTACTTTTATTTAAATGAGGGAGTATTATTTTAATTATCCATTATCTACGAAGGACTATGTAATAATGATTATTCATATATATGTTAAAAACCTATTTCAATTAGATCTTGTGATATAAGTAAAAGCATATATCATTAGGTTGAGGATATTGTCATATTAAAATAGGGATATGAAGATTTTTACTTATGTCTAGTAAAAAATAGTTGTAGATACTATTTGAAAACGTTAAGAGAACTATTTAGGGATACAAACATAGTTGTCCTCGCAATATGCTAAAATGATGTTTATCATTATGCTAGTCCGTGCATATTATTGTAGACATTATTTATTGTGAAAATATGGTTTCCTTTTAGCCTTTTTGCACGGCTATTCGATGCCTTGAAGTTAATTAGGACTCAATTTTTTAGTCATGAAAAAGTTCTATTTGATAGAATCTTGACGGAAGGAGAAGGAATCTTGTTGCAGCAACCCTGTTGCTAGTTGTAATACTATTACTTTTTGCTTATTTATAAAAAGATGCACACACCTTTTGTGGACTAGCTCGTGTACGGGTGAACCATGTTATTTTGGTCTTGTTTATTTGTCTATGACTTCTCTACTATATGTGTATGTTCCTTCTTGACGATTGTATGACTTTCCTCTCATATGGGCTATCTTGATAATTAATGTTTATAACACATTGGTCGAATGCATCTCGGTAAGGGGTAATTCATGTTAATGTTGTTAAAATATATTTCGTGTTAATTGTTGATTAAAGGATATTTCATGTATTCAAATGATAAATTTTACGAAGCATTACATGTCACATTTATTAAATAGAAATTTAGATACTGATTATGTATTTATAATTCCGCAAAGCAATTTTAATGGGGATTAGACCTTTTGGAAGGGAAATACGATCACTTGGAAAAATTTTAAAATTTTCACAAATTTGGGTATGTGACAAGTGGTCACTGATCCACTAGGTGGAATGGAATCTGGGGTAGAAGGCAATGGACAAGTGGCAGCATCATGATGCAACTAACTAGCTGTTGGTATGGGACAACTCCCTTGAAATGTGGTCATAGTGCCCTGAAAGATGGGACTGGAGCTTGAAGCTCATTTATTCCAAACTGACCACTAAAAGACCTAGGCAGTCTATATAATATTCGTCAAATATTGAACTGAGGTTCATCACTTTTCCTGATGAGAAAATTTACCTTGGGGTTTTGTTGTGTTTGTGCCCAAGAGATTTGATGAGGGGATATGTTGTTGTTGATCATGTTGTGAGTCTGCCAAACTCTTATTGAGTTCAGGAGTTTCATGCTGAGTGGAGAAGGCATTTGTTTCAGGAGGTTGATACCGAGTGGAGAAGATATTTTTTTTAGTGCCTTGCTTCTACACAAATTACACCCACTTACTGGATCAGTAAGCAGGCTTGGGGGTTCATTAGAAGTTAGCAGTTGAGCTGCTTCTTCTGAAGCAGGTTGGCAGGAACATGCCTCCTTGGGTGTTTGTCGGCCCTATCGTCAGTTACAGGTTCTATTGTCTTATCTGTTTTATTTTTAATTTCTGTTATCTATTTTGCATATTATAGTTCTGCTGTTTATTAAATTTTCTATGTTTAATTTATAAGTAATTTCAGTTTCCTGTATAAGTTAAAGATTCTATATAAATGTGAAATTATTGAAATAGAATTGTTTCTATATTTTTTCCTAGGCAAAAAGGAACAACATCGTACTCCAGTACATAAACTGATTAAAAATAGATAAGTCTGATAGGAAAATAGCCAAGTGATTGGAAAGATTTAATTTATTATAATTTTCTTTAAAATTTCTATTTCCTATTAAATTCTTGTATTTATATTTCAGTACTCTAATTATATTATGTTCTAATAGTTTATATACAATAATTATGTTTATAAATATCATTGTTTTCAATTAATTATATTATGTTCTAATAGTATAAAGATTAAATTTCAAAATATGGCAGAATGATATTCTTCTATAGACATCAAGTATTTTCCATGTTCATATTCACATTCCTACATTTATTTAAATCATATTTCCACAATAAAAATCAAGACATTTGTTATTTCTGCCAAAACTATAAACAGAGTTATAAATTCCTAGTTGCAGTAAACATTTAAATTTTCCATATCATTACTGTAGATCGAATAGATAGATTTAGAAATATCATCTCCAAGGTTTAAAAGAATATATAACTAAAGGGTAAAGTCAAACAGAACACACATATCAATAACCATCATCACTACATACATTCTAAACTTATCTAAACCCTAAATCTCGGCAGGTTCATAGTTGTATTACATAAACATTAACACACTCGAAATGGAGGCATTAACCAAAGCCTATTACAATATTTACAAACCATCGATTATTAAACAGTAGTAGTGCTTTCATTTCACACATACTCACATACGATTTTCTTTTAGAAATATCCATGAACTTACGGTACAAAATGAAGCATGATAGCAAAGGAATTGTTATAACTTAGCTTACACAAACATTGCCAATACATACAATTTGTTTGAAATACAATTTATTTTTATTTATTGACTCGACGAGTAACCAGTTTCATACACGGGCCAAGCCCCAATAAGTACCAACACAAAAAATTATGGCCATTTAAAGTTTGGCAAAATATATTGTATTATCATATCAACAGAGTCTGAAAAACTCTTGCAAAAACAAAGGACGTGCCAAGTTCGAAACCCATAACTAATCCCTAAACCCATTCTTTTACATTGACAATGAGCTACATGATATATTCATGGGTCAAGTCCAATACGATGCAAAGAATGACGATTGCAATCGAGAAGTTTAAAAAACATTCTTCCAACTCAACAGAGCTCTTCCTTTTAAAAAACAAAAGTTACATTTTTTCCTTACAACTTTGCCTTTGGGTTGAGGTACTAACCTCCTCAAACTTTTAAAGAAAAGGAAAGGGTTTACAAACCCTATTTTCAAACTCTCCAAGTTAAAAAAACAACAGACATAATTTTTAATAGTCGACCATCTCATCTATACAAGGTCTCAAGACATTGCTTAGCCTTACAGGTTGGGTATAGCTGTAGCCAACCTACGACACCAAAACTATAGCATAACCATGAGTTGTTACCATGCAACAACAACATCAAGATTGTGGTTAAAACCATTACCTTATCAAGAATGAAGACTCATCTTGAACAAACACTTAAATATCGATTATGAAAGTTACAGGAGGATATCGAATACATCACCCTATCATTGAATGTGGTAGTAGCTTCAACGCCAATCTTGAGGTAGTTGCAACCAAACTCTGGTATCGACGAATGCCAGTGAAGTTGAGCCAACCCTTATTCGATACAATGAAACAGCATCGAGAAGAGGTAGCGAGGTCCTCTGACCATACATTACAAACCCCATATCAAACTAAACAAACCCTCAAACAAGTCAAGTATCGAATCCACCTAAAAGATAAATTCTAAGATGGATAACAGAAATCTTCAACACTGTATAAAATATATAAAGCTCGACTCCATTTTATCAGAGATCACAAGTTCAAAACTCAGGGAACTACGCCTCTGTGGGAAGAACATCAAGGCTAAAAACCAGCAGCCTGTCGGCCGCGCAAAAAATACTATCACCACCAAATGACTCTAACACATTAAAACTTATCGAATACAGTAAGGTGGGGTTTAACCATTGCATTGAAATCCCTGCCAAGATCAATGACATAGATCATTGGTGAGATCTATGAAATCACCAACCTGCCATCACATTTATTAAGCCATTACTATCACAGCCATGGTGGAGCCTGATCATCAGCGCTCAAAGCATAAACAAGTTACAACTCAGCACTCCAAGGTTACACTAAGACATATTCATGTGAACTAAGCACATTATGCTATCCATGGTATACTTCCACTATGTTCTTGTTAGTTGTGTGCATTCAATGCATAGGAGCCATTACCTCCGCCAGTCTGTAATGCCATTAATGTTCACATCAAGAGTTAATACATTGGGGTTACGATTATGGTAAGGTCGAGACTCATCACTCTTGTAGCTTTTAGTTAAGGGTTGGAGGTATTTATATAGGCCACATAGAAGGCATATAATTCAATATAGATCTCATCAAGACTATATGTTAGACCACGAAATTACACACACCAATATAATACTTGGTTAGCATTTCAATATTTGCATTTAATCCATAATATTTGTACATGGTTTGTAAATAACTTGTCTCTATTTGCATATTGTATGTTATCAAATAGATAGCATAGTATTCCATGGTGTTCATATTAACATACCTTTACACAATGCACATTGTTGCACATAGATAATAGGATTTGCATATAACTCATATCATTTGCAAGTTAGTTATTAAGATTTAAAGAGTGGGGTATACAATAGAAAGCATAATGTGTATATAGCATCATGTAAGTACCACGTAGGGTATTACAAGGCATATCACTCACATTATTTAAATGTGATAGTGGATAAAAATGCCAACAACTCTATTCTTGCGAGGATTGGATAGTAATCTTGTAAACACTTAAAAACAGACCTTAGAGACATACTTATTGGACGATTTTAGACATACACTTACATACTTTATAATGCATGAAGAAAGAGAAACATTTCATATCATATTATCATCACAGGTTATAGACCTTAAAAAAAGTTAACAAACAGTTGTACTTGGAATTTCCACAATTTGCCACGGAGGTAGAAGATAGGCTATTACATACAGAAAACATGACGGAAACAAATAATTATGGGTACGATACTGCGATATGAACATTCTAGATCTTCTTGATAAACTTTTGATTTCTTTCGCAACTTTTATCTCTTACCTATCAATCTGTCACAAGTACGAATTCACATGCTTTAGCACGAATACTAAGTAAGCCTCGGGGCATCCGAAGGACCCCTTCATCAACCAAACAAAAGTATATTAGTCAAACAGTGCATCAACTTTTGTAAAGAACAACAGAAGAAATGTATAAAATCACAACTAAATATAGATAACATTTCATGCATTTTTCTATTTCCGCATTATTAAATAGCATTTATTTTCACGTAGAAAAGTTTTAAATTTTTACAATTTTCTGGGATGTTACATGTGGTATCAGAGCGTAAGTTCAAACTCTAGGCCTGAATGAGGCTCATGCGCGCAAACAGAAAAATAAATCAGAAAGTTTATATTACTAACTTTTGCAATTTAATTTCATTTTTTGCACAGAACAGATTTACTTTTAATTGTAGGTATGGAAATACCAGAGGAATCAGCAAAGGACAGATCTCCTCGTAATGAATGAATTAATCATAATAACACTGAAGGAATTTACGTTGAGTTAAACAACCAGTCTTCTGAAATTTTACGAACTGTGCAGGATTTAAAATCTGAGTTAAAAGCTGTTAAAGAAGAAAATGAACGAATCCTAAAGGCACAGGAAGAATTACAGCATAATTTAAAAGGAAACTGTCACAGTGATGAAAGAGGCAGAAAATCAGAATTTAGAGCTGGTTCTGAAATAATGTCCCACCAACATAAGCATAAGAAAACAAGAAACGACAAAAGGAACAGTCACTCATCTTCTAAGTCTGATTCAGGTAATGATGATGTAAATTATGACAGCAGCAACAGTGAGTGGTTCTCTAAAAAGAGAAAACATAAGCATCATGAACAGATTACCGGTGAATTTAAAAAGATTAAACCACCTACTTTTAATGGTGAAAGTGAGAAGGGTGAGACAACAGAAGCTTGGTTGTCTGTGATGAAAAAGTACTTTAATATTTATGACTACTCTTCTCAACTGAAAGCCAAGATGGCTATTTACAATATGACTAGAAAGTTAGATATCTGGTGGCAGGATCTTAAAAGAATCAAGAGCATAAAAGAAAAAGAAGTAACTTGGACTATGTTTAAAAGTTTGTTTAAAAAGAAGTTCTTGTCTGAACAATATTTTGAGGATAAATCGAAGGAGTTTTACGACTTAAAGTTGGGTACAATGAACATGAAAGAACTGTGCAGCAATTTCCTTAGCTTGCTGAGGTACATACCCTACATGGTTGAGGAAAAGCCTAAAGTGCAAAGGTTTCTCAGTTGTTTACCATTTAATATAAAAGATCGTATTGAGTATGATAATCCTTCCACTTTGGAAGAGGCCATGAGGAAGGCAAATTTTTGTTTTGATCAAAACAGGAAAAGAGAAGGAACAACTGGCTGGAAGAACAGTAAAACTAATCAGTATGACTATAAAAAGAAGAACTTTAATCAGAATGCTGGAGGTTTTAAGAAAAACTTTAATAACATAAATTTTCCTAATAATTATTGGAATAATACATCTTAGAACACTACTGCTGGAAGGAATGTACCTAATAATAACAACAATAATAATAACAACAATAACAACAGGTAGACTGAGTAGAAAGGACCCATAAAGTGCTATGAATGTGGTAGACCACACAAGAGAGCAGATTGCCCATGCAACAAGAGGACAGCCAACAACATAGATACTATGCAAGCAGAACCTACAGTTGGAGATATCACAAGAGAAATGCCGAGGATAAATGCAGCATTGGAGAACCATCAAACGGACCATCAAACATCCATGGTCGAAATTGAAGGTATGATACAAAATGAGTCTATTTCTATTTTGATAGATCCTGGTGCGAATTTAAGTTATATTTAACCTACTTTAGTAAACCGTTGCAAGCTAGAAACAAAAAAATTCGATAATGCATGGTTAGTTCAGCTTGCAACAAAAACTAAAAGAAAGGTTACATATTTTGTTTAGAATTGTGAAGTATTTTTAAATCAGCTGAAAACGCAAGTTAATTTGAATGTTTTACGCTTAGGTTCATATGATCTGTTAATTGGCATGGATTGGCTTGAACAACATAGAGTTATATTGAATTGTTATGATAAATCTTTTACTTGTATAAATAATGAAGGTAATTCAGAAACAGTGAAAGGAATTCATAGGCAGATTTCAGTAAGGAAGATTTCTGCCTTACAAGTTAAGAGAGCTGCTAGAAAAGGTTGTAAATTGTTTGATGTTAATGTTGTTAATGGTGAATGTACGTCTAAAGAAGACAAGTTAAAACTAGAGGATATACCCATTCTTAGGGACTTTTCTGATGTATTCCCGGAAGACATTCCAGGATTACCTCTGAAAAGAGAACTTGACTTCACCATTGAGTTAGTACCCGGTGCGGTACCAAACTCAAAGGCCCCCTATAGGATGAATATTCTAGAGTTAAATGAATTAAAGTCTCAGCTGAAAGAATTAATAGATAAAAACTACATAAGGCCCAGTGTGTCCCCTTGGGGAGCACTAGTAATATTTGTTAAAAAGAAAAATGGTACCATGTGTTTGTGCATTGATTACCGCCAGCTTAATAAAACGACAATTAAGAACCGTTATCCCTTACCTCGCATAGATGATCTATTTGATCAAGTACGCGGAGCAGAGATATTCACTAAAATTGATTTAAGGTCGGGTTATCATCAAGTCTGGATAAAAGACAAGGACATATTCAGAACTTCATTTAGAACGCGTTATGGACACTACGAGTTCATAGTTATGCATTTTGGGCTAACTAACATACCTGCAGTGTTCATGTGTTTAATGAACAACGTTCTGCATAAATATTTGGATAAGTTTGTAGTGGTATTCATTGATGATATCCTGATTTACTCAAAGACTAGAGAAGAGCATGATGAACATTTAAAAATCATTTTACAAGTACTCAGAGATCACCAGCTTTACGCTAAGTTCCGTAAGTGTGATTTCTATAAAGATAAAATTCAGTATTTGGGTCATATTATTTCAAAGGATGGTATTTCTGTTGATCCTGATAAGATAGAAGAAATAAATGAATGGCCTGTCCCTAAAGATGTAATAGATGTATGGTCATTCATGGGAATAACGGGTTATTATAGAAAGTTTATTGAAGGGTTCTCTAGAATTGCTAATCCCATCATTTCTTTACAGAAGAAAGGGAAGAAATTCATATGGGATCAAAACTGTCACGACAGCTTTAATAAGTTAAAAGAATTGTTAACTACTGCACCCATCTTAAAAATTGCAGATCCTAATAACGATTTCGTCGTATGCACGGATGCATGCAACGAAGGACTTGGAGGGGTCTTAAGACAAGAAGGTCATGCAATTGCTTTTGAGTCAAGGAAGTTAAAAATACATGAAAAGAATTATGCAACGTATGATCTTGTGTTGGAAGCCCTGATACATGCTTTAAAGATGTAGCGCCATCACTTGATCGGAAGAAAATTCATTTTAATGACTAATAATAAGGGGTTAAAGTATTTACTGGATCAAACAAATCTTAACGCAAGGCAAGCTAGGTGGTTAGCTTTCCTTAGCGAGTACGATTTTGAGATCCATCACATTAATGGGAAGGAAAATAAGGTTGTTGATGCATTGAGCAAAAATGCTAGATTAAGTTTTGTGGCAGCAATTAGTACTTTTAAAACTGATCTAGAAAATCAGATCAAAGAAGGAATTAAGCAAGACGAAAATTACCAAAAATTACATGATAAAGTGGCTGAAAATTCATCTGAAAATGTTATAACAGATTACAGTATTAATGAAAAAGGATTCTTAATTTACAAAAACAGAATTTATGTGCCTAATTTTTCAAATATTAAGTTGTTGATTTTAGATGAAGTTCACAAAAGTCCTTATTTAGGGCATCCTGGTTATCAGAAAATGATAACTATGTTAAGAAAGGAGTACTTTTGGCCTAACATGAAGAATGAAGTTGCTGAATATATAGCTAGATGTTTTGACTATCAGACTATTAAGGCTGAACATTAACATCCAGCTGGGCTATTGTAGCCCTTACCAATTCCAGAATGGAAGTGGGAGATCATAAGCATTGACTTTATTACAGGTTTTCCTAAAAATCAGAAGCAAAATGACTCAATTATGGTTATTATTGATAAGCTTAGCAAGGCTGCTCATTTTATTTCTATTAAAACTACTTTCAAGGCTTCTAACAATGCAGATATTTTCATGAAGCAAATTTTTCGCTTGCATGGAATCCCAACGGTAATCATTTTAGATCGAGACTCTAAGTTTACTGGTAACTTTTGGACAGCACTGTTTAAAGGATTAAATACTAAGTTAAATTTCAGCACTTCTTTCCACCCACAAACTGATGGTCAAACATAAAGAGTAAATCAGATTTTGGAAAATATGTTAAGATTATATGTTAAATATCAACCATCTAAATAGGAGGGTTGCTTGCACTTAGCAGAATTTGCCTACAATAATAATTATCAAGCATCTGCTAAGTTAAGTCCATTTGAAATTTTGTATGGAATAAAATGTTGTACTCCAATTTCGTGGGATAATCCTGTAGATAGATTGATGTTAGGACCAGATCTATTGAAAGAAATGGAGCTAACTGTGAAACAGGTTCAAGGTAACTTAAAAGTTGCCCAAGATCGACAGAAAAGCTATGCTGATTTGAAACGCGTAGAAAGAGAATTTCAGGTAGGAGACCATGTTTTCATAAAGTTAAAGCCCAAGAAAAGTTCTTTGAAGCTTGGGAGTTGTGCTAAATTAGCACCGAGGTATTGTGGACCATTTGGAATCCTATCAAGGATAGGATATGTTGCATATCAATTGGCATTGCCATACAATTTAAAAATCCACAATGTTTTTCATGTTTATGTTTTAAAGAAGTATGTGCACGATGCTACTCATGTGTTTAATTGGAATGACATACAGGTGGAACCTGAAGGAGATTTTTAGGTGGAACCGGACTGTATTCTAGACCGGAGAGAAATTATGCTTTCGAATCGCACCATAGGGCAGGTAAAGGTGCAATGGAAGCACCTTAGCCTAGATGAAGCTACTGTTGATGTATATCTAACTTCGGAATGTATTTCACATATATGTATATTGTATTCCTATAGAGATGGTATTATTCCTCTATAAGGAAGTGTCGTCATTTATATTGTAAGTGTCGTAACTTATACTTGATGGGTTATTAGACCACCTTGTTGGGGTCGACCTTGTATAAGTCATGTGGGTCAAAGGGTTATTAGACCACCCTATTGGGGGTCGGCCATGTGGGTCTAAGGGTTATTAGACCACCCTATTGGGGGTTGACCCAGTCAGCATTATTTTATGTGGTTAAGTTCGAGCCTACATGATTTAGGTAAAAAGGCAAGTCAAGTCAAGTATAAATAGAGTGCGGGAGGCACTCTATTTACTCACTCACTTCTCACACATGCACTCAAGGAGGAGTGGCGCACTTATGGAGGAGGAGGATCTGCTGCTAGGTTATGTCTATCTCTTATGGTTGGTTGTATCATTTCTCTATCTATCTCTGAGGAAGTTATTGGGGTTTTTCACCTTTATGGTTTTCCCCAAGTAAATCTTTGTGTCTCTTGTGTGCTTGCATTATTGTCTCCATGATTGATATGCTGTAGATATGCTGTACATGTTGTTCTCTCAGTTAAGATCCTAGATCAGATTGAAGTAAATTCAGAAAATTTAACATGGTATCAGAGCTAGCTTGAAAGAAGGCATGATATGGCATGTATGACACTTGTTGCACTTACGATGCTAGGGTTTGATATAGCAAAAACCAGTCATCGTAGCACTTTCGCTATAAATCCGTTTTGGCGAATTTTTCGGATCTGAAATTGTTACAAGACGAAGATTAAATCGCCAGGTATCTTGTGTCCAAAGGAAAACCTCTAATTCGTTGTACTATGTGATTTAGGATCTGTGCAATATAGGGTTTCTGCCTCTTCCAGATCTGAGTCAAAATCAGGTGACCTTGGGAAAAAGGTCATAACATGGGCTAGGAAGCTCCAAATGAAATTTCATGAAAAGTGACAGGTAGTACACAGATTACACTATCTCAAAAAAGTTTTTCAGAGGCCGAAGTTGAACCAGTGACACATGGCACTCCGTACAAGTGCGCTCTCCTGTATTATCCCATAAACAGGTCACGTTGCGACATTTGGCATAACTCTCTCTCAGAGAGTCCAATTGAGGTCAGACCTATCAGGATGGAAAGGTAACAGGCCAAGATATCTCAGGAAACGTTTTCAGAGGCCGAAGTTGAAAAAGTGACACATGGCACGCCGTACAAGTTCGCTCTCCTGTATTATCCCAAAACAGGTCACGTTGCGACATTTGGCATAACTCTCTCTCAGAGAATCCAATTGAGGTTAGACCTGTCAGGATGGAAAGATAACAGGTCAGGCTATCTCAGAAAACTTTTTCAGACCCTATGGATCGAAAAGTTTGGAGTTACACCAGAAACAATCAGGTACATATTTCTGTCAAAACAAAATTATTTTTGAGTACCTTCATTCATGGCTTCCAAAATTTAGGGCTTCGTAGAAAGTTGGAATTTTTGTAATACGAGACCACGGCTGGATGCTACTCATCAAAATAGAAATTAGAGACCAAGATCAAAATTATTGGTTGGGCAAAAGGCCGGGCTTGATTAGACCCTAGTTCAGGACTTTGATCATAAAAGTGGAAAATTAGGGCTTCTGTAAAAATGGAAATTTTTGAAATCTGTGATCACGGCTAGAAGCTCCTTAGAAAAATAGAAGCTTAGAGCTTTGGATCAAACATTTTGATTGGGCAGAAGAGTGGGCTTCATCAAACCCCAGTTTAGGGTCACGTCCAGTGAATCCGAAAGTTTCAAAGGCAAAATTAAGGAGTGAAACTTTGCAGTTTTCAAATTCTGAATATACCAGTTTGATCAGCTCATCAAGGCGCATATTTCTATCCTTTCGGAAGTTTGAAATTCAAAGTTTGATTTTTTTGGGGTTTCTCTGACAAACCCATATCCATCTCCAGGTCCAGTTCTTGCAAATCAAGTGGATAGGGTTAATCCTAGAAGAAGATGGATTGGTCACTTGCATAAGTGAAGGAGTTCCTGTTTTAGAGGGAGATGAGGCTAAGGATTTACATAAGGAGATTACAAGCGATCTCGACAGGTATGACTCATCGAGGTATGTTTTGAGATTTGTTCATGATTAAGTTTATGGTATGTTTGTCTTCATGTTATTACGGTTAGTACAATCTTGATTTTAGATTTGTCGTATCACCTTAACAAAATTATGAATGCATGATAGAAGATATTCATTGATTAGGGTGTTAACACTTATGATTGTACTAATGCATTATGGTGTTGTATGAAGTTTATGTTTTTTACTAACATGAAAGGTACACCAAGAAAGACAAATCATGTTCCAGTTCAAGAACATATGATCATGATGACATGAGGATAAAGACTCATCCATTGTCATGAATCTCATAGAAGATCCATTTACGAGGTATGTATAACTTGGTTTTATAATGGCTAACCTATGAGATATATAGGTTACTAGCACAAGTCATTGAAGAAGAACAAGAAGACATCATGTGAGTATGTTAGACATAACTAACTAGCATGCTAATCCAGGTATGTTTTTCCTATATCAAGATAGAATCCTACCTTGTGTTAGGATCTTATACTATTGTTGATAATGATTATTCATGAAGTCATAGGTTTGAATAATCACATGTTTTATGCATATCATATCTCTTATCTTGATTGATGATTCAACTAACCCAAAGAGTCATAGGTTTGACTAATTACAGGTTTAGACATGTTATGTTTATTATGATTTGACTAACCATAAGAATACTACATAAACCTTGAATGCTAATGCTTATTATTTCTGTTTGAAATGATCATGACTATACATGCTTGAGAATATTGTGTTTTAATAGTATACTAATGAATGTATGATTTTATATGAGTTCACAAGGATAACAAAATCATGATACTAATAAGCATGCATAGGGACCAAGGATGAATATGAGTTCAAGAACAGGTAATTCAGGAAGCAAAGATCAAGAGGGAGTACACTCCAGTGGTCTATGCAAGGATGCAGATATTCAGAGGGAGTTGACCATCTCTCTACACTCCACAACAGAAAGGTGTAGAAGAAGCTACTTCAGATTAGGACTCCAGCAGCTCCTGCAAGGAAGCGAAGACTCAGAGGGAGTCCACCCAACAAACAAAGAAAGATAAGTATTTTAATCATCATTTCTTGCATATTTGTTTGTTTAAATAAAATTGTTCAATGATGTATATGCTCATGTTCCTAGACTTAGGATATGTATTGTGCATATTAGAATAGTTTCATTGATGAACAGTATACTACTAATATACATGGGTAAGTGGCCTATGGCACTGTACAACATTCCATTGCTACTTATCTAGAATGAAACCTCTTTGCTGACATGTTGGGAGTTGTGCACACTCTGAACAATGTTCTGGTAGAGATTGGAAGGCATCTAGAAAGTTACGGAATATGGATAAATGTTGTATTGAAGCATTGGCTAAGATAATTGCATGACTGTATGACATATTTATTTATGTGTAAGAATTTGTTCTGAAAACTATGAGATGTTTTCTAATCATTCAATTTAACTTGTTGTGTAGGAAAGATCGTATGCCATCTCCTACAAAAGAAGAACTACAACATTTGTTCCAGCAACAAAGATATCTATTGAAGATATTAAAGTTCCCAGGATCTGGGATGAAGAAATGGAGTGCCATGATCCGTCGATCATGAAGAATGATGTTTGGGATGTAATCCCAAGACCTGAAGGGAAGTTTGTTATGACTTCCAAATGGAACTATCAGATCAAGCATATTGCAGATGGCAGCATTGAGAAATACAAAAGTGATGAAATAGAAGATGCACTAGATGGATTTCAAGACAGCATGGTGTAGTCATATATGTGTGCAGAACTTGATATGGTAGGATAGACAGGTTTCTATCCAGCTTGGGCTTTACCAAGAATAAAGCGGATTCCAACCTTTTCTATAAGGTCGAGGAAGGCAATCCAGCGATACTACTATTTGGATGACCTGTTTTGATTGCTGACACGCAGCGGAAGCTTGCTGCCGAGTTTGAGTTGAGGAACTTGGGGATGATGCACTATTTGTTTTTGGCATGGAGGTGTGGCAGAGTGATGGAATCTTCCTTGGACAAGGGAAGTCTGCAGTAGAGATCCTGAAGAGGTTCGGGATGATGGACTGCAAGGATATGGCCACACCTATGGCATCGAATCTGAAGCTTCTATGTGATGCTTCATCTGAGCTGGTTGATGTCTCCATGTATCGTCAGATGATTGGGTCCTTGATGTACCTGACGAACACGAGACCAGACTTTTGCTTTGCTATGAACACATTGGGCTAGTTCCTGACAGATCCGAGGAGTGTTCACTTGGTTGATGTAAAGCATGTTCTGAGGTACCTGAAGGGTACAGTGGATTATGGGCTCAAGTATGAAGCGAATCAAAAGTTTAACCTGCAGGGTTATGTTGATTCAGATTGGGTTGGCAGTGCTACAGATAGGAAGAGCACATCTGGGTGTTGCTTCAATATGGGATCAGGTGTGATCTCTTGGTTTAGCAGGAAGCAGTCCTGCGTAGCACCGAGTACAGCTGAGGCTGAGTATGTTGCAACCTGTTCAGCTAGTTGTGAGGCAGTATGGCTACGGAAGCTACTGTCTGAGTTATTTGATCTCCCGCTGGATGCTACTGGTATCTTCTGTGATAACCAGAGTTGTGTGAAGCTATCCGAGAACCCAGTGTTTCATGACAGGTTGAAACACATAGAGATCAAATATCACTATATCAGGGATATGGTGCAGAGAGGAGCTGTGAAGCTCCTATATGTTGCGATGGACGAGCAGATTACAGATGTGCTGACGAAGCCACTAGCCAGGGTGAAGTTCGAGTACTTCAGAGAGAGGCTTGGCGTGCTTCAGATCAAGGATACTTCGAGGAAGAAGTGATGGACACATTTGTTGAAGCCATTCCAAACATGTTGGAAGGGGGATCCTTCACATGGATGTGGATGTAAGCGCTGGATGATGAGCATCAGGATGATGTTCTGGTTTCTGCTTGGATATGATCAGTTGGATCATTATATGTATGTATGTACGCATCATGTTGGATGCTAATGGATACATTGTGTGGATCATGTATCTTTGTATGATCAGGTAGATCATGTGTGTTGATGGATACATTGTGTGGATCATGTATTTTTGTATGATCAGGTAGATCATGTATGTTGATGGATACATTGTGTGGATCATGTATCTTTGAATGATCAGATAGATCATGTATGCTGATGGATACATTGTGTGGATCATGTACCTATGGATGTATCAGATGGATACTTGGTGTGCATCAGATGGATGCATTGTATGATCAGGATGATCATGGATGACAAGCTTCTCCAGATGACATGTAGCAGGATGTTGCAGTGATGATGATCAGGATGATCGTGGATGACGAGCTTCTCCAGATGACATGTAGCAGGATGTTGCAGTGATGATGATCAGGATGATCATGGATACATCAGGATGATGTATGGTGAGTATCAGGTTGATACTCTATGGCCGTGGATCAGGTTGTGCAGATGAGCATGTAATCCGGTGCCCTGGGAGATTTGCAGATGGTCTTTCGAGGTTTTTCCTATGGCATGTAATTCGGTGCCCTGGGAGATCTGGCAAATGCTCTTGCGAGGTTTTGCTTGGGAGGACATGTAATTTGTGCCCTGGGAGATCTGCAGATAGTCTTTCGAGGTTTTTCCTATGGCATGTAATTCGGTGCCCTGGGATATCTAGCAGATGCTCTTACGAGGTTTTGTCCTATGGCATGTAATTTGCTCTTGGGAGATCTGGACAGGATGAAAAAGGCCTCAGATGCTTCAGCCAGGTTTTTCCATGACCACATGTAATTTGCTCCTGGGAGATCTGGACAGGATGAAAAAGGCCTCAGATGCTTCAGCCAGGTTTTGTGGTGGACCACATGTAATGTGCTCCTGGGAGATCTGACAGGTAGAGTTGTGTGCTCGTAATAGCCTGGGATGCTTGAGCCAGGTTTTGTGGTGAGATCACATGTAATGTGCTCCTGGGAGATCCGACAGGTAGAGCTGTGTGCTCGTAACATCCTGGGATGCTTCAGCCAGGTTTTGTGATGGGTCACATGTAATGTGCTCCTGGGAGATCCTACAGGTAGAGCTGTGTGCTCGTAATAGCCTGGGATGCTGCAGCTAGGTTTTGTGACACACGTAATAAGTCCTGAGGATTCCACAGTATGGCCAGTGATGATGAAGACCTGCAGGTGGTGGGCCTACATCCAGTATGAAAAAGGATTGGCTCTGTAGAACTTCCTATGACGAGTAGATTCATAGATTGATTGAGATAGCAGTAGCAGTGACGATGATGATGACTCGATGATGATTATCCAGTGACGATGATCCATAGAAGATGACTTGTGCTAGAAGAACTGTGCTGAGAAATACCTTCCTAGTTAAGAGGGAGTGTTGATGTATATGTAACTTCAGAATGTATTTCACATATATGTATATTGTATTCCTATAGAGATGGTATTATTCCTCTATAAGGAAGTGTCGTCATTTATATTGTAAGTGTCGTAACTTATACTTGATGGGTTATTAGACCACCTTGTTGGGGTCGGCCCTGTATAAGTCATGTGGGTCAAAGGGTTATTAGACCACCCTATTGGGGGTCGTCCATGTGGGTCTAAGGGTTATTAGACCACCCTATTGGGGGTCGGCCCAGTCAGCATTATGTTATGTGGTTAAGTTCGAGCCTACATGAGTTAGGTAAAAAGGCAAGTCAAGTCAAGTATAAATAGAGTGCGGGAGGCACTCTATTTACTCACTCACTTCTCACACATGCACTCAAGGAGGAGTGGTGCACTTATGGAGGAGGAGGATCTGCTGCTAGGTTATGTCTATCTCTTATGGTTGGTTGTATCATTTCTCTATCTATCTCTGAGGAAGTTATTGGGGTATTTCACCTTTATGGTTTTCCCCAAGTAAATCTTTGTGTCTCTTGTGTGCTTGCATTATTGTCTCCATGATTGATATGTTGTAGATATGCTGTACATGTTGTTCTCTCAGTTAAGATACTAGATCAGATTGAAGTAAATTCAGAAAATTTAACAGCTACTTGGGATCTGGAAAGTAATATGCAGGCAGCATATCCAGTTCTGCTCCATGAGGAACTTGATGATAAATAAGCAACATCGAGGACAATGTTGAGCTTAAGAGGGGGTGTTTGTAACATACCCTTTAAGCTGGAAAACATTTTGTGTTTAGAAACATTATGATAACTTTTATTGTAAAGTTTATATTGGGCAGGTGTCCAAGGATGACTGTAATTTGCACAATATATTATTATTTAATAAATAAAATAGGAGACAAGCACATAAGAAGACTGTTGAAAGAGTAGTTACTGATCCACTAGGTGTAATGGAATATGGGATAGAAGGCAATGGACAAGTGGCAGCATCATGATATAACTAACTAATTGTTGGTATGGGACAACTCCCTTGAAATGTGGTCATAGTGCCCTAAAAGATGGGACTGGAGCTTGAGGCTCATTTATTCTAAACTGACCACTAAAAGACCTAGGCAGTCTATATAATAGCCATCAAATATTGAACTAAGGTTCATCACTTTTCCTGATGAGTAAATTTACCTTGGGGTTTTGCTGTGTTTGCGCCCAAGAGATTTGATGAGGGGATATGTTATTGTTGATCATGTTGTGAGTCTGCCAAACTCTTATTGAGTTCAGGAGTTTGATGCTGAGTGGAGAAGGCATTTGTTTCAGGAGGTTGATACCGAGTGGAGAAGGTATTTTTTTTTAGTGCCTTGCTTCTACAAATATTCCACCCACTTACTAGATCAGTAAGCAGGCTCCGGGTTTCATTAGAAGTCAGCAGTTGAGCTGCTTCTTTTGAAGCAGGTTGGGAGGAACAGGCCTCCTTGGGTGTTTGTTGGCCCTATCGTCAGTTACAGGTTCTATTGTCTTATCTATTTTATTTTTAATTTCTGTTATCTATTTTGCATATTACAGTTCTGCTATTTATTAAATTTTCTATGTTTAATTTATAAGTAATTTCAGTTTCCTGTATAAGTTAAAGATTCTATATAAATGTGAAATGATTGAAATAGAATTCTTTCTCTATTTTTCCCCATGCAAAAAGGAACAACATCGTACTCCAGTACAGAAACCGATTAAAAATAGATAAGTCTGATAGGCAAATAGCCAAGTGATTGGAAAGATCTAATTTATTATAATTTTCTTTAAAATTTCTATTTCCTATTAAATTCTTGTATTTATATTTCAGTACTCTAATTATATTATGTTCTAATAGTTTATATACAATAATTCTGTTTATAAATATCATTGTTTTCAATTAATTATATTCTGTTCTAACAGTATAAAGATTAAATTTCAAAATATAGCAGAATGATATTCTTCTACAGACATCAAGTATTTTCCACGTTCATATTCACATTCCTACATTTATTTAAATCATATTTCCATAGTAAAAATCAAGGCATTTGTTATTTCTGCCAAAACTATAAACAGAGTTATAAATTCCTAGTTGCAGTAAACATTTAAATTTTCCATATCATTACTGTAGATCGAATAGATAGATTTAGAAATATCATCTCCAAGGTTTAAAAGAATATATAACTAAAGGGTAAAGTCAAACAGAACACACATATCAACAGCCATCATCACTCCATACATTCTAAACTTATCTAAACCCTAAATCTCGGCAGGTTCATAGTTGTACTACATAAACATTAACACAGTCGAAATGGAGGCATTGGCCGAAGCCTATTACAATATTTACAAACCATCGATTATTAAACAGTAGTAGTGCTTTTATTTCACACATACTCACATACGATTTTCTTTTAGAAATATCCATGAACTTACAGTACAAAATGAAGCACAATAGCAAAGGCATTATTATAACCTAGCTTACACAAACATCGTCAATACATACAAACTATTTGATATACAATTTATTTTTATTTCTTGACTCGACGGGTAATGAGTTTCATACACGGGCCAAGCCCCAATAAGTCCCAACACAAAATAGTTACAGCCATTTAATGTTTGGAAAAATATAGTTTATTATCATATCAACAAAGTCTGAAAGACTCTCCCAAAAACAAAGGACGTGCCAAGTTTGAAACCCATAACTAAACCCTAAACCCATTCTTTTACATCGGCAATGAGCTACAGGATATATTCATGGGTCAAGTCCAAGACGATGCAAAGCATGACGATTGCAATCGAAAAGTTTAAAAAACATTCTTCTAACTCGACAAAGCTCTTCCTTTTAACAAACAGAAGTTACATTTTTTCCTTACGACATTGCCTTTGGGTTGAGGTACTAACCTCCCCAAACTTTTAAAGAAAAGGAAAGGGTTTACAAACCCTATTTTCAAACTCTCCAAGTTAAAAACACAACAGACAGAATTTTTAACAGTCGACCATCTCATCTATATAGGGTCTCAAGACATTACCGAGGCTTATCGGTTGGGTATAGCTGTAGCCAACCTACGACACCAAAACTGTAGCATAACCATGAGTTGTTACCCTGCAACAACAACATCAATATTGTGGTTAAAACCATTATCTTATCAAGAATGAAGACTTAACTTGAACAAACACTTAAAGATCGATTATGAAAGTTACAGGAGGATATCGAATACATTACCCTATCATTGAATGTCGTAGCTTCTTCAATGCCAATCCTGAGGTAGTTGCAACCAAACCCTGGTATTGACGAATGCCAGTGAAGTTGATCCAACACTTATTCGACACAGTTAAACAACACCGAGAAGAGGTAGCTAGGTCCTCTGACCATACATTACAAACCCCATATCAAACTAAACAAACCCTCAAACAAGTCAAGTATCGAATCCACCTAAAAGATAAATTCTAAGGTGGATAACAACAATCTTCAACACTGTATAAAATATGTAATTCTCGGCTCCATTTTATCAGAGATCACAAGTTCGAAACTCAGGGAACTACGCCTCTGTTGGCAGAACATCAAGGCTAAAAACCAACAGCCTGTCGACCGTGCAAAAAAAACTATCACCACCAAAGGACTCTAACACATTAAAACTCATCGAATACAGTAAGGTAGGGTTTAAACATTGCATTGAAATACCTACCAAGATCAACGGCGTAGATCATTGGTGATATCTACGAAATCACCAACCTGCCATCACATTTATTAAGCCATTACTATCACAGCCACGGTGGAGCCTGATCATCAGTGCTCAAAGCATCAACAAGTTACAACTCAACACTATGAGGTTACACTAAGACACATTCACGTGAACTAAGCACAGTGTGCTATCCACGGTAGACTTCCACTATGTTCTTGTTAGTTGTGTGCATTCAATGCACAGGAGCCATTACCTCCGCCAGTCTGTAATTCCATTAACGTTCACATCAAGAGTTAATACATTGGGGTTACGATTATGGTAAGGTCGAGACTCATCACTCTTGTAGCTTTTAGTTAAGGGTTGGAGGTATTTATATAGGCCACGTAGAAGGCATATAATTCAATATAGATCTCATCAAGACTATATGTTAGACCACGAAATTACACACACCAATATAATACTTGGTTAGCATTTCAATATTTGCATTTAATCCATAATATTTGTACATGGTTTGTAAATAACTTGTCTCTATTTGCATATTGTATGTTATCAAATAGATAGCATAGTATTCCATGGTGTTCATATTAACATACCTTTACACAATGCACATTGTTGCACATAGATAATAGGATTTGCATATAACTCATATCATTTGCAAGTTAGTTATTAAGATTTAAAGAGTGGGGTATACAGTAGAAAACATAATGTGTATATAGCATCATGTAAGTACCACGTAGGGTATTACAAGGCATATCACTCACATTAATTAAATGTGATAGTGGATAAAAATGCCAACAACTCTATTCTTGCGAGGATTGGATAGTAATCTTGTAAACACTTAAAAACAGACCTTAGAGACATACTTATTGGACGATTGTAGTCATACACTTACATACTTTATAATGCATGAAGAAAGAGAAACATTTCAGATCATATTATCATCACAGGTTATAGACCTTAAAACAAGTTAACAAACAGTTGTACTTGGAATTTCCACAATTCGCCACGGAGGTAGAAGGTAGGTTGTTACATACAGAAAACATGACGGAAACAAATAATTCTGGGTACGATACTGCGATACAAACATTCTAGATCTTCTTGATAAACTTTTCATTTCTTTCGCAACTTTTATCTCTTACTTGTCAATTTGTCACAAGTACGAATTCACATGCTTTAGCACAAATGCTAAGTAATCCTCGAGGTGTCCGAAGGACCCCTTCATCAACCAAACAAAAGTACATTAGTCAAACATTGCATCAAATTTCGTAAACAACAACAAAAGAAATGTATAACAGCACAACTAAATATAGATAACATTTCATGCATTGTTCTATTTCCGCATTATTAAATAGAATTTATTTTCATGTAGAAAAGTTTTAAATTTTTATGATTTTCCAAGATGTTACAACATAGACCTAGGCTTACCCGAGTTTTTCGCTTGAGGGTCTTCCCTTCCTCGAGTTGCAACCCTAGATCAACGCTGCGCCATCCTGTCACATAAAAAGTTGAGGGATTTGGAAATGAAACGGTTAATGTAAAGCATACAAAGATAGAAAGCTACAGAGGACAAACAGATACCTTCAAGGTGTTGCGCAATGCTGGAAACCCTGTAAGCACAACCAATATACCATTCACGCCATTATAAAAAACCACAGAATAGGGAGCTTTCTCCCCTCTCCCAAAACAACATGCAAAGAGGTGTATTGAAACAAGGAAAACCACCTTATGCCTTGAGCTAGCATGGAGGCTAGCCATGAGGCCTTCATGTGGTTTCATTTAATGCTTTCAACCACCTCCAGTAGCACTTAGATCAAATCCCACTCCCTATAGTCATTAGTACCTTCCTTGTTGTGAACAAGTATTCCTTTATGCCCACATAGTGTTGGCTTCAAAGTTAAGAACTTCTACCTCTTGACCAAGATCGCCTCAGTTAAAAAAAATGTAGTTCATGGTGGAACCATAGCACCTACAACAAGAAATTTTATGTCTTAGTTCATAAAGAACTAAGTAATACCAAGTCCATAAGATCCCTTCACACTAACTCGTTGAGACTTTATTAAACCCAATCACTCTTTTCACTTTAGGAGCATAGGTAAGTTAGCCTCAGCAAAACCAATTATACAGGACTAGGTTATACATCAAGTCAACATATAATTATAAACAAGTATGAAGTAATTAGACAGAACAGAATAACAAACACCGGTGCAGGACAAGAATCATCATCATACAAATAAACAACAAAAAAATCATAGTAAGAAAATAAGCTACCATGTACTAATCAACAGAAGAAATCTAGACCAAGAATACAAGTATCATTCTTAACAATATTACACAGTGCTGAAGTTAATTTTAAATGAACCTTAGATCTTAATGATTTTATTAACCCATTCAATTTTTTATTTTATTTTCGGATTTAAGGGACACTACAAGTGTTATCATTGCCCAGTCTCGAACACTTAGAGACCTTTTGGGATCACTACTTAAAAAGACATCTGCTGTAGAAATGTATTTCAAGAATATACTTATGATTTTTACAAAAACTAACCTAATCTTGTTTTATTGACTAACTGGAAATTTTAGGTATAAAACACAATCTGAATCATGGACGCAGAAGAGAAAGGCAGTAGACATGGGAACTTGAATTCACCACCCTGAGAAGAAGAACTTGTGGTGGAACAGAATTCTGAATTAATGAAGACAATATAGAGTTTACAAGCAGATTTACATAGTTTTAAAGACGACAACATGAATGAAAGACAAGAACAACAAGCAATAAACAAATCTCTACTTCAGATCTTGACAGGGTTAAACCCCCATAGACAGTCCATCCACTCAACAAACAGATCCAAAGAAAACTACCATCATACAAAAAGGTCCAGTAGTCCTAAAGAGGACGTACACGAAGAACACACACCTGACTTCATGGAAGAGGACTGTAAAATATCTTCCAGTGATGGCTCACACTCCGCTTGCAAGGAAAGGCAGAAAAATGATGATAGCCTGCAGAAAGAATTCCGGAAGATCAAAGCCCCAACCTATGAAGGAGAAATGAATACAGGGGAAAAGGCTAAAGAGTGGATGTTAGGAATGAATAAATATTTTTGAGTGCACAATTACTCTAGCGAGATGAGAGCACGGTTGGCCATTTATAACTTAAATGGAAAGGCAGCCAGGTGGTAGAGAGACCTGAAGCATATTAAGAAGCATGAAGTAGAAGATATCAGATGGAGTACCTTCAGCAAGTTATTTCAAGAAAAATATATGTTAGAAAGGTTCTTTGACAAAAATATAAAGGAGTTCCACGAACTACGGATGGGATCCCTAACCATGGATTCCTTCATCAACAAATTTTTGGATCTACTACACTATGTGCCATACATAAAAGATGAAAAGGTCAAGATACAATAGTTTTTGGGGTGTATTCCTCCCAATTTTTGAGAGAAAATTGAGTTTGACATGCCCAAGACTCTAGAGGTAACAATGCACAAAGCTAGACTCTGCTACGAACATGGGAAACCGAGGAATGAAAACATAAATAGAAGTCGGGATAGATTCTGGTCCTTTTTCGACAACCGAAGACCAAGGTTTAGGCCACCGCCATACAAGAAACAAAATAATAGTTTCCCACCAAAAATAAATTTCAACAGACTTGGTGCACGGCCAAATGTTCCCGCACCAAATACCAACATGCCAGCAATTAATAGAGGAGCCAAGGCTACCCCGCTACCAGTTAGTTGCTAGAAATGCCAAGGGCCCCACTACTTCAGAGATTGTCTCAACAAAACAGATGGGGTTTTACACAACTTACAAGAAACCCCAACGGTAGGGGACATGGAAGGGACACCAAGAATCTATGCAGCACTCGACGACCGACAAGTAGACCATCAGGCTACCATGGTCAAGATAGAAGGTAAAATTTTAAACACAACTATTTCAATTTTGATCGACCCCGGTGCTTGCCGAAGCTATTTTTTCCCCAAAATAGTCGAGACATGTAAACTAAACCGAGAGAAACACGGGAAACCATGGCTAGTACAACTAGCCACTGGTACAAAGAGGAAGGTTTCAGAAATAGTAACGGAATACGGGATTGATATGAATGGTTTTCCGACTAAGGTAGATTTAAATATCTTACCTTTAGGATCGTATGACGTACTCATCAACATGGACTAGTTGGAACAACACCATGTCATGCTTGACTGTTTAAACAAGTCAATTTTATGCACGGAGAACCAGGGGAATCAAACAAAGATTCAGGGCATATCCAAGAAGGTTTCTGTCAGAAAATATCCACCCTACAAGATAAGAAATTCATAAGGAAAGGTTGCAATTTTTTTGCAGTTAACCTTCAAAACATAGAAGCCGATAGAAAGTAGAAAATCGAGGACTTTCTAGTTCTTGTAGATTTCAAAGTTGTATTTCCCAAGGAAATACCTGGACTACCACCCAAGAGGGACTTAGAATTTTCCATAGAATTAACACCCGGATCAGTACCGGCTTCAAAGGCCCCATACCGCATGAGCGCACTAGAGTTGGTGGAGCTTAAGCTGCAGTTACAAGAGTTGATAAAAAAAGGATACATCCAACCAAGTGTGTCTCCTTGGGGAGCACCGATACTCTTCATGAAGAAGAAAGACAGGACGATGTGAATGTGCATCGATTACCGACAACTCAACAAGCTGACCATTAAGAACCGATATCCACTCCCTAGGATAAATGACTTGTTTGATCATGTCAGAGGAGCAAAGATATTTTCAAAGATCAACTTGTGATCCATATACCACCAGGTAAGGATCCGTGATGAAGACAGTAGTAAGACCACCTTTCGAACCCGATACAATCATTATGAGTTTGTGGTGATGCCTTTCGGATTGACCAACGCACCAACCAATTTTATGTGCATGATGAACAGTATCTTTAGTGAATACCTGGATAGATTTGTACTAGTCTTTATTGATGACATACTGATTTACTCCAAAAGTAAGGAGGAACATGAGGAACATCTCCGAATTGTGTTGCGGGTATTACGGGAACACCAGCTTTATGCCAAGTTTAGCAAGTGTGATTTCTATAAACTACAAATAGAGTATTCGGGTCACATCATTTCAGAGAAGGGAATAGCGGTCAACCCATAAAATATTAAAGCCATCTAGGAATGGCCTACCCCTACTTGTGTCACCGACATAAGGTCATTATTAGGATTAGCAGGTTACTACCGGAAGTTCATTGAGAACTTCGCACGGATTGCTTGTCCTATGACCGCCTTACAAAAAATGGAAAAAAAATTCCTTTGGACGACCAAATGAGAAGAAAGATTCCAGAAACTAAAACAAATTTTGACTAGTGCACCTATACTATGGATTGCTAACCCTGATGGGGATTTCATTGTTTGCATGGATGCAAGCAAAGAAGGACTTGGTTGAGTCCTCATGCAGAATGACTTTGCAATCTGCTACAAGTCGAGGAAGTTAAGAGAACACGAACATAACTACCCTAGGCACGATCTGGAGCTAACCACCATAATCCATGCTTTAAATATGTGGAGACACTACCGGGTTTGTGCACAAAGTTGAGGGACCCTTTAGGTGCAATTCTGCACCTAAATATGCATGTTTTTCACCGCTCTCTATAGCATGACATACATGACCATTATTGACGAAATTTTAGACATAGATAGAATTTTTTATGCAGATTCCAAATATGTAATTTAAAAAAAATATATTAAGATTTTCTATTTATTTCCTAATTTTATTGTTTCATCACTCCGTTGGTCAAAAAAGATACTGTTAGTGTTTATTCCGTAACTTTTTCATTTCACAACCATTTAAAAAAAAATGGTATGCTGCACTAGAAGACACTGACCTCTACATGCTATAAAAAATCCAAGTCGAAATAACTGCATCAAGACCTTCAAAGGCTGCACCCACATTTGACGTATCGTTCTCGAGGTTTGATCACTTACATAATTAAAAACAAATAAAAATTAAACATTTAATTTTGTAAAAATAGCGTTTCACTAGTGTTACGGGTTCTATACATGTCTACTAGTGCGCCACTTTCTGAGTGAGAGAGAGATGACTTTCTGAATGGTCTAAATAGAGATCGCGTAATCTCTATTTATACTAACCTGTTTTCCCAGTGACCTTATGGGGATGACCTGTCTAGCTAGGTACATCCACATTATAATATATATATTTTAGGGCCGACCCCACACATGGTGGTCTAATAACCCATCGGCAAGTACACACACTTGCGACACTTGTCAATCCACATGACGACACTTCCTTATAGAGGAATAACACATCTCTAATAAGGGTACAATAAATATATATGAAATACATAGATGAAATACATTCCAAAGTTACATATACATCAACACTCCCTCTTAACTAGGAAGGTATTTCTCGACACAGATCTGCTAGACAAGTCTTCTTCTCGGGATCATCGTCATCGATGCATCGTCACTGTTGCTGCTATCTCAACCAATCTCTGACTCTACTCATCATAGGAAGTTCTACAGAGCCAGTCCTTTTTCATACTGGATGTAGGCCCACCACCTGCAGGTTTCATCATCATTATCCATACTGTGGAAATCTCAAGACTTATTACGTGCATCACAAAACCTTAAAAGAGTCTCTTGACTAGCAAGAACTCTAAAGAGCATCTGAGGCCTTTTTCATCCTGTCCAAATCTCCAGGACTTATTACATGTGACCCCACCAAAAAATCTTGAAAGAGAATCCCAGGACTGATTACGAGCACAAAACTCAACCTATCGGATCTCCCAGGGCACAAATTACATGTGGTCACCACAAAACATCGAAAGAGAATCCCAGGACTGATTATGAGCACAAGGATCAACCTATCGGATCTCCTAGGGCACAAATTACATGTGGTCATGGAAAAACCTCGAAAGAGCATCCCAGGACTGATTACGAGCACACGGCTCAACCTATCGAATCTCCCAGGGCACAAATTACATGCCATAGGACAAAACCTCAAAAGAGCATCTGCCAGATATCCCAAGGCACAAATTACATGCCATAGGCAAAACCTCGAAAGACTATCTGCAGATCTCCCAGGGCACAAATTATATGTCCTCCCAAGCAAAACCTCGAAAGAGCATTTGCTAGATATCCCAGGGTACAAATTACATGCCATAGGAAAAACCTCGAAAGACTATCTGCAAATCTCCCAGGGCACAAATTACATGCTTATCTGCACAACCTGTTCCACGGCCACAGAGTATCAACCTGATACTCACCATACATCATCCTGATGTACACATGATCATCCTGATCATCATCACTGCAACATCCTGCTCCATGTCATCTGGAGCAACAACCTGAAGCTCGTCATCCATGATCATCCTGATCATACAATGCATCCACCCAATGCACACCAAGTATCTACCTGATACATATTATCATACATGATCCACCTAATCATACCTGATACATATCAACATACATGATCTACCTGATCATACAATGTATCCACCTGATACATATACAGATACATGGTCCAAGCCTCCAACATGATGCATATACAAAATACATACACATGATCCAACCGATCATATCCAGCATCCAACATGATGCGTACATACATATAAATGATCCAGCTGATCATATCCAACATCCAACATGATGCATACATATACATGTAAATGATCAAATTGATCATATCCAGCATCCAATCATGATGCATACATACATATATAAATGATCCAATTGATCATACAAAGCAGAAACTAGAACATCATCCTGATGCTCATCATCCAACGCTTACATCCACAGCCATGTGAAGGATCCTCCTTCCAACATGCTTGGAATGGCTTCAGCAAATGTGTTGATCACTTCTTCCTCGAAGTGTCATCAATTTGAAGAATGCCAAGCCTCTCCTTGAAGTACTCGAACTTCACCCTGGCTAGTGGCTTCGTCAGTACATTTGCAATCTGCTCGTCTGTCATAACATACAGGAGCTTCACAACTCCTCTCTGCACCATATCCCTAATATAGTGATATTTGATCTCTATGTGTTTCGACCTATCATGAAACAATGGGTTCTCGGACATCTTTACACAACTCTGGTTATCACAGAAGATACCAGTAGCATCCAACGGGAGACCAAAAAGCTCAGACAGTAGCTTCTGTAGCCATACTACCTCACAACTAGCTGAGCAGGCTACAACATACTCTGCCTCAGCTGTACTCAGTGCTACGCAGGACTGCTTCCTGCTAAACCAAGAGATCACACCTAATCCCATACTGAAGCAACACCTAGATGTGCTCTTCCTATCTGCAACACTGCCAGCCCAATCTGAATCAACATAACCCTGCAAGTTAAACTTTTGATTCACCTCATACTTGAGCCCATAATCCACTGTACCCTTCAGGTACCTCAGAACATGCTTTACAGCAACCAGGTGAACATTCCTCGGATCTGTCAAGAACTGACTCAATGTGTTCACCGCAAAGAAAATATCTGGTCTTGTCTTCGTCAGGTACATCAAGGACCCAATCATCTGACGATACATAGAGACATCAACCACTTCATATGAAGCATCACATAGAAGCTTCAAATTCGATGCCATAGGTGTGGCCATGGCCTTGCAATCCATCATCCCGAATCTCTTCAGGATATCTACTGTGTACTTCCCTTGACCAAGGAAGATCCCACCTGCACTCTGCCACACCTCCATACCTAGGAAATAATGCATCATTCCCAAATATTTCATATCGAACTCGGCAGCAAGCTTTCTCTTAGTATCTGCAATCAATCTATCATCTCCTATTACAAATAAGTCATCCACATATAGGAGTAGAATCACAGGATTCCCTTCCTCAACCTTGTAGTAGAGGTTGGAATCCGCTTTACTCTTGGTAAAGCCCAAACTAGATAGGAAACTGTCCATCCTACCATACCAGGTTTTGGGAGCTTGTTTCAAGCCATACAAAGCTTTCTTCAATCTGCACACATATGACTCCCTGTCATGTATTTCAAAACTGAGTGGTTGCTGTACATATACTTCCTCTTGAACTACACCATTCAAGAAAGCAGTCTTGACATCCATCTGGTGTATTTTCCATTTCATTGCTGCAGCCAGGGCACGTACTGTTCTGATGAAGTATACCTGGCTACAGGTGCAAAAGTTTCTTCATAATCTATTCCCTCTTTCTAAGAGAAGCCACGAGCTACGAATCTTGCTTTGTATTTCTCTACACTGCCATCTGCAGCATGCTTGATTTGGTAGATCCATTTAGAAGTCACAACAAACTTCTCTTTAGGTCTTGGTACAACATCCCAAACATCATTCTTCATTATTGATTGGTATTCCTCAACCATGGCATCCTTCCATTCTTTCTTTTCCGCTGCTTCTTCATAACTGGAAGCAGCAACATAGCTGGTATGTGATCTAGTTCTCTTCTTTGCTTTGTGTTCTTCTTCTGGAATTTCAAATCTTTCTGCATCTTGAATGAGCTCTCTAGCCCATGCAGGTTTCCTCTTGTGAGAGTTATCCTCACGGGGTGGATCTACAGGTTCTTGTGGATCTTCAAACTCACGAACAACTTCTGGAACTGCTTCAGTCATGGTAGTGTCTTGAAATCTAGTTTCCTTAGGTTCTTCATAAACTTTGATAGGTGCCTTCCTTGATTTGATGAATACTAAGTTTTCATCAAATGTTACATCCCTGCTGACATCAATATTCTTGAACCCTGGAAAGTATATTCTGTAAGCCTTCGAGCTTTCACTGTAACCCACAAAGATACCCTTCTTTCCTGAAGGATCTAGTTTAGTCCTCTTTTCCTTTGGGACATGAGTGTATACTGGACAACCAAATATTCTGAGATGGCTGACTTCAGGTTTCTTACCAGAAAAGACCTCTTCTGGTGTCTTGTTGTCCAATATCTTGTGGGGTGTTCTGTTCTGCACATATACAGCTGTTCTAGCTGCTTCTGCCCATAGATGCATAGGTAGTTCCTGGTCATGCAACATTGCCCTTGCTACTTCCATGATTGTTCTGTTCTTCCTTTTTGCAACTCCATTCTGTTGAGGATTATAAGGAGCAGTCAACTCCCTCTTAATCCCTGAATCACTACAAAGTTCTTGAAGTCACCTGAGGTGAATTCTCCACCATTATCGGATCTGAATGTTTTGATTTTCTTGTCAGTTTGATTCTCCATCAAGGTTTTGAATTCCTTGAATTTATCAAACAACTCATCTTTGTTCTTCAAGAAGTATACCCAAGTCTTCCTGGAGAAGTCATCAATAAATGAGACATAGTAAACATACCCACTTAGAGAACTGGATGACATAGGACCACACACATCTGAGTGGATGATTTCCAGGATGTCTTTTGCCTTGCTTTCACTACTTGGGAAAGCCTTCTTAATGTTCTTACCTTTTGCAGATCCTTTGCAAACACATTCATGTTTGGTCTTGATTTCAGGAAGACCCTCTACAGCCTTGCTTGCAATTGGAAGTACCCTATAGTGCATATGAGCAAGTCTTCTATGCCAAAGTTCACTTGGCTCCATGGATTCATGTACCATGGCATGTTTAGGTTGTCCCTTCAATTTACACAAACCTCCCTCTTTCTCTCCAATCACTACTGCATCATCTATGTTCTTTCCCTTTGGCCACATTAGGACTTGGCCATCCACAAATGCAACCCTCATACCTTTTGCATCCAATGCAGAGATGGAGAGTAAGTTCTTCTTGATCCCAGGTACATAAAGGACTTCTTTCATCTTCAAAGATTTTCCAGAATCTAGGTTGTAGGAGGCTTCACCACTTCCTTTGATTGGGTATTGATAATCATCCCCAAGTTTCACCTTATGGGGTAATTCATGTTCAGATAGATTCACAAAAGATTCCTTAAACCCAGTCATGTGTTTGGAAGCCCCACTATCAATTAACCAATCATTACAACCATGGGAGATAGTACCTGTGAGAGCAGAAATTAGAACATATTCTTCTTCACTTGATGAGTCATCATCACTATCACTTTCTGCCCTAGCCTTCTTCTTTGGGGGTTCATCATCTTCGGCAGCATGAGCATGATATCTTCTTTTGTTATTCTTCTTCTTCTTATTGAAGTTGTTGTTGTTGTCTTTCTTCTTCTTGGGACAATCTGAATCAAAGTGTCCCTTCTCATTGCAATTGAAGCATCTGAGATTTTTCTTATCTTTATGATAATGGTGGTGTGAGAATCTCCTGTTATGAGATGATTCCTTCTTGGACTTGTCTTTCCTGACATGTGCTGTGAGAGCTTGATCTTCATTTATCATCTTTTCTTCTCGGGCCACAAGCCTAGCTTCTTCTTGAGAGCATTCTTCCCGCAATCTATTGAAGGAGATCAACTTCTTCCTTGCACAAATTCCTTGAATAAAGGAATCCCATGACCTGGGTAGGCCATTTAGAGTGGTCACCACTACTTCACCATTCTCCACCATTTCATCCACTTCTTCTAGTTGTTCCTTGATCTGGGAGACCCTTGAAAAATAAGATTGAATGGTTTCTCCATTCTGAAACTTTACTCCTTTCAATTGGTTCCGCAGGGTCATCTTCCGATTTATGTTCTTCCCTTCAAATAGCTTGGTCAAAGAGTCAAACATCTCCTTGGGTGTCTTTAGAGAAGACACATGGGGTATGAGATGGTATTTGATAGAATCAACAATGATTCTCTTTGCCTTGACCATGTTCTTCTTATGCAATACTTTAGCCTCTTCATCCTCTGGGATAGGGATGTCTTCTTTTACATATGAGTCCAACTCATTCTCTTCCAGGATTAACCCAATCCTATACTTCCAAGCTCGGAAGTTATCAGCTCCTTCAAGCTTATCCTCAAGCTTGGTGTGGTGAGACATATTAAAGAGTACTTCAAATGGAAATAGAAAATATTTAGGTCTTACCACTTGAAATGCTGAAAACTGGATCTGGTCTCGGATTAGGGTTTGTCGAAAAAACCCTAAAAATTCAAAATGTGAATTTCAATTTTCTGAAAGGATAGAAAGATGCACCTTGATGAGCTGATCAGCCTGGTGTATTCATAATTTGATATCAGCAAATCTTTACCCTTCATATTTGCCTTTTTGTCCTCCCGGGTTCATTAGGGAGAGCCCTGAATTAGGGTTTGAGTTTCCCAGAGATCTACCCATCCAAAAATCTCGATCCAAAGCTCTAAAATTTGATTTTTGCAAGGCACTTCCAGCTATGTCTTCCGATTTCATAAATTCCTATTTTTGTGGAAACCCTAATTTTTAGGGCCAAATCTGAAAATGCTCAGAATTGAATTCTGATTGGACAGATAGATTCTCCTTGATGAGTAGAGTCAATCTACTATATTTCTTTTCCAAAATCTATGGAGAGAAACGCAATAAACAAGAAACTCAAGTTTCCGTCACTACAAAATGTCTTCTTCTCAGGTTAGCTCTGATACCATGTTAAATTTTGAGCATTAATTCACAATACTCTTGGATCTTCACTGAGAGAATAACATATACAGTATATCAATGCATAAAAATCACAATAACATGACAAGCATCACAAGAATCAAAAGCATGAGAGACAAGAAACACAGAGTTTCCGTGGGGAAAACCCTAAGGTGAAAAACCCCACAACTTCCTTAGAGATAGAGAGAGCAATGGCTCAACCAAAGTACAACCAAAATACACTTGAGATAGTCTCCTAGAAGCAGATGATCCTCCTCCTCACTAGTGCGCCACTTTCTGAGTGAGAGAGAGATGACTTTCTAAATGATCTAAATAGAGATCTCTTGATCTCTATTTATACTAACCTGTTTGCCCAGTGACCTTATGGGGCCGACTTGTCTAGCTAGGTACATCCACATTATAATATATATATTTCAGGGCCGACCCCACACATGGTGGTCTAATAACCCATTGGCAAGTACACACACTTGCGACACTTGTCAATCCACATGACGACACTTCCTTATAGAGGAATAACATATCTCTAATAAGGGTACAATATATATATATATGAAATAAATAGATGAAATACATTCCGAAGTTACATATACATCAACAATTTTAAAACAAGCAACATATATCGCAGTATGTTGAAATTACAGAGATGGAATCTACAATTTTAACCTCCAAGGAATATAAAATTTGCGTACCCTGTCGGATTTGCAGAGAGGTAATAAAATAATATGGATTGTTTTAAAAATAAACAACATATATCGCAGTTTGGATTTTTTTTTTTAAGATCAAAGAACAGTTCAGTCATTTAGCTTGCAAATAACCAGTAAATCTAATTGGAACCAACATATTAAAATCCCAACCACCAAAGCTAACTTGTAACAAGTAGATCTACATTACCCCTCGACAAATAGAAATTCTTTCATGGATAATATCCACAAACAACAAGTGTGACGTGAGAGCCCTTAGGCCCGAGTTTTTGAACCAAATGCTCTGATACCAAATGTAGGGACCCCCATTTTGGGGTCCCCCAAAAAGAATTTCTAAATAATACTAACATCATATGAAAATTTTAAATCTTGAAAATCAAATGTGAAGTCGTAAATAAAAATGCTAAAACTCAACTTGTACATAAAATGGAACAATATACCTGATTTTCGATGGTTGTTGGTGGTTGTAGTTGACATCCATTGCCGCTTCGATTCAGACATCCAGTCTCCCGATTTACCGAAGACCTCTTGGTTTACCTCCCTACCATATCGGGGGTACTCTTCTCCCCCCCGAACCCCCGATCATTTTGGGGCCGTAAGAACACACAATGCAAGCTTTCTGCGGGGATCCCCCAATCTCCGGACAAGCTCAACCCAACTCACAAGAATCGCAAGATAATTCCTCAATTACGGTGCCCGTCCAACACTAGGGAGAAAGAGGGTCCATTCTCCTTCTCCTCCCTTTCTTTTATAACTAAAATATCCTTGCCAAGTGTCTCTTCATGCAAAATTATTATTTAATTTAATAATTCTCTAATATTTATTCTCATAAAACAAGTGTCACTTTATCTTCAAGTGTGCACCTAAATCCCTACATTGTCTCCTTGTTGTCTCTTTAGTTAATTTCTCTAATCCCTAAATCAGTGGGATGTAGGTGGAGTGGTTCCTATTAGAGTCCTAGTTGTATTTTGCTTACTATTAATCTTTTTGTTCATAATTTTCCTAGTAGATGGACACAATGTCTTCTAAGTTTTTCTCTTTTCTAAAATAATAATAAAAAGAAATAAGAAATATTCTTTTATTAAATTCTTTAGTCTACTTTTAATTATTTTTCCTTTTTCAAGATAACTATTCTTCTATCAGTACTTTCAACCTACTTCAAGTTTTCCTTTTCCAAAGAATAATAAAGAAATGGATTAAAAATATTTCTTTTGCTAAAACTTCTAATCTATTTCAAGTTTTCTCATTTTTCCAAATATAATAGAATAAATCTATTTCTTTCATTATATTTCTTTAAACTTTATAATATGGATTAAAATTCTCTTCCTGTTCCTATCTAGGTACCCCTTTGGAGGGCCCTTCCGACAATTCCTTTTCTTTCTTCTTATGAGGATAACTGTGTAGCAATCGGGGAGTCGTTACTGTGATCTATCGACTACACTTCTTGGAGACTAAAGGTGGCTGAGGGATAAGGCTCTCCTTATCGTGTGCCCCTCAACTCATCATAAATGACCAAGTCGTTGTGGCCTCGCCCGTAAGGTACACGCTTCCTCGGGCCAGCTCGCAAGCTTACGACCCGTGCATGGAGAGCTAATTCAGGGTCGACAGTCCATTGTCATACCCCTATGCATTCTTTCCGTTCTGATGACCCTTATAATTCCATTGTGGGTCAATCGTTAAATCATCTTACATGTCACTGCACACACTCAAACGCACATTAGTAGCGCTGCACTATGAAATATTTTCATCATCCATTGTTGTATCTCAGTCAGTCGAGTATGTAATTTATTCATCTTTTTCATTATAAAGTATTTTCATCATTCATCATCATGTCTCAGTCAGTCGGGCATATCTATCATTCATCATTCTATCTCAGTCAGTTGAGCATATAATTTATTCAATCATCTCTATTTCATAATTTCTCAATTCATCATATATCATCTCATCACTTCCATTTCTTAGTCTCTCAATCAGTTGAACATATATTTCATTTAATCATTTTCATAAAATAATATTCAAATAAATATTCCATGGTTCATGTTTTATTTAGCCGGGTCACTTCAAAACTAGTGCCCTAATTAGTTTAATCAGTTAAGGTAAAAGGCGGGTGTTACATACACCCCCTCTTATATAGAACTTCGTCCTGAGGTTAGGTCTCATGTACTTCCATGTTGGGTTTTCACTTTCTTTTCATATTCACTTCTTTTGTTGTCATCTTCCAATTTCATCGGTAATTTTATGTACTGTAGCTCTAGTAATATTTTACCCAATAATTCCACTAATGACTTCGATTTCTAACACCCTTCATAGGTGACATGAGTTAATGATTTAGGGAATGTATTTAATTTAACTTCCTCTTTCAAATAAATAGACTTCAAATTTCAATCTTCCACTTTCATAACATATAGATACTTTCTATATATGTTGTAACAATGGTAACGATATTTCCTAACAAGAGTTGGATATCTAAATTCCCATGTCTTTCTTTTTAATCCTAAATATCTTCTTCATAATTTAAAGAACTAAGCATCCCAATTACGAATTTTTTTTTCAACACATCAATATACTTTTCATAATTTCAAAGGAAATAACCATAATTGATATAACGTTTAAATATCATATTTATTCTCTTCTTTCCAACACATAAAAATAAATTTCCATAACTAAGAATATAGCTATATTGTACTTTTCATAACTAAGGAATATAATGTAGAAACCCTAGAGTAGTTCTCTAATAACTCACTATTTGCAATCCTAAGTTGCCTATTCACTCCTTGGTGTGCATAAACTTCGCCCAACACTTAATCAACTATAGCTTGTTTTCCAAAGACATTTTTTCAATGTTCCATCAAAATCAATAACCTTATCCTTACCATCATAATTACTATTTCCATTTCCTTCCTCCTCATAGCATTCCTCATTTGGAAGGTCTTCATTTCTCACCATTATCGATGTCATCCTAACAATTTGATTTCTCTATTTAATATCAACCTGCTTCATATATATATATAATTTTCTGATATAACAATTATATTTTATATGTATAACCCCTTTCCTTTTACCCAATGGTTTAATATGTAATATTCTTTTATGGGAATATCTATAGCCCTTCCTAGAATTATAAACCCTTAACCATTATAACAACTAATTCATACACTCACCATTTAATGAATTATGATATTCAATTCTTTACTTATAGTTAATGGACAATAGCGATTACAACTAGCTTTCATTATAACCCGAATGTAATAATCAATTATTAAACTCTCTCTACTACATTGATTCCTTTATAGTGCTTCAATTCGTCCCACCCTTGGCACACAAATCTCAACAAGAGTGATATTTATGTTAGGATATTTAGACACTTAGGAGTTAGTTAAGATCAACTTTTGTAATAGATCCATTAGGTAAAGTGTGTTTCTTTAGTATGCATTAGTATGCATTTGTAAATACTTAATCCGACGGTCACGATATGTTCCCGACATAGAGTGATCCAACGAATCAACTTCTCTTAGATCATACCTACCCTTGATCCATGGCTTAACACCCGATTGGTCTCTGATCTCTATTTAAAGAGCATGGAGGGTCATTAGAAAGTTGATTGATTATGAGAAACTCATTTGTAACTTTCGTTCTTTGCATAATAAATTGTCCCGTAGAATCTATTTGGTCGGGGCCGTGGAGTGTTTCCCTCACGAGGGTTTAAACCACGTCAAAACATCAGTGTATCGATCTGTGATATGTTTGTTTGAAGTGGTTTCTCTAGGTGTTTGGTCTTTTGGGAGTACCCTGTGTACTCGAACATGGTATTAGAGCTTTTATGAAGAGCCGCTTCCGGTTATGATCTAGATCTTGAACTGTTGTTACTGAAACTTGAAAGGGTTTTTGGTCCTAGTATTTTTGTGCATTTCTGGGCCATGGGAGGTATTCCATTGTGTCCGGAGCGCCATTTCCATTGGGAAATAGTTTTCATTTGATCGAAAAAGGTTCCCGGTTGCTTTAGAAACGCGTATTTCATCAGATCTGAAGGTATAATGTTACAGTGATGCATTTTATTTTTATTTTCTGGTTTAAAAGAAAAAATATCTCATATTTTATCAGTTTTTAATATTAGTTTTTTTTAGTTTCGGATTGTTGCTTTCCCTAACTGCGTATGCTCTTTGCCATGCACCTTGTGTGATCTCGGAGAATCAGAAACAGAGAGGGAAAGGGTTTTTTCTCGGCTGCGTATGCTCTTTGCCGTGCACCTTGTGCGATCTCGGCAAATCAGAAATAGAGAGAGAACATACACTTTCCAAGAAAGCTAATGAAATCTAACCTCACAAGTGTGGAATTTTTTTTTTGTTTTGGTTTATGGTGTGATTTGCAGGAAAAAAGGCAAGCACAGAAACCGAGAAAGAAGAGTAAAAAAAAAAAAGCCCCATTTCTCATTCCCATATTTTACACATCTTTTAATCTTGCTCACTTGGTTCAAAGTTGCTTTATTCCTTAAGAAGTCTTAAGTTCAAGTCTTAAGAATTTACTTTTAAAAGAAAAAATGCATGCAATTCTATTTTCAAGTTACTTTCTTATAAAAAAAATTTCACTTAAATAATAAAAAATAAAAATAAAAAGTGAGTCACTTAAGTTATTTTTTATTGTTGCACTATTTAAAAGTAACATCATTGCAAAAGTGAAATCACTTATTTTATAAAAGTGATTCACTTAAAGCAAATTTCTTGTAAAGTGATTGTCAAAGGTTCATCTTGGGAAGAGGGGGGTCATTTTTTTTTAGCTGGTCATTCTCTATGTGCCACATCACTATTGGGGACATCTTCAACATTTTCTTTGTTCAAGCATAATTTCATCATCCGAAGTCAGTTTTTAGTGCCGTGTTTTTTGAAACCACCTATTTTTTCGAGCTCTTCACATCCAAACAATTGGTTTCTACTTTTATAGCCATTAATTTACAAATATGGCCGCCTCTTGTGATATTCTACTTACCAGTTCCAACTATTTTTCATGGAAATCTCGTATGGAGGATGTTCTACGAAGTAGGGGACTTTTCAGAATTACCTCAGGGAAAGAAACAGAACCCACTGATGATGATAAGAAAATCTAATGGGAAAATAGATGTGACGAAGCTCGTGGATTGATTGGGATGCCAATCTCTACTGATTTGCGATTCTACATATCTTGAATTGATGAACCTGATGTTGCTTGGGACAAGTTGAAATCTGTGTTTGGTAAACACAATGAAATTCGAGGTCATCAAATCGAAAATGAGTTGATTTATTTAAATCCAAGTGATTTTTCATGCATTCAAGATTATTTATCTAAGTACAAAACTCTTAAACGCTTATGTGCAGAATGTAAAATTAAGAGAGAAGACAAACAATGCATTTATCATATTCTTTCAAAAATTGGACCTACATATTCTGTTTTTGTATCTACATTTTACTCCATGAAAGAATCCTTGAATGCAGCTAGCTATCAAGAACCTAGTCTTGAATCCTTTTGTGATTCTTTGATTAGAGAGCAAGATAAGCTCATCCATCTTGGAATAATCAACAATGCAGATACATCTGGGAAAGCCTTATTGTCCCAACAGAAAGAAAAGTCCAAGCCTCCCAAGAAACAACATTTTCGCAATAATAAGTCAAACAAGGGTCCCAAACCCTCTCAGTCAGCTCCTTCTTTAAAAAATAACAAAGGATCCAAGCCAAAAGGCAAGAAGACTGAGCGTCATTGCAACTATTGCAGGAAAGATAATGATGATGAATCTAAGTGTTTCAAGAAGATGGTAGCCTTGGAAGCAGCAATGAAGAAGCACCACATCATCTTAGATTCGCCTTCAGAATCTACCTCTCATGGACATGCACTTTGTGCTTCTGATTATTCTTATAATGCATCTTCTTCTTCTACTTCAAATGAATGGCTCATTGATTCCAGAGCATATTATCATATGGCTAAGGATCAAGCCATTTTTTCTACTATGCATGAATGTAACACCAAACAAATATTTGTTGGTGATGGTAGATCTCTAAGTGTTGTAGGAGCTGGAACAGTTCCAGTAGATAATGGTCATTTCAATGATGTATTATGTGTTCCAAGAATTTCCTGCAATTTGTTATCAGTCTATCAAATCACTCATTCTGGTGAAGGTAAAACTGTGACGTTTACACCTCACCAAGTTGTAATCAAGGATTTTAAAGATCCTCAACAGGTCCTAGCTACCGGGATTGTTGATGATATTACCAAGTTGTACAAGTTTAACAACTTTGGGCATCACCTTTTTCTTCAGTTTTTGTTGTTCATAGTGATAACTTGAGCAAACTTTGGTATGAGCGATTTGGTCACTTAAATTATCGCTCATTGCAACAACTATGTAAATACAATATGATGACAGGTCTTCCGATGGTATCTTACAGGGATGGTGTTTGTTTCGGTTGTGTACTCAGAAAACATCATCGAGATAGTTTTGACAACGTGCCCCTTGGCATGCCTTGTTTCCCTTGGAGCTTGTGAATAGTGACTTGTGTGGTCCTCTTCCATCTACTTCCTTTTCTGGTTTCAAATATTTCTTAACTTTCATTGATGATTACACCAGATGCACTTGGGTTTATTTCTTAAAACTTAAGAGCGAAGTATTTAACATGTTCTTGGCCTACAAGGCCCTTGTTGAAAAACAATCTGGTCATCAAATTATTAAGTTAAGATCTGAAAATGGAGGAGAATATGTTAACAAAAATTTCACTACTTTTTGCACTAAACAAGGCATCCAACAACAGCACACTGTTCCATATACACCACAACAAAATGGTGTAGCTAAGCGAAAGAACCGCACTTTAAAAGAAATGGCTAATTGTATGATTCAATCTAAGGGACTAAGTCTTCAATTTTGGGCTGAAGCCATTAATTATGCAAATTACATAGTTAATCACACCCCCACTAAAGCATTACAAGGTATTACACCAGAAGAAGCATGGAGTAAAACTAAACCTGATGTAAGTCACTTCCATGTGTTTGGTAGTGAAGCATGGGCTCACATTCCGGATGAAAAACGGAAAGCATTGTAGCCTAAAAGTGAAAAGTGCATATTTGTTGGATATTTTGAAGATGTAAAAGGTTATAGACTTCTTCAACCACAATATCATGATGTAATCATTAGAAGAGATGTTAAATGTGATGAAAATCTCTTGGCCTGCAAGCGTAACTCGACAATTGTGTCATCTTTCGCCTGTGAGCCTGATTCAACGATTGCACCTTCTTCTTCTTCTAACTTCCTTGACAGGTTTCCAAATCCAATTTCTAATGATGATAGTGAGGATGAAAATCCACCTCTGCCTGCTCATGTTCCTCCAATTGCACTAGCACAAGTGCTTCCTTGATGGGTTCATTCAACATGTGAAGTAGCTGATGATCTTGCTGGTGATCCTAAAGATCAACGCTGAACACGTTCTTAGTTTCAACAAGCCTCTTCTCTTTTGGCTCAAGTTTCCGAGAATCATGATCCATAAACCTTTGCAGAAGCTTCAAGAAATCTAGATTGGGATGCACCTATGGATGCAGAATATCGTTCCTTAATGGCGAATGATACTTGGGATCTTTTACCTCTTCCAAAAGGAAGAAAACTTATCAGATGTAAATGGGTCTACAGAACTAAGTATGCATCAGATGGAAGTGTTGAAAGACTTAAGGCAAGGTTAGTTTCCAAAGGTTTTTCTCAAGTTGAAGGGATTGACTACAATGAAACCTTTGCTCCTGTCACAAAAATGAACTCAATCCGCCTTGTTCTTTCCCTTGCAGCCTTACATAACTGGGAATTCCATCAAATAGATGTCAAGTCTGCCTTCTTACATGGTGATTTACAGGAGGAAATTTACATGGAACAACCTCCTGGATATGTTCAGAATAACTCTAGCCTTGTTTGCCACCTTAAGAAATCCTTATATGGCATTAAGCAAGCTCCTAGAGCTTGGTATGCCAAAATGGATAGCTTTCTCCTTGAAACAAGTTTTTCTAGATGCCATTCTGACCCCAATGTCTATACCAAGAAAGTAGGAAACCATCTCATCATACTTGCTCTCTATGTTGATGACCTTATTCTTATTGGTAGTGACCCTAAGCTTATAACCCATGTGAAACTAGTTTTAAGCAAAATTTTGAAATGTCAGACTTAGGACATTTGTATTATTTTCTAGGTCTCCAAGTCGTACAAACCAACGAAGGAATCTTTCTTTCTTATTCTAAGTATGCTTGTGACCTTCTTCATCGCTTTCACATTGAAGATTGTACACCAGCCCCTTCTCCCTTCTAGTCTGGAGTCAAACTTTCTGCCACTTGTACTTCACCTGAAGTAGATGCCACTTTGGATCGTCAGCTTGTTGGTAGTCTCTTATACTTGACTCATTCCCATCCTAACCTTTCCTTTGTTGTTGGTTGTGTTGCCCGTTATATGCAAACACCTCAAGAAAGTCACTGGAAAGTAGCTAAAAGAATACTTCGATATATTCGAGGTACAATTCAGTTTGGGATTCATTACAGTACATGGGGGAAACTTTTGTTGGTTGGTTTCACTAATTCAGATTGGACCAGCTATCTTGATGATCGAAAGTCTACAGCAGGCTATGTTTTCAGTCTGGGATCTGGACTTGTCACTTGGGCTTGCAAGAAACAACAAGCTCTTGCTCTTTCTTCAACAGAGGCAAAATATCGAGCCGCGGTTAATGCCAGTCAAGAATCTTTATGGCTTCGACAGATCCTTTCATAGTTTGTATTCGAGCAGTAGCATCCTACTCCACTTTGGTGCGACAATCAAAGTGCCATCAAGGTTTGCAAAGATCCAGTCCTACATCAACGCAGCAAACACATTGAGCTACATATGCACTTTAAAGAGCATGGAGGGTCATTGGAAAGTTGATCGATTATGAGAAGCTCATTTGTAACTTTCTTTATTTGCATAATAAATTGTCCCGTAGAAGATATTTGGCCGGGGTCGTGGATTGTTTCCCTCACGAGGGTTTAAACCACGTCAAAACATTGGTGTATCGATCTGTGATCTGTTTGTGTGAAGTGGTTTCTCTAGGTGTTCGGTCTTTTGGGATTACCCTGTGTACCCAAACAATTTAATCATTTTATCCTATTCCAAATGTATGGATACTTGTCTAATTTTTCAATGTCAATACTTGTTCATCATAACCTTGAATTTTTTATCTTTCTTTTCATTACATTCCCAACTACTAAGCAATGTATCTTACACCTATGTCTTCTAGTTCACAATTTGGTCGATAAAAGAATTAATTAAAATTACTTATTCGAATGTAATTTTATTTAAATCTACCTTTTCCCTCTAGATCTTCTACCACTGGGTGATACAAATGGCATATATCAAATGTAGGGACTGAATAAATGTAGAGACTTGCTAGACCCCCTTTTTTTTATACTACTGAAATGGGAACATTAAATTTGATGTTACCGTACAATATCTCTATGCCACCCTGACATAACATTGCTATAATTATCAATGTACCTTAACCCATACACATAAACTATAATTGTAAATACTAATTTCAATTGTAAGGACATCTCTTCCATACATCAATTTAATGCAACAAGCGATTTTCTACAAATCTATTATCACCAAATGTGTTTGAATGGTAACTATCAATACTTAACTATAATTAAGCATGCATGTTCTATTTCTATATATATTTAATTTAGGATTATAGACACTTAGCTATAATTGAGCATGTATGTTTTATTTATAATTATGAACACTTAACTACCATTTACATGCATGTTCTATTTATAATTATAAATACTTAGCTATCCTCAACCTGCATGTTCTATTTCAACATAATCCATTTTCAATTATAACCACTTATCCCCAGTCAAGCATGCATTTCCTATTTTTCATATATTTAATTTAGAATTGTAAGTAATTTAACTAAATAAAGCATATATGATATATCTTTATATAATTTAACCCCTGACTACCATCAACATATATATGGTCTAAGTCTGTATAGATAACATTTAACTATCATCAACATACACGTTCTGTTTTTGTATAATTAGATTATAATTATGAACACTTAAATTGGACTGTATAAATAGAACTTCGATTATACTCGGATAATTTGTCATACTGAAAAATTAGTGTTAAAAACTAACTAAATGATATCAATCTCTAATCAAATCTAAACAATAACAAGAAATCATTATTCACTTAATAACTATTACCCGAACGAAAATCCTTTTCTTGACTGCAATCGGTCCCTTAGGAAACATAGTCTAACTTGGCAATCTAGTAACTTCCAGATCGAATCGATCATAATTAAAAGAACATAAGTAGCGTGGCAGCTAATGAGTAATTTCCTCTTACTCTGAGTTCGGCAACTTGCTGGAGATGGAACAACACGATGTCTCTGTGATTACGGAGATCTACAGCTCTGAGAGAGGGATTCACCATTCCTGAAAGCAGGCAGTAGCTTGCGCACTACATGTGTAGACTACACCACTCAATGAGATATTCAAATTCACAAGTGTCACAATGACTTGATTAAAGGTGTCCTTGACAGATTTAAGAGACACCTAAGAAACTAGAACGCGAATGGTTCTGTTCGGATGGGGTAAGGAATCCAGGTGGGATTCGACCGCAGGATGGGAAGAATAACAGCTTCTTGGTAGGAGGAACAGGTGGGAGGCTTAGGATAACTCCCAATCATTACATATCTGGGGATAATCCATTATCGGCAGTCTCGAATCAGGAAGGCGTGATTCTAGAAGAGCACGATAAGTTAGTCAAAGGTTATCATGTAGAGATCCAACTCCTTGACAGAGCGACATCAATGGGGAGTTACTGCGACTGGGTGGAAGTAATAGGATACATGAAGTGGAAGGAGGATCTGATCTTGGTCTAAATTCAGGGTCCCGAAGCTAGAAACATACAGTGTTTAACCCATGTGAAATTACAAAAAAAATGATTTCTCAGAGAGTGAAGTGTTCAACGAACTTGGGACTCTTGGATGTCCACCAATATTGCAATTAGGATTATAACAACCAAACATAATACAGAGATCGATCTGACCGACAGACACAGATGGTTGGGCGTTTCATGGTTTGGAAGACAAGAAATAGTTTGGCATAATATGAAGGTCGATCTAATCGATAAACCGCAGAGGGTTGGACATTTCATGGGTTCGTAGACAGGAAATACAATCTATTTGATTGCGGAGATAAATAAGAAATATGGATTATTTTAAAACAAGCAACATATATCGCAGTATGTTGAAATTACAAAGATGGAATCTACAATTTTAACCTCCAAGGAATATAAAATTTGTGTATGCTCATCCTGTTGGATTTGCAGAGAGGTAATAAAATAATATGGACTCTTTTAAAAATAAACAACATATATCGTAGTCTGGATTTTTTTTTAAGATCAAAGAACAGTTCAGTCATTTAGCTTGCAAATAACTAGTAAATCTAATTGGAACAAACATATTAAAATCCCCACCACCAAAGCTAACTTGTAACAAGTAGATCTACCTTACCCCTCGACAAATAGAAATTGTTTAATGGATAATATCCACAAACAACAAGTGTTTCATGAGAGCCCTCAGGCCCGAGTTTTTTAACCAAATGCTCTGATACCAAATGTCGGGACCCCCATTTCGAGGTCCCCCCAAAATAATTTCTAAATAATACTAAGATCATATGAAAATTTTAAATCTTGAAAATCAAATGTTAAACCGTAAATAAAAATGCTAAAACTCAACTTGTACATAAAATGGAACAATATACCTGATTTTCGATTGTTGTAGGTGGTTGTAGTTGACATCCCTTGCAGCTTCGATCCAGACATCCAGTCTCCCCATTTACTGAAGACCTCTCGGTTGACCTCGCTACCATATTGGGGGTACTCTTCTTCCCCCTGAACCCCCAATCATTTTGGGGCCGTAAGAACACACAATGCAAGCTTTCCGCGGGGATCCCCCAATCCCCGGACAAGCTCAGCCCAACTCACAAGAATCACAAGATAATTCCAAAATTACGGTGCCCGTCTAGCACTAGGGAACAAGAGGGTCCATTCTCCTTCTCCTCCATTTCTTTTATAACCAAAATATCCATGCCAAGTGTCTCTTCATGCAAAATTATTATTTAATTTAATAATTCTCTAATATTTATTCTCATAAAACAAGTGTCACTTTATCTTTAAGTGTGCACCTAAATCCCTACATTATCTCCTTGTTGTCTCTTTAGTTAATTTCTCTAATCCCTAAATCAGTGGGATGTAGGTGGAGTGGTTCTTATTAGATTCCTAGTTGTATTTTGCTAACTATTAATCTTTTTGTTCATAAGTTTCCTAGTAGATGGAGACAATGTCTTCTAAGTTTTTCTCTTTTCTAAAATAATAATAAAAAGAAATCATAAATATTCTTTTATTAAATTCTGTAATCTACTTTTAATTATTTTTCTTTCTTCAAGATAACTATTCTTCTATCAGTACTTTCAACCCACTTGAATTTTTCCTTTTACAAAGAATAATAAAGAAATGGATTAAAAATATTTCTTTTGCTAAAAATTCTAATCTATTTCAAGTTTTCTCATTTTTCCAAATATAATAGAATAACTCTATTTCTTTAAACTTCATATTATGGATTAAAATTCTCTTCCTGTTCCTGTCTAGGTACCCCTTCGGCGGGCCCTTCCGACAATTCCTTTTCATTCTTTTTGTGAGGAGAACTGTGTAGCGATCAGGGAGTTTTTACCGCGATCTCTTGACTACACTTCTTGGAGACTAAGGGTGGCTGAGGGATAAGGCTCTCCTTATCACATTCCCATCAACTCATCGTATGTGACCAAGTCGTTGTGGCCTCACCCGTACGACAGACGCTTCCCCGGGCCAGCTCGCAAGCTTCCGACCCATGCGTGGATTGCTATTTCAAGGTCAACAGTCTGTCATCGTACACCTATGTGTTCTTTCCATTCTTACGACCCCTATAATTCCATTGTGGGTCTGTCGGTAAATCATCTTACCTATCACTTCACACACTCAAACACACATTAGTATCACTGCACTATGAAATATTTTCATCATCCATCATTGTATCTCAGTCAGTCGAGTATGTAATTTATTCATCTTTTTCATTATAAAGTATTTTCATCATTCATCAACATGTCTCAGTCAGTGGGGCATATCTATCATTCATCATTCTATCTCAGTCAGTCGAGCATATATTTCATTTAATCATTTTCATAAAATAATATTCAAAGAAATATTCCATGGTTCATGTTTTATTCAGCTGAGTCACTTAAAAACTAGTTCCCTAATTAGTTTAATTAGTTAAGGTACTGAGGCGGGTGTTACACAACCTGAATATCTCTCTCATGAAGATATTCGCAATATCATTGGCCTTGTAAGTAGACTTAACTTGAATAAAGGGAGCTACTTTTGATAACTTGTCCACTACAACCATAATGGAATCATGTTTCTTAATGGTCAAGGGAAAACCTGTTATAAAGTCTATAAAAATCACTTCCCACTTCCATTCGGGAATGGGTAGTGGTTGCAACAATCCTGTTGAATGTTGATGCTCTTCCTTGACCTGCTCACACATTTGAAATCTAGTGATATACTCTGCTATGTCCTTCTTCATCCCATGCCAAAAGTATTGTTTCCTTGCTGCGGTTATAGTTTTCTGATACCCTGGGTGACCAGAATATGGCTTTTGGTGTATCTCGCCCAACACAAGCTCCTTCAATTCTACACAGTTTGGAATGTACAGTCTAGCATCTTGGTACATAAGGACATCATCTTCTCCAATATGATATCTTGCACACTTGTTATCCACCTTATCCTGCTGCAAATTCTCTTGGATTTGTAGGTAAGCTTCATCATTAGCTTGAACTTCAATGATCCTTTCCTTCAAATCTGTTTTACAAACATTTATTGCTGCAACATGAAATTTCCTGCTGAGCACATCAACAACCTTATTCTCCTTTCCTTTGACATGCTTAATCTCCAAATCAAATTCACAAAGAAACTCCATCCATCTAGTTTGTCTGGCATTTAGATTTCGTTGGTCAAATAAATATTTTAAACTCATGTGATCCGTCCTGAGTTCAAATCTTGTTCCCAAAAGGTAGGGCCTCCATTTCTTGAGAGCATGCACAATGGCTGCTAGCTCTAAATCATGTGTGGCATATCTACTTTCATGATCTTTCAAATTCCTTGACTCATAGCCAATTACAAATCCTTCTTGCATGAGTACTCGATCCAATTCTTCCATGCAAGCATCTGTGCATACCACAAAGCCTTTATTTGGATCTGCAATCTTTAAAAAAGGAACACTGGTAAGTAATTATTTTAACTTCTGGAAACTCCTTTCACAATTCTCAGACCATATAAATTTGATTTCCTTCCTTTGTAATGATGTAATTGGGTGAGATATCCTGGAGAAACTTCCAATGAATCTTCTGTAGTAACCTGCAAGGCCCATAAAATATATTACATTTGCAACATTCCTCGGAGTAGGCCAATCCATTATGGCCTCAATATTATCTAGATCTACTGCAATACCTTCTGCTGAAATAATATGCCCCAAATACTGTACCTTCTACTGGTAGAAGTCACACTTGCTCAACTTTGCATACAACTGGTGTTCTCTAAGGACTTGCAGTACCATTGTCAAATGTTCAGTATGATCTTCTTCATTCTTTGAATATACCAGAATGTCATCCAAGAATACAATCACAAACTTATCCAAATATCTACTGAAGACACTGTTCATAAGACACATGAAAGTAGCACCTGCATTAATGAGACCAAATGGCACCATAGTGAACTCATAGTGTCCATATCTAGTTCGAAAAGCGGTTTTGTGAATGTCTTCGTCCTTTATCCTCACTTGATGGTAGCCATACCTCAAGTCAATATTGGAAAATACTTTAGCTTCCTTCGTCTGGACAAACAAGTCATCAATCCTTGGCAATGGATACTTGTTCTTGATTGTTACCTTGTTTAGCTGCCTGTAATCTATAAATAGCCTTAAAGTCCCATCCTTCTTCTTAACAAATAGCACAGGCGCACCCCAATGGGATACACTCGGTCTGATATACTCCTTGTCGATTAATTCTTGTAGTTGCATTTTCAATTCTATCAGCTCAGGTGTGCTCATCCTGTAAGCATATTTGGAACTTGGTGCTACTCCTGGAACAAGATTAATGGAGAAATCAATGTTTATCTTGGGTGGTAGTCCTAGCACTTCTTCTGGAAATACATCTTGGAACTCCTGCAACAGCTGAAGGTCTTCCAAATTCGCCCCTTTATCTTTTGCTGAGTTTGATATATGCACAACATATAATTTACAGCCCTTTTTGTAGAACTTTCTCAGCTATAAGGCTGAAATCTGTCTTACTGAAACTTGTTTTGGAATTCCTTTAACCTACCGTAGTCTTCCTTCATCATCAACACACTCAAGTACCTTCTTATAGAAGTCAAGATTGGCTCTATGATTTTCCAACCAATCCATTCCTATCAAGGAATCATAAGATCCTAAGGGTAGTACATTCAAGTTTACCCTGGTGGGAATTCCATTCAGCTCTATGGAACAGTCCACCACTACTTCACTCACCTTTCTCTTAGTCCTAGTGGCTAGTTGAACTAACTAAGACTTACTATGTTTTACTTTACTAAGTGAACAACTTTCAGCCACCTTAGGAGACACATAACTATGAGTGGATCTTGGATCAATTAAAACAGAAATAGTTTGCTTAGCAATCTTACCTTCAACTTCTACCACTGTTGAATGGGTCTTTCTGGTGATCATTTAGTGTTGCATAGATTCTAGGTGTGGCTCTGGCCATATCTTCTACCATAGATGCTTCTCCCAAGTTGTGCAAGCTTCGGGGACTCCCTCTTTGATTTGGGCAATCTCTAAGCATGTGGTTGTCTCCACATCCCCAACACTGAAGTGGTCCTTTTGATGTTTTCTCTGCTGTTACCACTGGTTTGAATCCACTTCCTATTGGATGTCCCTGTGGAAGGTTTCTGGATTGATTCTTGACAAGTGGCTTGAGGCCACTTTTTTTGGTTCAAATCCCCCTTTGGGTTTTCCTTTCCATGCTGGTTGAGTGTCTGTCTTCCCTTTATTTTGTTCATAATAGAGCATGGAAATTCTAATGGCTTCATCAAGACTTGGTAGATGGAAAAACTCAATCCTATCCCTGTAGTTTTGTGTTAGGCTTCCAAGGAAACACTGAATCTTCACCCTTTCATTCTTGATGTAGTCTACATACCTTAACAATTCCAAGAATTTATGAACATGTTCCTCCATGGAATTTTGCCCCAACCTAAGTTCATTGAACTCCTTTATCTTGTTGTCATAATACCTAGCTAATAGGTATTTTTCCTTAAAGTATCTTTTAAACCGTTCCCAGTTGATCCTTCTTTCACTGGTTCTTTTCACTTTCATGAGATGTTCCCACCAAATGGAAGCTCTGCCATTCAGATTGTAAATGGCAACTCTAGCCTTCTCACTTTCTGAATAATCATCCATTTTGAAGTACTTTTTCATTCCAAGTAGCCATGCCTCTGCCTCCTGGCTGGTCTTACTTTCTCCATCAAAGGTAGGAGGCCTTGCTTTCGTAAACTCTCCTTGTGGGATTCCTTAGGACTTCCTTTCTCTCTTAGTCCTGTTGTAAGTGTGCCTTGGACTTATTTGAGAGTCCCTGGAATGTTCTGATCTACTGTAAGGAGATCTCGAAGAGGATGATTTGCCCCTTATTCTCACAGAACCTCTTCTATTGCTTGGATTCCTCTTCTTAGAACATCCTCTAGAGTGAGTAATTTCATTCCTTACTTCTTGTCCCATATTACTTGGATTGGACCCCATGTTTACTCTCTGATGCATGTCAGTGAGGCTCTGTAGAATGGCCGCATTAAGCTGGTGCTTCTCTTCTTGCGCCTTTATCAGCCTCTCGTTAAAGCTTACCATGGTCTCAACCAAGTTCTGGGGAGTCACCCGCTCCCTTCTTCCATTAGAAGTTGTTTCATCATGTTCTTCTTGCACGTTTTCTCCCAGCACGTCCTCTTCTAGCTCGTAGGGATCCTGTGCATCATTAACGATCACCATTCTTTCTTTCTGACACATGGCCTTGGTGTATGCTTCGACTATACTTGCTCCAATCACTGTGCATGATATAAATTTTTAGTAGACCACATAGGGTTTGAAACATCTATACAATCTGGAAATTATTCATTAAACAACTAATACATAAGAGTTGTGTTAGGTTAAAACAGTGCCATGGGAATTTCCTTGCGCGCGAATTCTTCCATGGTTCATCCCTAACAGCCCTAGTGTTGTAACTGAAGCTTTGATACCACTCTATAATGTCCCCAGACCTCCCTTGTGGAATTCTGAGGCCACCGAAGATCCAACATTACTGTTTTTTCTTCTTCTTTTACTTCCAAAACTACACATAGATGCAATGGACTCAGATCCGCAATCCACCATTGCGATCCACAACCTACATTCCGCAATGGCGTTCCGAAATCTGTAATGCACAATTGCGATATGAAATCTGCAATCCGCAATTGCGATCTGCAATCTGCAATATGCAATTGCGATCCACAATCTGCAATTGCGATCTGAAATCCACAATCCGGAGTCCACAATCCGCCTTCCGCAATCCACAATTGCGATCCGCAACCCACAATCCGCACTCTGCAATCTGCCTTTCACAATATGCAATACACGTTGCGGGTGAGGAAACACAGAATTGTAATCAACCGTACCAAATGGTTTTCTGCCATCCGCAATCCACATTGCGGATGCGGGAATGTGGAAATCCAACTTTCTCGCCAAACGACCTTCCGCAATCCGCAATCCGCATTGCGGGTGCAGAAATGCGGAAATCTAACTTTTCTGTCAAACAACCTTCCACAATCTGCAATCTGCATTACGCGTGCGGAAATGCGTAAAGCTAACTTCTCTGCTAAACGACCTTCCATAATCTGCAATCCGCATTGCGGATGTGGGAAGGGTCACACTCAGACCCCTTCTTCGGCAAGTTTCCAAAGCAACTTCCAATGGTCATAACTTTCTCATCCTAGTTCCAAATGAGGCAAGGTCGATACGGTTGGAAAGATCTTGGGAAGATCTATCACATGGAACAACTCTCTTCCCAACTAAGGTATATAAACTCCTCATTTTCTCCTTTGAATTTATTGTCTATAAACCCTCTAATGTGCCTTCCATCCTTCAACAACTCTCTACCTGTCCCCTGCCATAACCCCGTCTTCTCTTTGACCCATAGAGAGGTTTAAGACTGTCATACGACGAATATTCATATTCATGGTTAATTGAGGTTAAGCAGTCCATTACGAGGGTACACATCTCATCACAAAACACATACAATAAATTAAGTTAGGCTAACCATACATATAACACATGTAAAATTAACAAAGCATTAAACTCATGTAATTAAGAGAAGCATTCAATTATCACTCATCCTTCCACTCAGAATTACGCCTGGTCTACCTATTATTCACATTCATATAACCTTCATTCAACATCTTAAGCAAAACAACATAATAATAACACATAAAATAACATCATTCATTCCACATAACACTTAACACTTATCTTTGTATCTTGAAGTTGCCTCGCAACTGGATAAGTGAGAGAAACGTTCCACCCAACCTTAGTTCTCTGTCCAACCTATACTCTCAGCTGAGAGACCACCCCCGAGCTGGGCTCTGTATCCACTAAGGAGGGTTAAGTAGGATCTCTAACTGTCAAGGTCCACTTCAATGCTAAGCCAACCTATAGCTAGGTTTATTAACCAATCTCGTGCTAAGCAAACCTATAGCTGGGTTTATCAAGCAATCTCATGCTAAGCCAACCTGCAGTTGGGTTTATCAATCATACACATGTTAATCCAACCTGCAGTTGGGTTTATCAAGTATACAGGGTAACAGGGAGGATATTGCTAAGCTAGTGATCTCAACCAGAGAACTACAAACATCTCAATCACTTAGCAGGTATGGAACCCACATTATCGACCTCAACCAACATAAGGAAGGCCCCTTCCCTTCCAGTGCTATTCAGGGTAGGCATAAGAAGGTCCAACTACTAGCTCTATGATATTATAGCCTTCAATGGGTTTATCAAGCATTCCAACCCTAAACCCTATCTTTCACATCTCCTAAAAAAACTGGTTCATCACAAGGTTGCAGACTAAGCTTTGTCCTGCAACTCGACCCTCTGCTCGTAGATTCCAGGCTTCATAGAGCTTCTTAAATCTATTCATGCCCCGTCGTTTGGATCCGAAGGAGTCTGGATCACTGGTTCATAAAAAAAAAATGTTTCTCTTTCTTCCTCCGTGCATAGCAGTACTTCCTTTGTACTACCAATGAATGAACGAGCCATCATCTGAACGAACTAAGAACCGAAAACTCCTGAAACCCCCCTCCTCAGATCTCAACGTCATTTTTATCTCTTGCGAATATCCGTAACCGTACAGGGAATAAAATCGGTTACTCCTTCCCAAGTGGAAGCATGGGTCACCATCCCACAACCCCCTCACCTCTCCCTAGTGGATACCTTCTCCCCCTTCTCATTATCTGGCTCACTCAGCCAGTTTTGGGTATTTCATTGCAATATTAAACATTTACATCCATTAAAACATTTCATGGCTTAATAGCACATGCAGAGTTTCACTGTCAAATACTTGCCTACAAAAGAAAACCTTAAGCATCCACTAGTGGGGACTTGGACTTGAGCTCCACACTAGGGTTGAAACACATTGCACAAACACAATATTTACATTGAGGCCAACAATTACCAAGGCAGGGTAGGGGTATTACAACTCAAAGAGGCTATCTTATTTCCTTGCGACAAGGTCATGGGGCTTCCTTATGATCCTCAAGATGAAGACGAAGTTGAGATGAATACCTTTAAATTCTATATCTTTGATGGCCAACATAAAATATCATCCCAGAAGAAAATACTTCAAAATACTAAATATTAATCAGTTCATTGTAGACACTATTTTTTGTAATGCTCCTTTTGATGCAGGAGCATCAACCCAAAGTCTATATTTTCTGAATGAGCAACCAATGCTATTTTTTTGCTTCCTTGTAATAGGTTCTCGAAGTCTAGGGTTAGTTATTGATTTAAGTGTAATTGGTTTTCAGATAGAATTAGTTTGATTGTAATAATGGAAATTGTCCACTGATGTCCTCGTATCTCACAAGAGGTTGCTCGAGGATAGGGTTTGTTGTGTAATTGATTTCTTTAGGAGTTCAGATCCTGCTTATTCGAATCTGACATGTTTATGGAGTGTTATTTAGTCATTGAATGTAATCGATCAAAGGGTTGTTGATGAAATGAAGAACAGAGCTCTATGACTTTGCGTTTGATTGCATATTCATTGTCTTCTTTCAATAACCAGAAACCTGTGTAAATTCTTTGCATATGAATGAAAAGAGTGTAACTAACAGAGATATCCAGAAGCCGAAGGTTGTGGAGTATCCATTGTTCGGGTACACAGGGTACTACCAAAGGACCGAACACCAAGAGCAACCACTTCACACAAACATATCACAGATCAACACACCGATGTTTTGACGTGGTTTAAACCCTCTTGAGCGAAACACTCCACGACCCCGGCCAAATAGCTTCTACGGGACAATTTATTATGCAAAGAAAGAAAGTTACAAATGAGCTTCTCATAATCGATCAACTAAACAATGACCCTCCATGCTCTTTAAATAGAGATCATGGACCAATCGGGTGTTAAGCCACGGATCAAGGTTAGGTTTGATCTAAGAGAAGTTGAGCCGTCGGATCACTCTATGTCGGAAACATATTGTGACCGTCGGATTAAGTATTTACAAATGCATACTAATGCATACTAAAGAAACACACTATCCCTAACGGATATATTACACAAGTTGATCTTAACTAACTCCTAAGTGTCTAAATATCGTAACATCCATTTGATCTCAAGGTATGCAAATTTGATCGTTTCACTGATAAATTTACGATATCACAATCTGATCAATCCGTGGAGTGAATATTGGACGGTCTAGATCATAACAGGAGAGAGATTGATGGTCCATGATTGTTTCTGCAAGGCCAAGGTATAAGTTTGTTAATTTGCGGGGAAAACAAAGATTGCATGGTGGATAATGAGGCCAAGATGATCAACGACCCATATGGTATTTCGATGAGGTGAAATGCGCAGAAATTAGACCTCTGAAATCCAAACTGAATGGTCCACAATTGACTGTAGATCAACGGATAAGAGAATCCCCGAAATGATCAACGACTTGAAGAGCATATCGCTCATGTACGTGAGGGGAGGTTAACAGCTAGAAAGGACGCAAAATCCATATTGGAATTGGCGCATAAAATTGGAGTCTACCATTGATCCGACCTGCTTCCAATCTAACAGTGCAAAGCGATTGTGGGAGGCACACTTTTCGATCCGACGGTCTAGAGAGATTTCAGAAGGATCTTTGCAAAAGTAAATTGCGGAAGCTGATTGCGGAGGGAAGTTGCGAGAGCATGCCCACAATTTCAGAAGGAAGGTCGTTGCAGAAAGGCGACTGCAGGAAGACGGCTGCAGAAGGTGAATTGCAGAAGGCACTTTTGTTCGACGCTCCGCAATTAGGTGAGACCCTTAATTTCTATAGAATCCATCTTATCACCCGTTTGAAGTCCACTGCAGAAGAAAGACTTAGCCGGGTTTGCTAAGCTTGGAGGTTTTGCTAACTTTGGAACCTGACTAATTCCTGGGATAGAAGACTGGATTGGGTTTTATTGATCCTATTCTGCATCAATTGGTATCAGAGCATAGTTCATAGAAAGGAGAAGGATTCACCAAGAGGAGGTAGAGTAAGTGGAGTTCCAATTAGAGGTGGTCAAGGAAGAGCATTTGCAGATGTAGATACACAAAGAGAATTGAGGCAACTCCAAGCTATAACGGAAGCTATGGAGAGAATAAATTCAGGGATTATAGATGTCAATTATGAAGAAGAATCCTCTGAAGAGGAACCAAAGGAGGTTGATGATGAAGTGAAGGTGTTGAGGATGCTGGTAAAGGCTAGTAGCAGGCGTAAAGTGGAAGTCCCCATGTAGGAAGTAACCTGATTGTCGAAGATCACATGGACTGGATCAATGCTTTAGAAAAGTATTTTGACTTTGAAGAAGTTGAAGATAAGAAGAAGGTGAAGTATGAAGCAACCATACTGAAAGGATATGCATCCATTTGGTGGGATGAACTACAGATCCATAGATAAAGAAAAAGGTAAGTACAAAATAAAAAATTGGGATAAGATGTTGGATAAAATTAAAACTCAATTTATGCCTAAGGATTATCAGTTAACTCTCATTAGGAAGCTACAGAATATTAGACAAAAATGTATGAATGTTAAAGAATATACAGAAGAATTCTTTAGGTTGAGTATTAGAGCTAGACAGACACAAGGAGACATAGAAAGAGTGGTCATGTATATAAATGGACTAAGATATGAAATACAAGAAGAGATAAACTTATTGAATTTCATGACTGTTGAAGATGCTTATCAGGCATCCTCTAGGGTAGAAGAGAAGCTACTAAGGAAACGAAACTAGAAGAATAGAGGAATAAGTACATCAAGAGGAAAAGGACCCTCAACCATAGGATAAAAGTTTCAGGCTTCTAGGAATGAAGCAGAATGTTCCAACATCCAAATACCCCAAAGAGGAGGATTCAAGGGAGGCATATTTGGTGCTAAAGGAAGAGGTAGAAACAAAGAAATGAAATGCTATGAATGTGGTGAGATGGGACACATGTCATGGGAATTCCCAAAGACCAAACCAATAGCTCAGAGGAATGCAAACATTGTTGAGGCTCGAGAGGAGTCCAATGAGAGACCAGAGATGGAAAATCTTCCCAAGGAAGGAGTGTCTCTTATGATGAAAAGAGTTTTGGTAAAAACAAAAAAAAGAAGTACATGAACCAGCACAAAGGAAGAGTCCATTCAGGACTAAGTGCAAGTCACAAGGGAAGTGTTGCAAGGTGATCATTGATAGTGGTAGTATAGACAATTTGGTCTCCACTAAGATGGTAGAGAATTTGGGATTGAAGAGGATGAAACATCCCACTCCTTATAAAGTGTCCTAGTTGCAGAAAGGACATCAGCTCTTGGTGAATGAGAAGTGCAAGGTGGAGTTACAAATTTGTGATTACAAATATGTGGTATTATGTGATCTAATTCCTATGGATGTGTTCCATATACTCTTAGTAAGTCCATGGAAATATGACAGAAAGGTTGTTCATGATGGAAGGAAAAGCACTTATTCTATGGAAAAAAATGGAAAGGAGCATGTGCTACTACCTTTGAAGGATGAAGCAGCCCAAGAAGGTACATTCCCTAGAATTTTGCTGATGACTGGGAAAGAGATACTACAAGAAGTCAAGAAGGAAGAGGAGCTACATTTTCCCCTTATTGTTAAACCAAAGGTAATTTTAATTGCCACAAATTTAGATGATTTTCCTACTGAAGTTAGGATCTTGCTTGATGATTTTGCTGATATTATTGTGGATGCAATACCAAATTATTTACCTCACATGAGAAGTATTAGTCATCATATTGACTTAATACCTGGTGCAAGCTTACCCAATAAGGCATATTATAGACTGACTCCTCAAGAGAATGAAGATATTAAACAATAGGTACATGAGTTACAATAAAGGTTTGGTGAAAAAAAGTTTGAGTCCATGTGTAGTGCCCACATTGCTTAGCCCAAAGAAAGATGGTACATGGCGTATGTGTATTGATTCCCAAGCAATCAATAAGATCACTATCAGGTACATATTCCCCTTACTCTGCATTGATGATTTGATGTATTGTTTGATTGGGTCTAAGTATTTTTCAAAGATATATTTGAAGAGTGGTTATCATCAAATAAGATTTAGAGAAGGGGATGAATGAAAAACTGCATTCAAGACTAATAATGGATTGTATGAATGGTTAATAATTCCCTTTGGGATTACTAATGCACCTAGTACTTTTATGAGACTAATGAATGAGGTTTTGAAGGAATACACTAGAAAGTTTGTGATAGTGTATCTAAATGATATTCTGATCTTCAGTCAGAGTAAGGAAGAACATCCTAGACATCTCAAATTGGTGTTGGATACTCTAAAGAAGGAGAAACTACTGATAGATTTGCAAAAGTGTAGTTTCATGAAGAAAGAGTTGATTTATTTGGGTTTTGTAGTCTCGGAATAAGGGTTAAAGATGGATCCAGAAAACATACAAGCAATTCTCAATTGGCCAATCTTGAAGAGTACTTTTGAAGCTAGAAGTTTTCATGGTCTTGTAAGTTTTTATAGAAAATTCATCAGGAATTTTAGGCAAATTTGTGCACCCATAATAGACAACTTCAGGGATAGTAGACAACCTTTCAAGTGGATAGAAGCAGATGATAGAAATTTCAATCTGTTGAAAAAGAAGATCACTGAGAATCCTATTTTGGCTTTACCAAGTTTTGACAAAGTTTTTCAAGTGGAGACAGATGCTAGTGGGACAACAATAGGATCTTTTCTGAGTCAAGAACAAAGACCAGTAGCATATTTCAGTGAGAAGTTAAATGAGGCAAAAAAAAGTATTCCTCATATGACAAAGAATTGTATGTTGTTGTGCAAGCTCTTACGAAGTGGAGGCATTACTTGATTCCCAAAGAGTTTATATTATCTTCAGATAATCATGTTTTGCAATTCATAAATAGTCAACCTAAATTGAATAAGAAACATGCTAAGTGGCTGGCATTTTTGTAGAAAATTAATTTTGTGATCAAACATACAAGTGGAAAATCTAATAAGGTGGCTGATGCCTTAAGCAGAGTAAATTTGATCTTGCAGGAAATTAAGGTCAGCACTTTGGGATTTGAAAATTTGATTAATATGTATAAGGATGATGTTGATTTCAAGGATATATATGCAGCATGTGAGAATCCAGTTTCCCACAATAGAATTCAATGGTTGGACTACATGATACAAGAAGGATTGTTGTTCAAAAACAATAAATTGTGCATTCCTAAATGTTCTATGAGAGAAAATTTGATAAAGGAGAATCATAGTGGAGGTTTGTCAGGTCACTTTGGACAGAACAAAACATTTGCTCAAGTTATTACTTTTTATTTTTGGTCAGGAATGAAACAGGATGTAAAGAAGTTGGTTTAGACGTGCAGTATATGTCAACATGCCAAAGGGAGGAGACAAAACACTAGACTGTATCAACCCATACTTATTCCAACTAGGCCTTGGGATTCCATCAATATGGATTTTGTTCTGGAATTTCCTAGAACTCAGAGAGGGAATGATTCTATTTATGTAGTAGTGGATATATTTTTAAAAATGGCTCATTTCATTGCTTGTAAAAAGGCCAATGATGCAACATCTATTGCTAATTTGTTCTTCTCGGAAGTTGTTAAGTTACATGGTCTGCCTTTGAGCATTGTATCGGATAGAGACACTAAATTTGTTGGTCGTTTTTTGGAGAACTTTATGGAAGAAATTGGGAACCAATCTTAGTTTTAGCTGCACATATCATCCTCAAACTGATGCCAATTAGAGGAAATTTGGGTTAAAAATGGGCCTCCTAAGGAAAATAATAAAATAATAGTAGAGAGAGAGTAAAAAAACTACTTTTTTGGATTGTATTTTCAACTTATCTCCTTGTATGTTTACTCAAATCCAACGAGTACCCATGTTGCATACTTTTAACAACATCTACACCATGAAAAATTGAAAATACATTAAAAACGTGTTTCTAGTGAGAGAAAACAAGTTTTTAATGTATTTTTTATTTTTCATGGTGTGGATGTTGTTAAAAGTATCAAACATGAGTACTCGTTGGATGCATAATTTAATTATGCATCCAACGAGTCCTCCCGCTTGAAATTTGAGTAAACCTACAAGGCGATAAGTTGAAAATACGATCCAAAAAGTAGTTTTTATTTTTTCCCTCCAATTTTTTTAGGTGCTCCCCTTTTGAATTTTAAATCATTTTGATTGGCTATTACACAATGACATGGAATTTGTATTATTTTTGGAAGGCCCATTTAAAATTGAAATTTCCTCTAATCGGTCAGACTGAAGTGGTAAATAGAATCTTGGGGGATATATTGAGAAGTCTTGTTTATGAGAATCCAAAACAGTGGAATTTGGCTCTTTCTCAAGCTGAGTTTGCTTATAATGATTCAGCTAACAGGAGTACACGTATGATCGCATTTCAGATTATGTATGGGATGCATCCAAGAGGGGTGTATGAGCTCAGAGAAATTTGGGAGAGTTAGGGATGAGGAGTGCAGATGGTGAAAAATTTGCATATAGTATGTAGGAGCTACATGCAAATGTCAAAAAGAAATTGCAGGAGAGTGCTAAAAAGTACAAACAAAGAGCAGATTTGAAGAGAAGGGAAGTTAATCTTCAGGTTGGATATTTAGTGATGGCATATCTTAGGAAGGAGAGGTTTCCTAAGGGAACCTACAATAAATTTAAACTCAAGAAAATTGGGCCTTGTAATATTTTGAGGAATTTTTCTGCAAATGCATATGAAATAGAACTTCCTTCTGACCTTGGAATTTCTCCAATTTTTAATGTTTCAAATCTGTATCCTTTTAAAGATTCACATGTTCAAACAAAAGAAATGATTTTAGGTAAGGATGTTCAAATGCTATATTGGAAAGAACAATTACCTCAGAAGGAGCAACCACAGATTGAAGCTATACTGGATAAGAGGATTTTAAAGAGAACGAGGAACATAGATTATTTTTAGTATTTATCCAAGTGGAAAGATCAACCATTTGAATATGCATTGTGGATGACAACAACGGAGGTTTCCAAGTATAATGTGGACCCTAAAGACCTATTGAACAATTCTTTTTCTCCCTTGCAGTATGATGCAGTAGCATCAACCCAAAGTTCTATATTTTTTGAATGAGCAACCAATGCTATTTTTTTGCTTCCTTGTAATAGGTTCTAGAAGTCTAGGGTTAGTTATTGATTTAAGCATAATTGGTTTTCAGATAGAATTAGTTTGATTGTAATAATGAAAATTTTCCACTAATGTCCTCTTATCTTGCAAGAGGTTTCTCGAGGATAGGGTTTGTTGTGTAATTGATTTCTTTAGGAGTTCATATCCTTCTTATTTGTATTTGACAGGTTTATGGAGTGTTATTTAATCATTGAATGTAATCGATCAAAGGGTTGTTGATGAAATGAAGAACAAAGCTCTATGACTCTGTGTTTGATTACATATTCATTATTTTTTTTCAATAACCAGAAACCTGTGTAAATTCTCTACGTATTATTGAACAATGTGTAACTAACAAATATCTCAAGAAGCCGAAGGTTGTGGCATATCCATTCGAGCTCAAGATGTGCGAAATTGATCGTTTCACTGATCAATTTATGATATCACATTCTGATCAATCCGTGGAGTGAATATTGGACGGTCTAGATCAGAAGAGGAGAGAGATCGATGGTCCAGGTTAGTTTCTGCAAGGCCAAGGTACAAGTTTGTTAAGTTGTGGGGAAAGCAAAGATCGTGTGGTGGAGATCGAGACCGAAATGATCAACAACCCATATGGTATTTTGCTGAGGTGAAATGCACGGAAATTAGACCTCTGAAATCCAAACTGAATGGTCCACAATCGACTGTATATCAATGGATAAGAGAAGCCCCGAAATGATCAATGGCTTGAAGAGCATCTCGCTCATGTATGTGAGTGGAGGTTAAAGGAAAGAATGGACACAAAATCCTTATTGGAATTGGCACATAAAATTGGTGACTTCCATTGATCCGACTTGCTTCCAATCTAACGGTGCAAAGCGATTGCGGGAGGCACACTTGTCGATCCGACGGTCCCGAGAGATTGCAGAAGGATCTATGTGGAAGGAAATTACGAAAGCCAATTGCGGAGGGAAGTTGCAAAAGCACGCTAGCAATTGTAGAAGGAAGGTTGTTGCGGAAAGAAGATTACGGGAAGACGGTTGTGGAAGATGAATTGCAGAAGGTACTTTTGTTCGATGCTCCGCAATCAGGTGAGACACGTAATTTATATAAAATCCATATTACCGCCCATTTGAAGTCCGCTGTGGAAGAAAGACTTAGCCGAGTCTACTAAACTTGGAGGTTCTGCTAACTTTGGAACCTAACTAATTCCTAGGATAATGGATTGGATTGGGTTTTACTGATCCTATCTTGCATCACCTTTTCTTCACAAAGATGTTCCATGGGGCATCATTATGAAATTATGCAAGAATCAAAATATTTTTAACAAGGAATTTGTTGACACTCATTTCACTCATCAAGTAATGAAAGCAAGGGAGAAATGGGTATATGGTAATAGACCTTCCCGCACTCAAAAGGGGAACATCAAATCAAAAGATTGACAAGTATAAATTATTTTTTAGAGGTATATTTAAAAATTATTTAATTTTATTTGTAATTATAATGTTCTTTCAGTATTCAACTTTATTTGTTTGCAAAATTTTATAAATGAATGTATAGATATTTTTTTTTTTATTTTCAAGCAAGGATAGTCTTAAAGACAAGATGAATTTGTTCTTGATATCAAATGATTTGTGGAACAAATGGTGATCTACCTTCAAACTTTATAAAAATGGTTCCTTGGCATGCTCACCTAAGAGAATCATGCAAGATGATTTTATACAAAATAAAACAAAAAAGTTTGCTCTACTTTTTTTTAGAACATTGCATGACCTAGATGAAGTTGAATCACACATTATAGTAGAGAAAATAATCGATGGATCTATTCGTCTCTCTGCAATAATTAACCGTTATTCTCAAGAAGATACTTTGTCACGGTATTACAAGAGGATGAAAGATGAAAGAGATTCTCAAAATATGATTTGTGAATACTTGAAAGTGATGGATAATGAGTTCTATACTTATGGAAATGTATAAGAAAAAATGTGGTTGAAGCTTAAAAAATTGCAGCAATTCATTTTGTGTAGTTGTGATCTATTCTATTATCGAAGAATACAACAAAATATACAATGAAGAGGAAAAGAGAGTTGTTGATGAAGATGAACCTAAATTTTCTAGGGATTCTTCAATTATTATGGACCAATAAATTCTGCAAAAGGAGATCAGTCGAGTCTAGAAAATATATGTCGTGCTTTGTTTGTTGGTGTTGTTTCCATTTTCATTGTGCATCACATTGATGGACATGAACTTACTTCAACCTAAACCTAAATACTGTTCCGAGCTTGTTGTTGTTGATATGCATAACTATGTTAATGAGTGGATGGAACATGATTTTCATGAATTATTAGTTTACCTTGATTAAAATGTAGAAATTGATACCATTTTTTTTATATTTGTTGTCATTTTTTCATATTTTATCAATAGAGAATTCGCTCAATTCATCAAAAGATTAAAGAATCTTGTTAAAGAGTACCCATTCCTTGGAATTTATACGAATTATTCAGAAGATTATTTCAGAAGGTTCTTTGTGATACAATGTTGGAATTGGATTGAAAGGAGACGATGTCTCCATTCCCAACATGGATATGGATTGGCGTGATTCTAATAAAAAACTTAATGATTTGCCACAATTTGATTTCGGATTGGATCCCAAAAAACATGTTTTTGCAAAAGAAATGGTTACATCATTCTAGGATAACATTGTTGAAAGGTTTACATCGGTTGAAGGAGCAGTTATTTCATCATATGTCAGATGTAGATATGTTTGTTCAGTGAATAGAATGAATATTATAAAAGAGCCTAGTTTAAAATAGCACAATGAAATGAAACAACACAGAAAACAAGAGAGAAGCTTTTAATCAAACACAGGAATAGAAAACCTTGGATTATTTATTTCCCATTGATCTTTAGACTTCATAGCTACATAATTATATAGATTACATTGCATAGAATTAAAGGCATTATTTACATGCCGTAAAATCAGCTGTAGGTTGCTGTATAATTCTGCAAATTATTTAATTCTTCACATACATTAGCATGCAGTGAAGTTTGCTGCAAATTTATTTAATAAACACCTGCAACCTAAAATAGACATTGTCAAATTCTGCAGAGCATCAATTATTAACATACTCCCCCTTGATGCTGAGAGGGCTCACAATAAGATCTCTGAGAATAAAAAACTGGGCCATTGAGACTGCCTTAGTGAAGATGTCTGCTAGTTGTTTTTGTGTGTTGATGTATTTCAATTCAACTTGCTTATTTTGGACCAAATCTCGAATAAAATGATACTTCAAGTCAAAATGTTTTGTCCTGCTATGATGTACTGGATTCTTGGCCAATTTGATGGCACTCATATTATCACAAAAAAATATTGTAGGTTGAATTTGTTTTTCTTCAAGAACTTTTCTAAGCCATAATGCTTGTGTGCCTGATGAGGTGACTGCAACATATTCTGCTTCTGTAGAAGAAAGAGAAACTATACTTTGCTTCTTTGAGCTCCAAGTGATCAAACCAGAACCAAAAGAAAAACAGTTACTAGATGTAGTTTTTCTATCATCCAAACTACCTCCCCAATCAGAATCACTGAAGCCAACCAATTCAAAACTCTTAGAAGTATAGTAATGAATGCCAAAATTTAGAGTTCCTTTCACATACCTCAGAATTCTTTTAGATGCATTCATATGCATTTCAGATGGCATTGTCATATACCTAAAAACAAGTGAAACTGAATAAGCAATATCAGGCCTTGTGTGTGTTAGAAACATTAAGCTTCCAACAATACTTCTTTAAACTGTCTCATCAGCCATTTCAGTACCATCATCTCTACACAACACAACTCCATGAGCATTTGGAGTAGGAGATGGTTTGCAATCAGCCATATCAAATTTCTTCAACATATCCTTTGCATACTTTGTCTGACAAATAAAAATTTCATCTTCACTTTGATAAACTTCCATTCCAAAAAAATATTGCAGGAGGTTTAAATCTTTCATCTCAAACTCACGCATCATAGCAAATTTGAATTCATCCTTCATTTTAGAACTGCTACCCATATACAACAAATCATCAACATATAAACCGACAATAAGAATATCATTACCTTCTCATTTATAGTAAAGGGTAGGTTCACTCTTACTTCTTTTGAAGCCATTCTCTTGAAAATATCCATCAATCCTGGCATACCAGGTTCTTGGTGCTTGCTTTAGGCCATACAAAGCCTTCTTCAACTTGTAGACTTGATGTTCTTTTCCTTGCACTTCAAAACCCTGTGGCTGTTCCACAAAGACTTCCTCTTCTAAGTACCCATTCAAGAAGGCACTTTTCACATCCATGTGATGAATGCTCCATTTCTGTTGTGCTGCCAGTGAAATCAACATTCTGATAGTGTTTTGCCTTGCGACAGGTGCAAGGGTTTCTTCATAATCAATTCCATACTTCTATGTGAATCCCTTAGCAGCTAACCTTGCTTTGTGTCTTTCAATAGTCCCATTACTGTTATACTTTGTCTTGTAGACCCATTTAGTACCAATTTTTTTTCTTGTCATGTGGAAGATCTGTAAGCTCCCAAGTATCATTCCTATGAATTGAATCTATCTCTTCTTGCATAGCTTGCACCCAAAACTCATCAGTAGAAGCTTCTTCAAAACTTGATGGCTCAAAATCAACTTGTGAAAATAAAGCAAAATTTACAGTCTCACCTCTTGGATTTTCTTCATGTGCCAGACTTGTACTTCTCTGATAAACTTCATTCAAGCTTCTCACCTTCCTTGCAGTACTTGGACTTGAATATGGAGAACTAGATGAGGGGCTACTTGGTGGATTTGTAGCATTTGGAACTGAAACATTAGTGGGATTCTCATTATTAATATCATCAATAATATTACCATCCAAACCAGATTTTGATTTCTCAACATGGTCTTTTTGATGACCATAAACTCCCTCTTCATAAAAAATTACATCTCTTGACACAACAATGCGATTGGTGAGAGGATTATACAACCTATAAGCCTTACTTTGCTCACTATATCCAACAAAAATGCATGCTTCACTTTTTGGATCTAACTTTTGTCTCTTTTGATCAGCTACATGAACAAAGGCTAAACAACCAAAAACTTTGAAATGATTAACATTAGGCTTTTTCTCATACCAGGCTTCATAAGGAGTCATCATGTGAAGTGCACTAGTGGGACTTCTATTGAGAATATACACTGTTGTAGCAACTGCATCACCCCAAAAGGAATTGCTTAATCCTTTGGTATGTAACATACTCCTTGCCATTTCCACCACTGTACGGTTCTTTCTTTCAGCTACCCCATTTTGTTGAGGTGTGTAAGCAGTGGTGAGTTGTCTTCTAATTCCATTCATATCACAAAAATTCTGAAAACCTCTTGAACAAAATTCTCCTCCACAATCAGTCCTTAAGCATTTTATTTCGTAACCACTTTCATTTTCTACCAAGGCTTTAAACCTCTTGAATGTATCAAATGCTTCACCCTTGCTCTTCAAAAAATAAACCCAACACATTCTTGAGTAATCATTAATAAAAGTAATGAAATATGATGACTTACCCAAACTTTCTGTCTGCATAGGACCACAAATATGAGAATGAACTAGCTGAAGTGGATAATGGGCCCTCCATGCCTTGCCTCTAGGAAATTTCTCTCTTGCATGTTTTCCTTTAGCACATCCTTCACAAACCTCCTTGTGCTCTTCAACCTTAGGCAAACCATAAACTAATTCTTTTGATGTTAGAAGCTTCAAACTGTGAAAATTCAAATTACCATACTTGAGATGCCACAACCAACCTTTGTCCTCATATGCCATATTAGCAAGGTTGATACTAGTTTCTCCAAACTTCAATGGGAACATCCGATTCTTTGACATAGGCACAACTGTAACCACCCTATTGCCTCGATTCTTATCATAAATCGTGTATTGTCTACCATCAAACACTACTCTGTAATTATTTTCACACAGCTTCCCAACACTTAATAAATTGTGCTTTAACTGTGGAGTGTAATAAACATCTTTGACACTTTTCATACCTTCTTTTGTATGGACTTCCATATCTCCTTTTGCAGAAACCTCTAAGGTTTTTTCATCACCAAGTTTGATATTAGATTTGAAACTTTCATCCATTGTAGAGAAAAGCTTGCAATTTCCTGTCATGTGGTTAGAACAACCTGAATCTAAATACCCAACATCTTTAACTGTATTTTCAGTTTTTCCATAAGATAAAAACAAATTATTTTGAGAAGCATCATCACCCTCTTGAGCATAATTAACACTTTTGTTTTCTTTTAATCTGCAATCCCTTTCAAAATGACCATACCTTTGACAATGATAGCACTGGATGTTTCTCTTATCAAATCTACCTCTACCTCTTCCTCTGAAACCACCTCTTCTTCCTCTATCTCCTCTTGGAAAAGATTGATACTGACCTTTACCTTGGGCTTGGTTTCTTCTAGAGCTAGAACTAGCATCTGCATTCTTTGTAATCTGTAGTTTTGTGGAAAAATCTTTCTCATCACTTTCTCCAAATGAATCTGTCACTCTGTCTTCATGACAAATAAGAGATCCAACTAGGTGATCAAAGTGAAGGTTAGTCAAATCCTTGCTTTCTTCAATGACTATAGCAACATGGTTCCATCTTGGTGTTAGAGACCTCAACACCTTTTTAATCACAACTTCTTTATCAATAATTTCTCCTAGAGTAGCCAATTTATTGACAACATCATTTACTCTTACACAATAATCACTCACCTTCTCACCTTCTTGCATCTTCAAATTCTCGAATTCTGTCCTCAGTGTCTGTAACTTGATAACTTTAACTTGATCACTGCCTTGGTAAGCTTCATGTAGAGTCTTCCACGCATTCTGAGCTGACTTTGCTCCTACAATTCTTGGAAATAAGCTCTTATCTAAAGCTATTTGAATATGAAATAAAGCTTGGGCATTCTTCTTCTTGGCTTCTCTCTTAGTTGTTTTATCATTGGTTGTAAGTGTGTTCCAATCACCTGGCTCTTCATAACCTGATTCTACAGTCTCCCACAAATATTTTCCTGTCAAAAAGGTCATCATTTTGATGCACCAATAATCATAATCACTTCCATCAAATTCTGGAATTGGCAAAGAGTTAGAATTTGACATTATGAACTTTAAACAAAATACGTGCTCTGATACCAAATGAAGATTATAAAAGAGCCTAGTTTAAAATAACATAATGAAATGAAACAACACAGAAAACAAGAGAGAAGCTTTTAATCAAACATAGGAAAAGAAAACCTTGGATTATTTATTTCCCATTGATCTTTAGACTTCACAGCTACATACTTATATAGATTACATTGCATAGAAATAAAGGCATTATTTACATGCCGTAAAATGAGTTGTAGGTTGCTGTATAATTCTGTAAATTATTTAATTCTTCACATACATTAACATGCAGTGAAGTTTGCGTTTGCTGCAAATTTATTTAATAAACACTTGCAACCTAAAATAGACACTGTCAAATTCTGCACAGCATCAATTATCAACACATAATGAGAAAGAATGTGCTTGTTTTAGTTGAGAAATAGTGCACATGAAACCATTTTATGAATGTTTAGCTCGGCAAAAAGATATTTTCTATTGATGCTTTTATAAAATTATTAGAAAATTTTCTTTTTCCTAATTACTTTCTAAAATTAAAATTATTTTTAATACTTAGAAAAAAATATAAGTATTGAAGACAAAAATACATTGGAAAAATACTCTATTATGAATGGAAATCCCAAGCAAGATGAGTATCACAATGTGGAATATCCCAAAAATACTAAACCACAATCAAGAGATCAAGATACAAAACATGGAGACAAAGAAGAAGGTAATTTTATTATATGTTTGAATCAATATACTTCATAGTTTAATGATTGTAATTTTTTTTCCAGTGGCTTCTTTAATCGAAAATGTTTATTTTTATTGTTCCGTAGGACATGGCAATGCAAGCGAGATCACGGAAATAATAAAATATTTCAGTCAAGCATAAATTATATCCAGTATGGTGTGTCGCTAATCTTCCTGTAGAAAATCATTGATAGGTAAGAAAGCCAATTATTCTTTGTCTTTCCGTTGAAAACTGTAGAGAATATACTATGTAATATATGATATACATTTTTTATCATGCATATTTAAATAACAATGTGAAAATACTGATATTAGAATTTGAGGATTTTTATTTAGTCCAAAACCCTCCACAAAGACAAAAGAGGTATCTAGAAATATTGAGAAAGACAAGACAATAATTTTAAACCCAATTCAAAATTATATCAATCATGACCACAGGGATTATATTTCTTGGAATTATGTCTGAGCAAATTCCATGTTGGAATTTGGTTAAACAAAAGCAGATGGATTTATTTAAGAAATTTCTTAGAGCAAAGGGAAATTTTCTTGAGAACGAATTTAACTTTGTTTTCAAAGCTGATAAATGTGTTATAGATAATGAGGGTAAATAACTTAAAACCTTGGAAATATTGTGGAGTGAATTTCGATATTTCTCTTATAAGAACATGATGATCGTTTTTGGAGGGTGAAGAGGAGCAACTGAAGCATGTTCAAAATTGCAATGTGTAGAAGCCTTACAATATATCCTCTAAGGATGATGATGCTAATATGATAAAAGGACTTTGAAAAGCTCTTAGTAAAATAGATTTTAAATTATATAACTTTCTCTATCTTTTAAGGGTTGAAAAAAATGACGATGTAATAAAATTCAAATATAATATAGTAAGTGAAGTAAATGATATTTACATTAATTATATATTTGTTGAGAAATTTTATTATGGTTAATTATTTTTGTTTAATGGTTTATATGTTATTTGTTTAATTTTATTTTTGTTAAATATTGATTATGTATTTTATGGGTTAGGTATTATGTGTAACTTTTTTAATTTAATGACTTATTTATTATCTTATTCTAGTTATATTTTTAGTTATGGTTTTTGTATGCCGTCTAAACATTAAATCAAAAGAAATTGTTGGTATTGGGAGTGCAAGGGTTGATGTTTGGAGTTCAAGTGTTTATTGGAAAAAGAGAAAGATATAGACAACATGATTTTGTGCATAATTACTACCATTATTATCCATGAAAATTTATTCATGATATAATCAATATTGCACAAGAGCATTTCAACATTGCTCTGTGGTTTGCTTATTTAGATTGCACAAAACTAAGAAACATGAAGAGGGAATTTGAATGGCTGAAAGATGAAAAGTTCGTATATATTTGGGATCACCACCAATGTATGCATACTATGTATTGGTCCCCTATATATGTTATATTGGTAGAGTACTGCATATTTACAAGAAAGAGTTTAAATATGTACTTATGTAGTATGGATATAGTTATGAAAACAGAAAAATATTGTTTATAGATGAAGGTCAATACCATTCAGAAGAAAATAATGAGGAAAAATGTTTGCAAATGCCATCACGTTGGACATTTGATGGTTCAGATGAAAGAGATGTAAATGTAAAAACAATGTTGTGTTCATTTTTGAATCACCTTAAGCCTCATTGAAACATGCGATTTTAGATAAAAACATTCAAAATTTAGATGACAATAATGGGGAAAATTGCTATATATTGTGACTTGGTAGGACATTTAATTGTTGATATGAAAGTGATAGAAAAAAATACAATTTTGTGTATTTACATGAAACTTGTATTTGTTTTATTATGGAACTGACATGTTTGAAAAAATCCATATAAAATTCACAATAAATATACTCCATGATTTTTATGTATACAAAAGGGTATATTAATTAGATTTTGTTGTATGTTTTTGTGTGCATATACAACACTATTAGATAAATGATTGATTATATTCAATGTGAATGGATTATTGTTACATGTTATTCATAAAATATCATTACCAAACATATTATTCTAGAGAGATCCATACATTGTTACAAGATCAAAGATTTATTTTATATGTTGAGGTTTTATAATTTTTCTTAAAGAATGCCTTAGTATTTTTGAAGTTGGTTTATGGACATCTATGCAAGAAAGAAATGTGAATGAGATTTTTCCATATTTAGAAGCGATACCAAGAAATGCATATGTTGGAGAACCCCAAAGTATATATCAAACCTTTAAACAAAATCTCTATTGTAAAAAAATGAAATTAGTTTGTTGAATAATGTAATACAATTTTTCATATTGATAGTGTTTTCTATGTGTGGAAATGTTATTAAGATCTTTGGATTTTTGTATATTCAGTTTCATTGGATTTTTTGAAGTGGCTTGTTACCATTGAGTTACCAATTTTAAAAGTTAAGAATAATATTTGCTAAATGGGATTGAAAATTTAATAAACCCAAAATTGGAGTTTGTAAAGAACAAATCATATTCTAAAAAGGTTAGTATCTAAATTAAAATGTGCGAAATTAGATTATGAAAATGCCAACATTGGTTTTCAAAAGTGTAAATTTGATTGCAAAAGTGTCAATATGAGGTTTCAAAAGTGAAAAATTTGATTCTAAAAGAGTCAATATCACATTTAAAAAGTGCAAAATTTAGTTCCAAAAGTGTCAATTTCAAATCCAAAAGTGCAGTTTTGGAACCCAATATTGACACTTTTGGAAACCTATTTTGCACTTTAAAAAGACTATTTTGGACTTTAAAAATGTTGTTTTAAGAAGCTCCAAGTGAAATTAATCCAAATTTAATGAAATAAGTGTTTTAACCCTAACTTAAAGTGAACAAAGATTCTCATTGTACTTTATTTAAATAGTATATGTTAACTAGTTTTGAAAACCACTTACACTTATGGATAAATACGCCTAGTCAAATCTATGATAAAAGTAAACATGTTCTACATAAATAAAACATGTAAGGAAATACTATTCTAATAATACTAAAAAAAATCAACCTAAATTTTGACTAATGCATTGATCTTGTTTTCCTACAAATACGAACTTGAATGATGGCATATGATGTTGGCAGTACTTAGGCCAAGCTAAACAATAAGAATTGGATGTTTGAGGCCTATCCTTCTCCCTTCTCCTTATTTATCACTTATAATATTCTCCTTCTTTGTAATAGGCTAATTTCAAATAATATTCTCCTCCTTTGTAATAGGATAATTTCAAATTGCATGAAACTTACTCCATTAAATATATGGAAAGAACCAAATTACTTATTTGTTTTTACAAATATATTTAAATGATGTCATATGATGTTGGCAGTTCTTAGGCCAAACTAAACAATAAAAATTAGATGTTTGAGGCCTATCTTTCTCCCTTCTCCTTATTTATCACTTATAATATTCTCCTGCTTTGTAAAAGATTAATTTCAAATAATATTCTCCTCCTTTATAATAAGGCAATTTCAAATTACATGAAACTTGCACCAAATAAATATATATGGAAACAACCAAATTCCTTATTTGTTTTTAAAAAAACTTATCATATTTAAATACCAACTTCAAATTGCATGAAACTCGTCCCAAAAAATATACATAAAATTACATGGAAACAACCAAATTGTTTATTTGATTTTGCAAACAAATTACAAAACTAAGACATCTTAAGCATATTAAACTTCAATTGTAACTCGATTGTAAGTTTAGGTCATCATAAAGCCGAACAACAAGTCAATAATTTACTTTGAGGATTGTTCTTAAATGGCATGATCAAGATGAAATTGAAATCGAATATAAATGTGAACCTAACAATAATTAACAAGAGCCACAAAGTCGCGATGTCCCCGACATTGCTAGTGGGGGCATTGTCAAGTGTATATGAAGTTGTCATTAATTGATAAAAGTGATTTTTTTGGCAAAAGGATTTTTCTTTTCTTCTATTTTTGTGAGTTCCATAAAAAACTAGTCAAGTAAGGTAGTAATTAATTTTTAATTTAAATGGGTATGTAAAATGCAATGTAGAAAAAAAGAAAGAAGTGGTTCTTTTGCTCAGATGAGGAAATAACTCGGAGTGTAATTAGAAATATGGCAGAGCTGGTTGAATATTAATATAAATTCAAAGTATTTTGATCACTAACTAGCCCAGTTACATTCCATGGGTGATAAACAAACGCATTGAGAACAAGATCACAAAAGCTTCTTGCCTTTCTCTCTTACAAATGTATATCCAAATATCCAAGAGTGAATTTAGATTCAACTTTTTATCCTTGGTAAATGGAGACAAGTCTAAGAAGGATTCCTCGGATTCATCATCAACGACATTTATACTTGTCCTTGATATAGATTTCTTTCTTGGAAGTTTGCTAGGATTTTGACAAATTTGCTGGGGTTGATTGCCCAAAGAGCTCCCAATCATCTTGAGGGCAAGTGGTAAACCCTTGCTTTGTATTTGAACAGTGAAAAATGTCAGGCATATTCAAAATTGCATTTTGCAGTGGCATAATCGGTGCTTTGGCAATTTTTTTTCCCTGCGCATTGCAAAAAGACAATGAGCAATCTTGTTTGCATGGTTTTTGCAATTGACTATAAACTGAATTTGCAAAGAAGCTTATCTCTTGTGATTGAAAAACAAATTATGTGTCAAACATTGGTATGCTCATTTAAACAAGTATCTAATGATGGCTTGTCATTATCAAAATGTTGAACAAGGAATTTATATATTTTCAAAAGAAATAATTTAAAAGTGAATTTGGCATACCTGGAAGTAGAAAAATATTCAAGAGATGAGATAAAAGTGATATTGATCTCCTGCATGGTAAACATAGAGTATCTTTGGCTTCTGTTTCAATAGGTGATTACTATCTTCAAAGTCATTGAAAAGAATTTAGCATTTCAGTTACATAATGAATAACAAATACAGAATTATAAATAATAAGTACAGTGTATTGACAAAGACTTTTTTACCTGAACGTGTCTTGAGGAGGTGCAATTGTCAGAATTAGTTGTACAATGCTGAAGCGTTAAGCCATGCGAGTTCCTATATGGTTATCAAGTAACCCAGACAAATGATAAACTACTCTATGTAAGAAATACCTGAGTTCATAAAATTAATAATAGATATGCCTGGAAGATAAGCTTTTATATCCCAATGCCTAATTTTCAACAGATACATTCCTTATAAACGTTTTTTATACATCTTTCCAGATAAGTTTGATTGGACAGGATCTATTCTAATTTAAACTTCCCGACGGAATGAATTAAATGAATGGGTGGCTAAGAATTGAAGCAGCTGCACAGTGTAACAAGTATTGATCAAATTTGCTGCTATTGAACCCTACGTTTTTACCCTTCGATTACTCCATTGCTGTGGTCCCATATTTCTCAAAACCTTGGGGGTAAACATAGAGTATTCTTCGCTTCTGTTTCAATAGGTGACCGCTACCTTCGAAGTCATTGAAAGGAATTTAGCATTTCAGTTACATAATGAATAACCAATACAAAACTATAAATAAGATAAGTAGAGTGTATTGACAAAGAGTTTTTTACGTGAACAAGTCTTAAGGAGGTGGAATTGTCACAATTAAGTGTATACTGCTGAAGCGTTAAGCCATGCGAATTCCTGTAGGGTTGTCAAGTAACTGAGACAAATGATGAACTGGTTCGTATGTTAAGTATTAAACTAGTAATGCGGCACCCTACTCAAATTTGGTTTTGTACCTGCATTACGTGTTTTAGCATATGTAGATGCAATATGTTGTGATGGCTGTAGGTTGTCACCATATAAACAGTGTCATTAAATAAGATTATTTGATTGCATTTGGCATTGAAAATATAAGAACACAATTATAAGACATAAATAAATGTATAGGTACAAGTTCGAGATAGAAAATGACCTTATCTTTGAGGAGAGTTTGATGTGTGCGTTTAAAATAATAATGTTCTTCTTTACAAAAACAGATGCTGCCAAGTCTGTACCATGTTCTTTTGCCTGTCTTGAATTGTTGCGAGCTACGATCATAGCTGGAGAAATTATGTTTCCATGGTTTTTCACCAAAACCAAAGATCTTAAACTTCACATTAGTGTGTAGTGTTAGTAGCTATTTTCAAAGTACATGAAAATTGTGTGTTTGACATTCGCAGAAACACATAAAACTTAAAGAGTATGGACCAGAATCCAGATGATTTGTTTATTTTGGGTAGAAATAAATAAAACATTTTGTATATTACTTTGGTTAACAAACAACAAAGCCAGCAAATATTCATGAGTACAAATCAGCAAGTTGGATCAAAATTCTTTAATCACGTTTCAACATATCATCAACTAATTACACCAACCCAAATTTCTTCAATCGTATTCAAATATAGCCAAAAGTACAGGTTTTTTGATCAATATGTAGAGAAAATTTACTTTTAAGAGGGGATTTATATTTATTCAGTAACTGTTTTCAACACACCTCAGTAGATTTAAAACAAAAACATAATGCAAGCAGAATGACTCAACAACTCTCTCATGTGTATTTACAGGTATATATTAAATTACATGAGAATTTGAACAATAGACGCAAATGGCCATACCCATTACCAGCACACCAATACTTCTTAAGAAACGAAAATGGATCTAAGAAAGGTTCAATTGTTTTTATGAAATCACATATTTAATCAAAATAGCATTGAGTCAAATTGACTGATTAGGCAAAAAGCAAGAAGAATGGAAAATATGCCTATATGAATCGAACTTGGCATAAAAACCCAGAGAATAATTCAGAGCTATAGGAAATACAAACCAAAATCTGAACCGTCTAAAAATTATTGACAAACATCAAGCTCGGAGCCGGAGGAAAGCATTCGTCCGCGCCCCGAGCAAAAACGAATGCAACCTAGAAACAATTGCTTTTACAGAATCACATTTTCCAGGTGATTGATTCTAGAATTCATGATAACATAATCAAGCCAGCTTTTAAATCATTCATAGATCATTTTAAACTCAAACCGAACATGTAACATATACAAATGCAACACACCATTTCAGCACAAACTAGTAATTTGTTTGAAATCTATGTTGCAAAATCTAGAACAAACCAAGGCAAGCCCGACATAAGAAAATTGCTGTAATGAAACCAGTTTTTTAATCGGTTATTGATTCTAAATATGATATCAATATCAATACATGATAAACAATGTAGCAAGCAAAGAAATCACTAAACATTTACAAATATAGAAAAAATCATCACTTGATTGTAGACAAATAGGATGGTCTGAAAATCAATGAGGAAAACTAGCCTCAAGTGAGAGAGCAATGTTGTTTAGAATGTTTTAACAGTCCTGAGGCAAAACAAAGATAATAGATAAATGATTATTATTGTTACAAGGCCATATATGTATTCAGTCATTGATTCTAGAAATCAAGAACATTTTCAAGAACCAGGAAGACACAAAAGCAAAGCAGTTACTGCTACATCACCAGATTTGATTTAGCGACTGATTAGAAATAGCATTCAAGAACATTCAGAATCAAAACTAATAAGAATGAAAGCCAAAAACTATAACTAAAGCAAAGTACTTGAAAACATAGCAGAAAGTTAAAAACCATTATTATGAGAAAACTAGAAAAATCCAGGGACAAAGTCAAACTAAATACAGATCAAAGACTGAGCATTTTCAGATACCAGGAATCCTTAGATATAACAAAAACAAAAAATCCTCAAGCATATATTAAATGTAGCTACTGTAACTGCGCTAAAATAAAACTCCAAGATGACAAACAATCCATACTCATGTCAAACAAACTGCTATTATGCTGAAAAATTGAAACGTAGCTCAGATAGAGCTGGAACAAATTAGAATAGTCAAAGCCAACTTAGATAAAGCTCGAAGAAATTGACACATTCAAGTACACATCAAACAGAATTCAAAAATGTGCAATGTACAGTAGAAAAACATCAATTTTCAACAAAAATTGCAGAAGATAATTTGGATTCTAGCCCTTATTCTGAGATGATTTTACAATTCAGCTACAAACAAGTACAATGGCCTGGAAAAACCATTCAGGGAATTATGTCAGAGTTCTTACGAGAGTCTGTGAAGAAAAAGATCATTGTTGCAGTGAACATTGTGATGGCTGGGAACCGGGAAGTGAAACGGAAGAGTCTATGAACACATAATAGAGTGAAATGGGATGATCCCTGCAGGTTATCATGATACAATCAGTGTCATTGTGTAAGATTGTTTGATTTCATTTGGGTATTCAGAATATAATAAGACAATTAGAAGACATAAATAAGTGTATATGTACAAGTTTGAGATAGAAAATGACCTTATTTGTCAGCGCATGTTGATGCCTAGTTTTAGAATAATGAATGTACTTCTTCAAGAGTTTAACAGCGATGTTGTCATTTTTGGAATGCATTGTTTTAGAGCATTCAGAAACAGCAACCATGATACCTGATGATGTGATTAACTCTGCCCTTTCTTTCATAATTTGAGTTTTTTAACAAAGTTCAATTTTCATTCTTCCCAAACATGAAGAATGGAGCAAAAATAGAAAGGATGACTTATACTCGTTCTGTTTTGATTTATCTAGCTAAAGCTGAGAATCAACCAGGGGAAAAAAATGATGAAAATGTGCCTCAGGCAAGAGAGGTAGCCTTTTTGACGAAGTGAACTTATCCAAGATCTAGTATTTGTTTCAAGTCACAATGCTAAATGCATAATCATGATCACACTGGTAAATTCACTATTCTAATTCATAATGACAAGGGTGAATTCATGAAATAATTCCTAGCTGGCATTGAGCAATATATGGTTTTCATATAGAGGCAAAGTTTGCAGATTGCATGGCATTTTCCAGAAAACATTGCAAAGGTTTGAATTTGAAAATCAGATTCAACATTCACGATTCTAATTCATAATGACAAGGGTAAATTCATGAAATAATTCCTATGTAGCTGGCATTGAGCAATATATGATTTCCATATAGAAGCAAAGTTTGCACATTGCATGGCATTTTTCAGAAAACATTGCAAAGATTTGAATTGCAAAATCAGATTCAACAATAACAAGCAGAATCCCAAATCTGAAACCATAATCATTAGATAAAGAAAAAGCAAAGCAATTAAATGACTCCAGTTGTGAATCTAGTCAATATTATGTATCAATAATTCTATATCATTTTATACAGCTCTAACAATTTGATAACCATGAAAGAGGTAGAGAAAAAAACAGGTTAGCAGTATTTTAACAGAAGTTCTTTCAGTTGCATTAAGTCTATAAATATGTAAAGGCTTTAAAACCACATAAATTTATAAAATGTATAATGAGAACATGCATTTGTTCAAGTCATAGCATATGCACTTTGCATCAAAAACTAAGAGAAGCCACGCTTTGGCAAAATCTGGAGCAGTGACAATGTAAGGCATGTTGCAGTAGCATGTGCAGTTTTTATCATCCCTGCATATGGGCCGTGCATTACTATCAGCAATTATGCAAAGAGTATAAAAACAAATTTGAAAATAAGATATGTAGCAGACGCTAATTTAAATGAAAAACAAATACTGTTGACTGCTATATTTCTGTCTTTGTTTCTTTTGCATACATTGGTCATTGGAATGGACAAAATGTTTAAAAAAAAACAATTGCAAGATCTTTGTGATTATGAAAAGAATATAAAAACAGATATGAAGATAGGATATATAGCAAATGCTAATTTAAAGGAAAAACAAATACTGTTGACTGTTATATTTCTATGTCTTTTTTTCTTTTCTATACATTGACCATTGAAATGGATAAAATATAAGGGAAAAAAAACAATTGCAAGAGCTTTGTGATTGACAGTAAACCGATGCAAAAGGCAAAAAATCTATTAAAAGTGAACAGGATTTTGGTAATCTTATACTAGGGATGACTCCTCCGCTTATACTAGGCTCAGTGCTTTTCGCAATGTTCAAATAAATGAACACAGTAACAAAAGCGAACTTCAGATACATTAAAATTGAATCTTCAAAAAGTCGTTGAAGTTTATTATTGAATAAACAATAAATAGGACAACTGACACAGATCTGAGCGATGAACATGATTACAATGCAAGGGTTGTGTGAATGGGAAAAGAAAAATTATTTAAAATTGTGTGTATTTTGTAAAAAACAGGTTCAAATAAATCATAAAAGAAGTTGCAATAGAGAGTCTTTGTAATCTATTTTGAGACATTGAATCGAAGCTTAAACAATTGGAAAGTTGTTCAAAGTGTTTGAACAAAAAGGAAAATTATGATCATACCTTTTGTTCAAAACTTTTTGACTTCGACAATTCTGTTGTTCATTGCCAAAGTGTAAAGCCCTTGTTGCTTCAATTTGCGAAGATTGTAAATGGCTGAGGAAACACTATTGGAGTATTGTTCATAAGAAATAGCTAAAACATCGGGACAACATTCTTTTAATTGTGTACCCCGAAGTGTACATTCAATAGTCCCTTCTTCAGTCCCTAGCTTACATTGTAATATATGTTCATAAGTAGTTGGTGTTTCACGATTGCAAAATGTACAAAAAACGGTGCTTTGTATCATTGGAAGTTTGCACTGTGTGCAAATGCACTGGTAGGGTGGAGCAAAAACATTTTTTACTTTCAATGTCCCATATACCTGTTCTAGCCAAGTAAACAGAAAACATAAAAAAGCATTGCAATGAGCATGTTTTGATACAAAGGCCATGCTACGGAAAAGCACAAAATCGAATTTATGAAAACATGTTTGGAAGTGCAGGTTTTGCAACATGGTGTTTGAAAACATATCATTGCACTGAGTTGTGTTGTTTCTAATTGCTATACTAAATCTGGAACTGTAAAAAAGACATTTTGGCAAGTAAAAAGTCTATATTTTGTTCATATCAGAAGCAAAAAACTTTGATGTCAACAATGCAGCAGGCTGAACATTTAAGAAAAAGATAAAATCTGTTTTAATAGCTGTGAAATTGCTGAAACTACATATAAAGAACTTGCTTAATTGACAATGGAATGACAAAAAAACATTTCAAGTGACATTATAGGAGACATTGTTCATATCTCACCTGTGTTTTAGCTTCAATTATTGGAAGCAAACTTTGTATTGCGAATTCATCATTTAGGGGATCTATAAAAGTTGCTTGTGAAGCCTTCATAAGATGAGTTCCTTTTGCACCTGGTCTTATGATATTTTTTATTAGATACAGAGGCGGTTCGTCAAGTGCAAGTTGTTGTTGCACTCGGACAAAGAAATTTGTATAGCTTTCGTTAACCTGAAACTGAGCATGAATAACTGAAAAAGAATCAGTGAAGAGGATGGGAATGGACAAATGTTTTTTGTTATGGGTTCTATCTTTTTTTTTCGTATATCCATGTAGCAGTAGATACAGCAGGGAAGAAAAAACACAAAAAAATGAAATCAAATATAGTGAAAAAAAAATGTTTAAATAGAATCCACTTTACAGTTGCATAGTCATTTGCACTTTCACCATCTATTATGTGGAAGTCCAACTGCTTATTGTTGTATTCACAGGCAACAACTATGACTGCAACAGAACCAACGACATATGCCTCATCTGATGTAACCAGCTCATTGATTGTTGTGTCTGGTGGAAGGCAATGCATTTTGCATACTGGGTCAATTGCCTCTATGATACTTGTTGGCAATATCGCTATTGAATTTATTGCATCTCCTCGGTCATATTGGCCTTTCTTTTTCAGTTCAAACCCAGAAATTCTAACACTTTTTCCAGGCAAAAAGAAATTGCCAAAGCGATTTATCAAACTATCATTAATTGTAATTGTCATTGTCATCAAACCATTTTTGTCAACAACATCTGCATGCAGAATCTTTGTCTTAGCAGGGGAGTTTTGATTACGATTTTGTGTAGGTCCATAGACAACCAAAACATCCCCTTCAAATACATGCCTATGTGTTGCAGTACATAGCTGTATTATTGATGATGGTTCAATTGCCGTTTGCTTTAATCTGTGCACATTTAAAAATATCAAAAAGTGAACTAGATTATTGATTCAAATGTTTGAATTTGTGTTAGGTACAAGATAAAGTAATATAGTCAAAAATATTGAATTAACAAAGTCGTTGCATAGGAACATTACTTTTTAGCACTATTTGCTGGCTACGACAGTATTCCCATTGGAATAGTCTCTGGAGCATATTATGAAGAAGAAACATTTCTTTCTGTTGAAGGATTGTCTGATGTCATGGACATAGCTAAATTCTCTCCTTCGGCGAGAATACTGTTTCTGATTAGGTGTTTTTCCGAAATGCTGTATTTTTTTTTTTCCAATTTGCACATCCAATGAAGGCTTAGAGCATGTTAAAACATTCAAGAATATATTTCAAATAGAAAAGCATCTTAAAAAAAGACAAAAAACAAGAAAGACAAAAAGCTGTATCAGTTCTTATATGCAAGTTGCAGGTACTGATAAGATACTAGTAAAATGATTTGACCAATATGCATCAGAAATTGTAAATGAAAGCTTGTCAATGTCTATGTTTGTCCAAAAATGGTCAATCATAGAACCATATTCTGTTGTAGCTATGTTTGTTTTTAACTGTAGACATCTACTCTGCATAAACAATTCCAACCTCCTTTTCGATATTGTTTCTTTGTACATGTCAATGTTAAAGTCACC